>BLSH010112492.1:156924-172678 GCA_018402905.1 Glandirana rugosa
CGGAGTAAATGTGAAGACGACCATTTGCCTTCAAATCCGAGGTAGTCCCGATGTAAGGGGGGGGCTCTCTGTGGACCCTAGTGTAAGGGGGGGCTCTCTGTGGACACTGATGTAAGGAAGACGCTCTCTGTGGACCCTGATGTAAGGAAGAGGCTCTCCGTGGACCCTGATGTATGGAAGGGGCTCTCTGGGGACCCTGATGTAAAGAAGGGGCTCTTTGGGGACCCTAATGTAAGGAAGAGGCTCTCTGGGGACCCTGATGTAAGGGGTACTCTCCGGGGACCCTGATGTAAGGAGGATCTGCACTCAGATATGTAACAATATTTATATGTATATATACACACACATGTATATTCTATACATGTGTATGCCCGCTCAAGAGTATGACTTTCTTTACTTTGCTGCTATGGGCTCTAGCCCCAGATCCATTGTAGACCTAGCAACGCCCCTGATGGAGCCTAAACTTCCGTTTACCAGCAGAAGTGTAAATGAGGCTTTAGGTGGTCTTTTTTTTTGTTTTTGTTTTTTAAGTTTGCAATGTTAATGGGAATATGTAAAATATAAAAAGTAGGTGCTATCCCAGTTTGGCTGCAACAATGGAAATACTGTACAATGTCGCCAGAACAAGAGTTCCCATTGCAAGATTTCCCCTCCAACCCTGGACCATAATGACAACACAATCATACATATTGAATCTCCTAAGCAGGGACACAGACAACAAGAAGTTTAAACCCCTCACCATTGTATCCAAAACTAAAAAAAAAAAAAAAAGTTTTGGAGTCTCATACTTTAAGCCATGCTATGACCCCTTTCACACCAAGGCGTTTTTCAGGCATTTTTGCTCTAAAATTAGCACATAAAAAGCGCATCAAAAATGCTCCCCATGCATCTCAATGGATGCTTTCACACCGAGGCGTCTCGCTTGCTAGGCGTTGCTAAAAGTCCTGTAAGCAGCATCTTTTCAGCTTGTTTTGTGCGCTCAAAATAGCTCTTCAAAAACGCCCATGTCCATTGAAAAGAATGGTTAAGCGCTTGAAAAACGCTTGAAAAGCGCATGAAATTTGTACTGAGGCTGTGGAAAGGTCACATGATTGAAACATAAACGCTTGAAAAGCGCTTACAAAACGCCATTAGAGAGGCCCTATTTATAGCGCTAACGCTTCAAAAGTGCTGCAAAAACACACACTAAAATCATGGCGTTTTACAGGATTTTACAGGCTTTTTTCCAACGCCTTGGTGTGAAAGGAACCTAAAGCCTCGTACACGCGGTTCAACGATCGTATACAACAGGTCGTACTAACGACCGTTGTATGCGATATCGATCATTCGTATGTGCGATTAGAACAGTCGAACATACGACGGTCGTACAAGGGGAGTTGTATGAGCAAACTAGAAAACTTGGTCGTACCAACAAGCTCTCATACGACCGTTGTATCGTGTGTACAGAGCAGTTGGTACAACAAGTTGTATTGTACAAAACACGCATGCTCAGAAGTCAGGAACAGCCGGATGCTAATTACATGAACGTTCTTTCCTTGGTCGTACGATCGTGTAGTGCAGTCAGTATGCTAGATACAACAGCCAACATACGATTTGCCACGATCGTACCTACGATCGTCGTCCCGTGTGTACGAGGCTTAAGGCTACTTTCACACTGAGGCGTTTGAAAAATGTGTGCAAAACATCAAGCGTTATGACAGCGTTATTGCCGAGTTTTCCCGGCGTTAGCGCTATAATTAGTGCTAACGCCCAGGCCTTTTTCATGCGCTATTCAAGCGCTTCTCTCAAGCGCTTTTCAAGCGTTAGCATTAAATAAATAGCACATCCCCCTACATTACATCCTGTTTACTTCCTGGTATTTTGACCTTTCCACAACCTCTGGGCTTTTTGCTGGTGCTTTTAAAGCGTTTTACATTCATTTCAATGTATATGGGCGTTTTTTTAGGCTGCTTTCACACTTGAGCGGGACCCGCGTTTTAGCAGAGTTTTACTAGCGATAGGGCTCCGCTATGCGGGCGGGAGCGCCACGCTTTTAACCCCCCACAAGGGGTTAAAAAGGGGTTAAAAGTGCCGGCGCTCAGCGCTACCGAGGTGGTGTGCAGCCGCTTCGGCAGCGCTTGCCATGCATTTCATTGGCAGGGGCGGTAGAGGAGCGGTATATTACCGCTTCCCTCACCGCCCCAAAGATGCTGCTTGCAGGACTTTTTGTAACGTCCTGCAAGCGCACCGCCCCAGTGTGAAAGCACTCCTGGCTTTCACATTGGGGTGGATTGGGGGGGACTTTTGAGGCGCTTTACAGGCGCTATTTTTAGCTAAATATCGTCTGTAAAACGCTCCAGTGTGAAAGTAGCCTTAATGCGCTATTTTTAGCGCTCAGAATAAGCACAAAAAATCATGCTTGCAGGACTTTTTTAAACACGGCACAAGCGTGACGCCCCAGTGTAAATAGGTACATTGGCATTAATGGGCAGCGTTTTAGAAGCGCTATTTTTAGCACAAAAACGCTAGGAAAGCACCTTAGGCCCCTTTCACACTGAGGCGCTTTCCTAGCGTTTTTGTGCTAAAAATAGCGATTCCAAAATGCTGCCCATTAATTCCAATGTACCTATTCACACTGGGGCGTAGCGCTGGCACCACATTTGAAAAAAAGTCCTGCAAGCATGATTTTTTGTGCTTATTCTGAGCGCTAAAAATAGCGCATTAAAAACGCCCATATACATTGAAATGAATGTAAAGCGCTTTAAAAGCGTGGTAAAAGCGCCAGCAAAACGCCCAGAGGTTGTGGAAAGGTCAAAATATCAGGAAGTAAACAGGATGTAATGTAGGGGGATGTGCTATTTAGTTAATGCTAGCGCTTCAAATGGGCTTGAAAAATGCCTGGGCGTTCGCGCTAATTATAGCGCTAACGCTGGAAAACCGCGGCAAAAACGCGGTAATAACGATTGATGTTTTGTGCGCATTTTTCAAACGCCTCAGTGTGAAAGTAGCCTTAATGCCATGTATTTTGTCCTAAATGATATTGCAGTTCGCTGGAACAGGGCCATACATGACGAACTTCTAAAATTCTTGCATGCAGCCATTGAAGTGCCAACTCCTGATTTCCTACTTATGGGTCAGGGATTCAGAAAGTATTCTGACAATCAGGCATGAGACATTTTCAGAAGTAGGTCAGCAAGTTTTCCTTCAAGCCCAATACATGTTGACTTTTTTTCCCAGTTTTGCTGTAACATATTTCCTTTTCTGTGCAGAGAATGGTTCCAGGTCTCACCTCTACAGTCAACTATGCCGATCCCACCCTCATGCCCCTTGCCCACGAGGAAGCCATCGCAAGGCAAAGAATCATAAACTCCCAGTTCAAATGTTACGAGAAAATGAAAAAAGATACGCCGTATTCCAAATCAGGTAGACGACCGCCATCATTCTTCATTTGTTTTACTTTGTTGTCTTTATATTGTTACTGGATTTATTTTTTATTACAAAGTACAGCAGATTTAGGATTCATTTCTCGCTCCTCCATAGATAACATTTATGTTAGGGAAAAATGTGCATTGATAGTCCTTTCTTCAGGGGTTTAAAGCTGAACTCAAGTTAGATGGGTGCATTTAATAAAGCAAATGTGTCTTGAGTGGTCTCTGCAATTGCTAGGGCTCATGTAGGCTTGCTTTGGCTTTAACACACATTAAAGTGCTTTTTTGATGCTTCTGTGATGCTTTTTTGAAGCTTTAATGAAACTTGGTGAATGCCCTGTGTGTATTGAGTTTCTATTTGTTTTAAAGGGGCCCAATAGAACCCTAGCTCATAAGTATCCCTGTTCAGAAGATCCTCAGCTCATTAGTATCCTCGTTTAGCAGGTCCCTAGCTTATTAGTACCCTCCTTCAGCAGATCCCCTGCTCAGTAGTACCCCTAGCTCTGCTGATACCCCACTCAGTAGTACCACCAGCTTTGATGATCCCCTGCTTTGTAGTAACCCACAGCTTTACGCATCCCCTGCCCAGTAGTAACCACCCCCAGCTCTGCTGATCCCCCGCTTAGTAGTAATTCCAAGCTCTGCTGATCCCCTACTTAGTAGAAACCCCCAGCTCTGCTGATCCTCCACTCAGTAGTAACCCCCAGCTCTGCTCATCCTCCACTCAATAGTAAACCCCAGCTCTGCTGATCCTCCACTTAATAGTAACCCCCAGCTCTGCTGATCCTCTGGCTTTCTGATCTTTCTCTCCCTCCAGTCCCCGCTCACCTCCTGCTCTATTGCTCCCCTGCTGTACACCAAGTTTGACATCTTCTAAATTCTCCTACTCTTGTACTCAGTCTTCACTCTCCAGTCCCATTCCCATGTTGCATACCATATGTGCCATCTGCTAGTACCTCCACTCCGGTCCGGACCCCACTCACCTTCCTGCTGCTCCATGCTGCACACCAGATGTGATGTCTGCACCAGACACTTCCAGAATATATACACATGAACCAGAGGTGACTGCTGATGATGTCTTTCCGCATCACTTGTTGGTTTCCCAGTGCATCCTGGGATATCTCATACTTGCAATACCTCAAAAAGAAAGCAAAGTTAATGCTGGATGAAATCCCCTCAAAAGCTTCAGGAGCTTTGTCATAGACTTCTATGGAGGGTTTGGAGACACTTTGAAGCACCAAGAAAGCAACATGGGGTATCATTTTTGAAGCAAAGCAAACACAACATGTGAACAGGACTGTAAGGTAACCATTTTATTTAGTGACAGGGTCTTTGATTGGCACTCAGAATGCTTAAAAAAGCAAATGTAAATAAGCCCTTACCTTGCAGGATTGCAACTGGAGATTATCAGAGACCGTGGGCACGTTACACAAGATGGTCAGAGACTGCAGACATGATACAAGAGATGATCAGAGACCGTGGGCACGTTACACAAGATGGTCAGAGACTGCAGACATGATACAAGAGATGATCAGAGATTGCAGCACTGACGTAGTTATAGGGGTCGCAAATGTGAACCAGTGCCATGCTCCAGGGAGTCCACGTGGCTCTCTTGTACCATTTGGTTCTACACCGGGATAGGAGGGGAAGCATATAGAAAAAACAACGCACTCCATTTCCTCCTGCAACCACTGAAAGCCAGATTCTCCACCATTCCCTCCCACCTATGCAGGTTCCTTGTTTCTTGCTTCCCACAGGCCCCTGTGTGCTCCCCAAAATCTTTTGAATTACCCTCTCAATATTTAAATAAAGATCAGAAATAACTCTTTAGGCTCTTGGAGTATCCGTGGAAGTGGTTGGTGGTAGTGGGGGGGAGCAGGTCAACTTTTGCCTTAGGGCCCACAAGCTTCAAGCTACACCTCTGGATTGCAGACATGCTACAAGAGATAGTCAGAAACTTCAGAAATGTTTTTCATTGAATTGGCCAGTAGATGGCGCTAAGTACCTTAAAGAATGCCATCTAGTGGCCTAATGCATTATTTTCTATTTTAAAACAATGCAAAACTTTCGACCAGCGCAGCCTTATAACATTCTTTTTTTTTTGCCCCATTATCACAGACGAATGTCTGGGTTTCACATTTTTTTATACAGATTTATTGTAACATGAAACCTAGCACCCTCTCCCACCCTCTCCTATTCAGCCATTGAATTGCCTTTCATTAAATGTAAGTAATGTAAAGCTCTTGCTCTCTTACCTACAATAAGCCAGCATCTCAGAGAACTGACACAAATCACATTAAAAAGCTGAATTAATACCAACACAGCAATGTACTTATACGTATAAAGTCTATAGAAGCATATAAATAATAAAAGTGGCCTATATTGCCGAACTGTAAATGAAAAAAAAATTATCTTTGGAAATCCTTACAGAAAGTCACTTTGGATGCACGCTGATAAAGATCCCACTTAAATTTCAAATGTCATCACCGTATTCCGATAAATCATAATCCCCCCACTCTATACATTCATAATTACAGATGTCAGTCACTTTCACCTGTAGGGAAAACACATCTACAGCACATGTCGGGCTCTAGTAATTCCAATGTCCCCCAAATAACCTTCACGCTTCTCTAAAAACAGATCTGCTCCGGAATCCAATAAAGTTCTGTGCTTGTCCCTGGAAACGTTTTTATCTCGGCGATAGGAAATCCAACAACAATTCTTAGAGGACAAAGCCGGAATGTAACGTTATATTTTCTACTTTTCTAGCACCGTGCTGGAGGAGGATTGCAGGCAGCCGAGTGATATTTTGTAAGCTTTTCTTTTATCACTAAACAAGTTGAAATTGGATATCAGAATTCCGATTCTCCTAAATCTAAACCAATATTTTATGGCGCAGCTAAGGAGGGATTGCATTCTGTTTAGTTTTCCTTTTGCAGCAACACACTTGAAAAATGCACATTGCTAAAAAATTAAGAAGTTGCAAAGGCCTACAAAAAAAACAGAAAGAATTAGGGTCTACACTTGAGCTCTGGAAGGTTTTACCCCCTACATGACCAGGCCATTTTTTGCTATTTATCACTGCGCTACTTTAAATGGTAATTGCACTGGCATTGCAACGCTGTACCCAGCCTAAATGTATATATTTTTTTCAAATAGAGTTTACTTTTGATGGTAGTTGATCACCACTGGGTTTTTCATTTTTTGCAATATAAACGTAAAAAGACAGAATTTGGGAAAAAAAACCCAATATTTTTTACTTCCTGCTTTAACCACTTCACCTCCGGAAGAATTTCCCAGTTTAGGACCAGAGCACTTTTTGCGATTTGGCGCTGCGCCGCTTTAACTGACAATTGCGCGGTCGTGCCCCGTTGTACCCAAACAAAATTTGTGTCTTTTTTTTCCCCACAAATAGAGCTTTCTTTTGGTGGTATTTGATCCCCTCTGCGTCATTTCTTATCCCCGCCTTAAACAAAAGAAGAGCGACAATTTTGCAAAAAAAACCCCCAAATTTCTTACTTTGTGCTAAAATCCTAATTAAAAAAAAATATATAAAAAAACTTTTTTTTTCACCGGTTTTGGCCGATTTATATAATTCCTCATATTTGTTATAAAAAAAATCGCAATCGGCGTTTATTGATTGGTTTGCGCAAAAATGGCCGCATTTACAGATGGTGAGAATTCATTTCTGGGATTTTTTTATTTTTTACTAGTAATGGCGGCGATCTGCGATTTTTAGCGGTACTGCAATATTGCAGCGGACATGTCGGACATTTTTAACACTTTTATGACATTTATTCAGCGATCAGAAATTTAAATGTCCACTGATTACTGTATAAATGTCATTGGCAGTGAAGGGGTTAACCTGGGGGAGGGGGGGATCTAGGGGTTAAGTGTGTTCCCTAGGTGTGTTCTTACTGTGGGGGGTTGGGCTACCATGGGCATGAGAGATCTAATGATCCCAGTGACAGGGATCAGTAGATCTCCTATGCCTGCACTGTCAGAATGGGGAACCGCCGTGTTTACATTGGCGGTTCCCCGTTCTTTGCCTGTGGCCGCTCATCGCGGCTTGCCAGCGGGTCCGCCCGAGCCGCGGGCACACTCCTCAGGAGTGCGGCGGGCACGTGCCCCCTAGCGGCCATTTGCAGATCGCCGCCTTTTTACGGCGATTCGCGGCCATCGTCCACACTGCCGCCGTAAATATGCGGTAGGCTCTGTGGAACTGGTTAAAACCAATTTTAAAAATTCTAATTTCTTCATAAATTTAGACCAACATGTATTCTGCTACATATCTTTGATTAAAAAAAATCCAGTTTGCGTGAAAGTTATAGCGTTTACAAACTGTGGTTTATATATTGGTATTTTTTTTTATACTACTAATGGTGATGATCACTGACATATAATGGGACAACGATCGTGTGGTTGGCAATCTGACACTAACTGACGCTGGAGGGGGACAGGGACTGGCTGTCACCGACATCACCAGTGACACTAATACATTGATCAGTGCTAATACTATACACTGTCATTGTAATAATGACACTGGCTGGGAAAGAGTTAACATCTAGGGTGATCAAGGGCTTAAATGTGTGCATAACAATGTGTAATGGGTGTAATATGTGCTGCTTTTACTAACAGATCACTTGGGCCCCTTTCACACGGGGCAGACTGTGGCTGCGATCCGCTTGCTCTGTAGGGGATCTGTCCGCTGATCCCTGCTGAGCAGGCAGATGGCTGGTCCATGTCTGTTCTGCTTATGCGGGGCTGGCACAGACACAGACCGCTTTCCTCTATGGACGGACAGATGTAAACTGACTGCCTGTCCATTTACACATGACTGGCATCCAATCCAGTGTGTCGGACGTCTCTTTTTGGCGGATCGGATTGGATGTAGGTGAGTGTAAGCTGATAAATGTTTGTTTACACCCACCTCTCCATAGAGGAGGATGGAGGTTCCGATTGAGTCCGCTGAACAATGGACAGGTGGACCCAATCAGAAAGTCCTTGTGAAAGGGGCTGTACAGAGGCTCTGTGCAGAGCTCTGTGTTGATTGTCAACACAGAGCTCTGGGCTGTGATTGGACACAGCTGATCAGCAGGTCCCGGCTGTGAGTCACAGTGGATGCCAGCGGGGGGGGGGGGGAATGATGCACCCTAAACCTGGAAGCAGGCAGCAACATACGGGTATGTTGCTTTGCCTGTGTGGGTGGTCCAGTAGTGGATAATTCCAGGGATATTGAATTAGCCAGAAAACACTAATTCCGAAATTACTGCCAAATAGTTTACTAGATGTGGGTAATATAATCTGACATTTACCTTTGTTAAATTCCATAATGAATTCTTGTGCACCTCAGTGCCCCATTGATGCAAACCTCATACTCAATAGAGTTTGGCTTCTTTGACTTGAAGGTCCACCACTACATTCCTTTGCATGTCAGTGTTGCTGATCTCCTCTGGCTTCTTTCAGCCGCTCCTTGCCTACATGTACCAACTCCAAGCCTCAGATTTACAAACACTGAACACAGCTTTTGTGATTGCATTAGCATGTTAAAGCTTATGTCAGATGTTGATGTATGGGATTAAACCTACATTGAATAGGCACGGGTTTTCTCACTTGAATCTTGGTGTCCTCTGTGCATTCCATCCAGATCTGTGCAGTAATCCAACATGGAACTATTCTGCAATTTACCTCTGTATAGAAGCTTCTTGTGATAAAGACCGGTCACTGCTTCTCTCTCTCCTTATGGAGGGGGACTGGTCTTGTCTCCGCCCCCTCCTGTAGTTGTCTATAGGCAGCCTGTAGTGGGTGAAGCTGTTAGGTCCCTCCCACGGCTCTGCTCTCTGCACAGGGATATGTACAGCGCAGTGATGATGTCACTGCTACTTTTATAATGCATTATCTGGGTTTGCACAGGCAAAATGATGCACACACAGTGGATAGACAACTGCAAAGGAATACTGTATGTTTAACCACTTCAGCTCCAGAAGGATTTGTCCCCTTAATGACCAGGCCATTTCTTGTGATGCGGTACTGCGTTATTTTAACTGACAATTGCGCGGTCGTGCAACGTTGTACCCAAACAAAATTGACGTTAACTGTGTTCCCTAGGTGTGTTTTAACTGTAGGGGGGATGGACTGGCAGGGACATGACATAGATTACTGTTCCCGATCACTGGGAAGAGAAGATCTCTGTCATGTCCCCTGTCAAAATGGGGATCCACATTGTTTACAAAGGAAGATCCACATTCTGACTCTGTACTAAGCGATCACGGGTCGCTGGGGAACATCAAGTCTGCCCGACCCGCGGGCACGCAGCTACGGCGATTGGCGCAGGAGAGCCAACCTGCCACCGTGTAATGACAGCAGCTGGTTGGCAAGTGATTAAATGAAGTTTCTTGTTCCTAGAGCTCGGCTTTAAAGTGTTACTGAAACCCACAACAGTAAAATCAGTCTGTATATGCAGTAAAGCATGCTTGTTATATTCACTGTGGAACCTAAAGGGTTAATCCTGCGCATTGTGTGAAAAGGCTGGTTGATCCTGTCTTCTCTGGTCCTCCCCTTCTTCCACTGTCCCCAATCCATCTCCAGATAAGACAGAGCCTTTGGAGTCACTTTACACATGCTTAGTTTGGTGTGTATTGCTAGAGTTATTTTTTTTTTTTCTTGAGAGGATGCATGTGATCAGCACAGGGCCAATCAGTACTGTCCAGACAGAGGGTCAGGGGTCCTGCAGCCCCATAGAACAATCAGAGGAGAATGAAAACTCCTTCATCAAGCTTTAACCAGACACTCATAGAAGTCACAAGATTGCTATATGCTACTGATAAGAAAAGGAATTTAGCAGTTTATATTTACTAAATTAATTGCATTTCAATGTTCTGTGTACTGTGGGAGACCCGATATAGTGAATGCAGGGTCCTGGGTTCAGTAACACTTTGAGTATAATTGCTATATTTTATGTTTGTAGAAAAGCATGTCTGCCAGTAAATAAATCTATGTATTCTTTTAATGAATAGGTCTCTATTGTAACCGCACCTGGGATGGGTGGCTTTGCTGGGACGACACTCCGGCCGGACATAATGTTACCCAGAACTGTCCAGACTATTTTGCAGATTTCGATCCTACAGGTAGATCACTGATTTCTTTTCTGTGATTGTGTTTCTGTAAATGACAAGCTTACTCTCATTCATAGTGATGTCTTTATACATTTGAGTTCACATCATTTTTTTTTAACTCTTAACAGTCCTGTACCCATAAATGTTTTTTGTGACTAACTTTCTCTTGGAATGGCTTTAAATTACGTTCCTGTCTTAGAAAAAAATCACCTTCTTGCACTCACATCGCAGTGCTCTATACTGGCAGAGCTGAGTAACAGCCACACCCCCAAGTGTCCTCACAGAGACTTCTACTGTGGAGGAAGAGAGGGAATGTGTCTGACCAGGTCTGTTGCAAAGAGCTAATTACAGTGAGTCCCGGCTCTAATTCTGGTGCCTATTGATCTGTCAAGTCATTTCTAGACACACTGCACAAATGGTGTAACATGAAAGTGAAGGTGTGAAGGTAAAGCTATGAGGGTCAAGGTTGTTAGTAGTTCAGTGTCTGGCTGACTGCATAGCTATTTGTGTATTGTTAGTTGGGTTTAAAAGCTTAACCATCATCTACAGCAGGTCCTCAAACTTTTTAAACAAAGACTGGGTCACTGTCCATCAGCCTGCTTGGGATTTACACTGTAGCCAGTAGGAGGAAAAAATCCCCCTGCATCAGAGGTCAATAAAAGTAAAAAAATGCCTCTTCATCAGAGATTAACAAGAGTAAAAAAATGGCCTGGTGTCAGCTGTCAGTAGGGGTAATAAAGCATCAGTGGTCAGTGGGAGTAATAAATGCCCTTACTTTGGTGGTCAATGGACGTAATAACTGCCGCTCTGTCTGTGGTTACTGGGAATATTAAATGCCCCGTCGTCAGTAGAAGAAATAGTATCAATGGTCAGTGGGAGGAATGGTGCCCCTGCATTAGTATCAGTGGGGAAAAATGCCTCCCCATCATTGGTGCCAAGGGGAGGAATGGTCCCCTATCATTGGTGTCAGTGCTAAGTGGGAGAAATGGTGTCCATGCGTTGGTGGCAGTGGTCAGTAGGAGGTATGATGCCTCATCATTGATGTTAGAGGTCAGTGGGAACAACAATGGGGTCAGTGGTGAGTGGGAAGAAGGCTCTCCTATCATTGGTGTCAGTGGCCAGTGGAAGGGATGATGCCCCAGCATTGGTGTTCAGTGGTAAGTTGGAGGAATAGTGTCTCATCATTGATGTTAGTGGTCAGTAAGACGAATAATGCCCCGACATTAGTGTCAGTGGTGAGTGGAAAGGATGGTCCTCTATCATTAATGCCAGTGGTCAGTTAGGAGGGATGATGTCCCTGTTAGTGATCAGAGGGAAAAATATGGCTCCAGCATTGGTGTCAGTGGTGAATAAGAGGAATAATGCCTCTGCATTGGTATCAGTGGTGAGTGGGAGGAAGGATCCCCTATTATTGATGTCATTAGTCACTAGAAGAATGGTGCTTAAGCATTGGTGTTGGTGGTCAATGGGAGGAATGGTGCCTCATCACTTGTGGCAATGGTCAGTGGGAGAAATGGTGCCCCAGCACTGATGTTCAATTGCACTTACCACTGCGCAAGCTCCATGTCCTGTGCCAGTTGTCTGGGTAACATCACTTCTGGGACATTACAGGCACCATTAAGCAGGAGATCCCTCAGCCCAATAATTTCTCTTCTTTCTAGCAATTGGCATACCTCAGCATTGGAGTCAGTGGTAAGTTGGAGGAATGGTCCCTTATTATTGGAGTCAGTTTAGTGGGAAAAATAGTGCCCCAGCATTGTTGTCAGTGGTCAGTGGGAGGAACAATGCCTCAGCATTGGAATTAGTGGTGAGTGTAAGGAAGGATCCCCTATCATTGATGTCAGTAGTCAATGGGAGGAATGATGCTCAAGCATTGGTGTCAGTGATCAATAATAGAAATGGTGCCTCATCACTGGTGTCAATGGTCAGTGGGAGAAGTGGTGCCCCAGCACTGATGTTCAGTTGCACTTCCCTCTGCGCAGGCTCCATGTCCTGTGCCAGTCATCGCGCTACCATCAAGGCTGGGACTTTACAGGCACCATTGAGCAGGAGATCCCTCAGCTTGATAATTGCTCTTCTTTCTAGCAATTGGCACAACAAGCATTGAGCTAAACCTGCCCGCAGGCTATAGTTTGGGGACCAATAAATTTGGCCATATACTATAGGTGTATTGGTCGATTGTCCAGAAAACATGTAAAGGTGCACTTCCATGAATCCTCTAATATCCATAAGGAGTTTAGCAGCCTTGGTCAGGAGAGATTCTTACTTTATACAACCAGTGACACCATTGCATATTATATTATATACATGATTTGAAGACCTTCCAAAGTAATCTTGTCTTGTTGCAAATATTAAAACAGCTTTGATGCATTAAATATTATTTATCATGCTTAAGCATTTGAGAATTGGGAAAAAATGGCAAATCACCATCAAACAGAAAAAGGCCTTCTTTGCTTTCACATTGCCATCTGTTCAGTGCCAGTTCAGCTGCGAGGCATCCCGTCTACATGACAGAAGCAGGGCACCATTTCTTAATTCATAAAACATCCTCGAAAAGTGCGGCGTGCCGCCACCGTGCTGTTAGTAATCCAAAGTCAAATTTTTTTCCCCTGCTCTGCAGGCAGCACATATTTTCCTGTTTGTGCTTCTCCGCACACAGATGTCAGATGAAATAGCTCTAGGCATGTTCTCCAGTATGTATAAATATATATATGATTTCACTAAACGTTTTTTTGAGCTGCGATTTTCAGCCTAAGCTGAAAAAATTGTAAAGGTTCAGGTGTCAGAGCCATGGAAAATGGGAAAATCATTCAAAAATGTAAGATAAATGACAAATGTAAGTCTTTTTCATATTGGGGTTTTACCAGGTTCCTGTTATGTTATCTCTGAAGGGGCTCCTTTGCTAATATACAAAAGTATATCGGCAATGGGCAGATATACAGTATATTCCCAAGAATGATGAGTATATAGGAGTATAACTAAGGGCATAACTCTAGTCATTGCAGACCAGGCAAGAACTATGGGGCCCAAAGTAGAGATGAGCCAAACTTTCCATTTGAGCAGGGTTTGGTGAACATGGCTAAAAGTTGGGTGCTGTATCTGAACCCCATTGAAGTCAATGGTAGCCAAGTTTTTTTTAGAAACCGTTCTTCCCATTTTCTTGGTCAATAGGCAAGGGATTGGTGAAGGGGGCTGGGCACTGAAATAGGGAACTAAAGCAAGGAAAAAAAAATTCATTCCGTTTGGTTGGGTGCAGTGTTTTTATTAAAACTTAAATTAAAAAAAAACAAAAATGCAAAACGTCATTAAATAAAATATGTGGGGGATGCACTGACCCTGTATGTGAGGTGGTGCATGATCCATGTGTAGCACCCTCTAGTGCTAGAAGTGTACATCATTTTCTGTCCAAGCCTGTCTGTGCTTTTCCTGGGTTGGGCAGAGATCCAGGGAGACTGTACTGGAACCTTCGAGAAAGATGGAAGGGGAAGTAAAGTGGAGCTGCCTGGAGTATTCTGAGGGCCCTGGGAGGGGGCAGGCCCCCTCAAATACTCTGGGTCAGCCCAGTTAGGGAGGAGAGTCCGGGTGGAAACTTGAGATGGAGTGTTAGGCTGTCATGGCCTTTGAGGGAGCTCCCCAGTCTCAGGGGGCCTGTGCTCGGGTACAAACGGGACCTTCCTAAAACCCACGGAGGTACTGGGAGCAAGGAGAGGACAGCAGTAGAACACTGCTGGGCAAGTCTCCAGGAAGAACAACAGGTTGCAACCAAGAGGGCTGGTGAGTGACAAACAGTCAGGAGGACTGGGAGGCATGCCTGAGAGGACTGGGATGGATGCAGAGCCAGTCAGGAGGACTGTGGTGGCATGGGCAGTGGAAAGGGGCTGCTACAGCCAGGAGGGCTGGCAGTGCATGAAGAGGTGGTGCTGGGAGCAGTAGCCACATATAGGACAGTTAGCACCAAGACTTACATTTTTGCTATACCAAAGGGGCCCGCGATCCCTGCCTGCAAAGGACATTCAACCAGACCCAGCTGAGATTGTGCTGGGCCTGCAAGCTGTGCTAGCTTGTCTTGGGAGTTATAGTCTGCAAGCAAGTGTGCTGGAGGTAGATGAAGAGAGAATGTACTGTATATACCGGAGTGTATATAGTTCAAGTCCCTACAGCAGGGACATGCAGTCAGGGGAGGCATGAACATTAAAAAAACAAAAAAAAAAAGCAATCAACTTTGAGGGTCGTAGCTCGGTGACCTGGGGTCACAGAGACCCCAAATTTGGTAAGTATGTAGCTAAAGTCCTACCCCGCCACTGGTAAAAATGTGGGGCTTCTACCATCTATGGTTCTGGAGATACGGGGCTCATTGTGCAGCCTGACTGAGAGGATGAGCTCACAGTGCTTCACCTCACTTCTTGTCAGAGGCACTGAGCTCAATGGACAGCGTGGAGCCATATCCAATGGTAAAGCACAATTGGCCCAAGCTGTCCAATAAAAATGCTGCAGTGGAGGCTCTCCTCACTGCAGTGTCATAGAAGGAATTATGTGTCTAAAAGACAAATGCTCCCTTCCAGCCCAGCCCACACCACATCAGCGATCTTGGTAAAGAGACTCTGACATAGGCTCTTTACCATGTGATCAGCTGTGTCAAATCACAGCTGATCACAGTGTAAATAGGAAGAGCCACTTATCGGCTTTTCCTCCACTCAGACGCGAGTAGAGGACAGTCGATCGTCTGCTCCCCTCACAGGGGGGTCTGCACTGATTGATTATCAGTGCAGCCCCCCAAGGATCAAGGATGCCTACCCAGGACCACCAGGGATGTCCACAAGGAAGACCAACCCAAGACCACCAGGTATGCCAACCCATGACCACCAGGGTTGTCAATCAGTGCCCATTAGAGGTGTAAATAAATGCCCATTAGTGGTGCCACTCAGTGCCCAGCAGTAATGCCTGCCAGCGCCTCCCCATCAGTGCTGCCTATCAGAACCATATATCAGTGCCCATAAGTGCCACCCATCAGTGCCAGCTATCAGTGCCCATCAATGCCGCCTATCAGCGTCCGTCGGTGCCCATCAGTGCCGCCTATCAGTGCCCATCAGTGCTGCCTATCAGTGCCCATCAGTGCCGCCTATAAGTGCTCATCAGTGCCGCCTATAAGTGCCCATCAATGCCACCTATCAGTGCCATCAGTGCCACCTATCAGTGCCCATCAGTACTGCATATTAGTGCCTCATCATCAGT
>BLSH010112492.1:172688-186610 GCA_018402905.1 Glandirana rugosa
CAGGAGGGAGGGGGTCTGCACTGATTATCAATGCAGTCCCCCCAAGGATGCCCACTCAGGACCACCAGGGATGTCCACAAGGAAGACCAACCCAAGACCACCAGGTATGCCAACCCATGACCACCAGGGTTGTCAATCAGTGCCCATTAGAGGTGTAAATAAATGCCCATTAGTGGTGCCACTCAGTGCCCAGCAGTAATGCCTGCCAGCGCCTCCCCATCAGTGCTGCCTATCAGAACCATATATCAGTGCCCATAAGTGCCACCCATCAGTGCCAGCTATCAGTGCCCATCAATGCCGCCTATCAGCGTCCGTCGGTGCCCATCAGTGCCGCCTATCAGTGCCCATCAGTGCTGCCTATCAGTGCCCATCAGTGCCGCCTATAAGTGCTCATCAGTGCCGCCTATAAGTGCCCATCAATGCCACCTATCAGTGCCATCAGTGCCACCTATCAGTGCCCATCAGTACTGCATATTAGTGCCTCATCATCAGTGCCCATCAGTGCCACCTCATCATTGCCCATCAGTACCGCTCTATCAGTGCCCGTCAGTGCGGCCTCATCAGCATCCATCAGTGAAGGAGAAAACATACTTATTTACAACATTTTATAACAGAAATGAAGAAAAACTTTTTTTTTCAAAATTTTTTTTTTTTTTTTTTTTAGCAAAAAATAAAAACCCCAGTGGTGATCAATTACCACCAAAAGAAAACTCTATTTGTGGGAACAAAATTATAAAAATTGTGTTTGACTACAGTGTCGCATTACCGTGCAATTGTCATTTAAATTGCCACAGCGCTGAAAGCTGAAAATTGGCCTGGGCAAGAAGGAGGAAAGTGCCCAGTATTGAAGTGGTTAATATGCTATATGTTAAATAATAAACTACCGTATTATATTATATCTATTTATTGTGAAATTACTGGTTTGACTTTATAACGTCAAACTTCAGTAATTTGTCCTTTAAGCCACCTGCTTGAGTACAGTTTTTCAAAATATGGTAAATAACCTTAAAAATAATATATAATAATTATATAAAAACGAAAAACCTGCGCTCACTAAAAAGAGTGTAAATATTAAGTTAGAATCAAAATATTGAGATAAGTACCAGAAAAGCAACAATTGAAGTTGGCAGCACGCATAAACAACAGATCTATATTGTCCAAGGATAAACTAAAAACACATATGCAGGCGCTGCATATGTGTTTTTAATATATAATAATTATTTGTATATTGCTTACTTATGTTAATTAACTCCTACACCCAGCAGTCACTTGCTTGTCAAATTTCTGCCGTTGTCACTACTCCTGTCAGCCTTGAAACAGAAGGAATGGGCCCCCAGTAAACCATTGCACCCAGGGCAGCCAACCCTCATACCCACCCCTTGTCCCGGTCCTGGTGTTCTTCCCCCCCACAGCCCCCCTAATACTCACCTGAGCCCCTCTCGATCCAGTGATGTGCAAGGGAGCCTCGGCTGCCCCAGGTCTCTCTCTCTCTCCTCATTGGCTGACACAGCAGCAGGAGCCATTAGCTTCCACTGCTGTCAATGACAGCCAATGAGCCAATGGGGAGAGAGCAGGGGCCAGGCCAAGTCATGGCTCTATGTGTCTTATAGAGCGGGGCTCGGGAGTGAGCACACACCAGTGCCCCTATAGCAAGTGGTTTGCTATTGGGTGCATTGGTCAAGGGGGTGGAGCCAGAAGCGCCAGACCCTGAAGAAGAAGATCGAGGCTGCTTTGTGCAAAACCAAAAGTATAATGTTTATTAGTTTATTTTATAAAAAGCTTAAGCTTTATTATCACTTTAACAGGTGTATAAAATCTTTAATTCATATTATGCAATGTGCCTTCTGCCGTTCTGTCCAAAGTATATCTCCATAGTTTCTTCATAATACTTGTTTCTACATAATAATGAAGGACTGCAGCCATAATTAAAGCAAAGCTAATTCCAGACATCTCCAGCTATTCATTATATTTTAATTTAATGAACGAAGGAGGGAAGAATTAATTTTATGTCATTTTTTATTTTGCTTAAATACATCATTTGCTTATCAGCTCCACAGTATATTAAGTAGTATGTAGAAGAGAAAAACAATGCTGTCAATTATAATTTGGTCAAAGAAAGAAGATTAGACGATTCTTTATTCTATAATGATATTCCTTCTATTAGTGTACAATGCAACCCCAATTCCAAAAGAGTTTGGACGCTGTGTAAAATCTACATAAAAGCAGAATGCAATGATTTGCAAATCTCGTATACTCAAATTGTATTCACAATAGAAAAGAGAAAACATATCAAATGATTATACTGAAAAAAATGGACCATTTTAAGAAAAAATAAGGTAATTTTGAAATTGATGGCAGCAACATGTCTCAAAAAAGTTGGGACAGGGCAACAAAAGCTGACAAAATAAGTGGTACTAACAAGGAAGATCTGGAAGAACATTATGCAACTAATTAGATTAATTGGCAACAGGTCAGTAAAATGATTGGGTGTAAAAAGAGCCCCGCTGCCAACAGTCTATAAAACTCTATGAGAAGCTAAAAGATAACCTAAGCACCCCCTGTGTACAGTAGGTACATTTAATTGCGCTCCTGTTTTAGCCAGAGTGGCCAGGTTAATATGTTTAGATTTAGGTTGGCAGAGCTCCAAGGGCTGAGTCTTTGCTGAATCCCCCTGGCTTCTAGAGCTCAAGAGAGTTCTAGAACTTGGAGAGCAGAGAGGCAGGGGCTATGCCTGGACATTTATGGGGTTTCTCTCAATCCCTGCTGAGGGTGGCCCAGAAGATGGAGAGATAACCCTTAAGTATTTTGGAGCCTGGCCATGTGGGAGCAGCAGAGTCCAGGGTCCAGTGGCCTGGGAGGGGACCCCTCTGCTGGGGGGTTTGCCTCCAGGCAGAAGGAGCCAGAAGTAATGAGCCAGTGAGGAAGAGGGAGAAAGCAGCAGAGGGAGCCTCACACACTTTCAGCCTCAACTAGGCTTGGCTGAGTCACCCTGCAAGTCCTTGAGACCTGTCAGGCAGGAGGCCTGTTCAACAGTCACCACATGAGCTAGCAGGGGTAGGCAACCTGTGGCCCTCCAGCTGTTACAAAACTACAAGTCCCATCATGCCTCTGGGAGTAATTGTACCCGTCAGCCTTGCAGTGCCTCATGGGAAATGTAGTTCTACAACAGCTGGAGGGCCGCAGGTTGCCTACCCCTGAGCTAGAGGATCTTACAAAAGGACTGAGTGACTAACTTCAAGTACTACACCCCAGAGCCTATAGAGGAGAGGCAGCCAGGTGTAATACCCATCTAGTTATCTTCAGGGGGACAGCTTAGGGCCATCCAGAACCAGCAAACCTACCCTACACCTCTTGCTTGGGGATTCCGAGAAGAAGCCATGTGCCTTGGTATTTTCCACAGAAGGAAAGCACCTGCATTCAATGTTGTTGAACGTGTTACTTTACCAGCAAAGAAGATTCGTATATAGACATATGCACAGGCAAAATATTTTTTTTTCTTTTCGTTTTATTCATTTTTGCTTGTTTTTGTTTTTTTCATTTTTCAGATCATTCTTTATGATTAGAGTTGAGCGGACACCTGGATGTTCGGGTTCGGTGGGTTCAGCTGAACTTCGCGAAAAAGTTTGAGTTCGGCCCCGAACTTGACCCCGAACCCCATTGAAGTCAATGGTGACCCGAACTTTTGGGCACTAAAATGGCTGTAAAAAAAGTCCTGGAAAGGGCTAAAGGGCTGCAAAAGGAAGCAAAATGGGGTAAGAGTAGGACAAGTGCCCTGCAAACAAATGTGGATAGGGAAATAACTTAAAATCACATAAGAAAAAAAAAATGGAGGAGGAGGTGGATGTGGAGTAGGAGGTTGAGGAGGCGGTGACCGTGGCGGTGTAGGTAGTGGAAGTGGCAGTGGAGGAGGAGGAGGAGGAGGTAGCCAACACTGTTTTTTTTTTTGTTAGTTTATTTTTTCTAATCAGGGTAGCCCCCAAAATATTGAGACATATTTGTTCTGGCCTCACCATTCATTGAGCGGCATTCGGGCCTACCATATAACGTTGAAGGTTCTGTCAGCTACTCGCACCTGAGGAAGGTGTTTCACTTGTGCGTGTAGCTGGCACAGATCGACCACGTCCTCTCCTTGCAACAGGAGCCTCACCAACACCACCAACACCAGCAGCACCATGACCACGTCCCTTAGTTGAAGCTCTCCTCATTCTGGACGCAAATGTACTATTTAGCACAAATTTATATTATTTTTTAAACCGGCAATGTAGATGCACTTTTTAATTTTGTGCAAGAAATGCGCAGCAAGGTGCAAATGAACTATGTAGCACTATTTTTTTTTTCTAAACCAGCGATGTCGATGCACTTTTTAATTTTGTGCAAGAAATGCACCACTGGCCGCAACTGTAGTATTTATAATTTTTTTTTTAAACCCAGCAATGTAGACGCACTTTTTATTTTTGTGCAATAAATGCACCGCTGGCCGCAAATGTAGTATTTAGAATATTTTTTTTTTAAACCCAGCAATGTAGACGCACTTTTTATTTTTGTGAAAGAAATGTACCGCTGGCCGCAACTGTAGTATTTAGAATATTTTTTTTTTTTTAAACCAGCAATGTAGACGCACTTTTTATTTTTGTGCAAGAAATGCACCGCTGGCTGGAAATGTAGTATTTAGAATATTTTTTTTTTTTTTTAAACCAGCAATGTAGACACACTTTTTATGTTTGTGCAAGCAATGCACCGCTGGCCGCAACTGTAGTATTTAGAATATTTTTTTTTAAAAACCAGCAATGTAGACGCACTTTTTAATTTTGTGCAAGAAATGCCCCGCTGGCCGCAAATGTAACATTTTGCACAAAAAAATAAATAAATTGTATTTGTTTAACTGCAATGTAAACGCAGTATTTAAATATGCCAAAATGTTGCCAACTGAACTAACAGAACACGATTAAAGTAGTGTCTCTGACACACAAGCAGTTACAAGTGCACTGCACTTGCAAAAATGGCTGCAACGCCCACCTAACAAACAGAAAAATTGCTTAGGTTTTATATGAGGCACTTTGCTTAGCAAACAAAATGTACTTTAGCAAACAAAAATCTCCTCTAGCACCCACCCACCAATAAATCGCTGTTTTTAACAGATTTTCTAAAGCTAATCTGTCCCTCACAGCAGCAGCAGCATTCTCTCCCTACACTAGTATGAGATGATGTGACATGAAGCACTATGTGACTCCAGCGTATATAGAGGCTGGGTCACATGATGCACTGGCCAATCACAGCCATGCCATTAGTAGGCATGACTGTGATGGCTTCTAAGGGCAAACGAGTGAAACGCTTGTTGATTGGCTGCCCTGCAGCTATTCAACAGGCGCGAAAAAATACCCGAACCCGAACCTGGACTTTTTCTCAAATGTCCGGGTTCGGGACACAAACACCCTAAAGTCCGGTACGAACCCAAACTTTACAGTTCGGGTTCGCTCAACTCTAGTTATGATCAAAATTCGTTATTGTGAATAAATTCGTGAAAATTTGAATTCGGTACGTTCCATTCGTATAGATGACGTATTCCTTATTTCGAAGATTTGTAAATTCAGATAAATTCGTATTCCTTACGTTCACTAACAGGCAGCCAAATTTGAAAGGAAATTCCAATATGTATAATTTAATAGTTTATAATTATTATTATAGTTTGTATTACTATTATTAATAAATAATAATAATAAACTATAATGGTTAATAAACATAATAATTTAATTATGATAGAAATTATCCAAATGTTTTTTGTTCTTTCGGATTTTCGTTCTTATTTTCAAATTTTTGTTCCTGTGAATTTTCGGATTTTGTCCTTGTTTTCGGATTTTTGCTCTTTCGAATTTTCGTATTTTCGAATTTCAGATTTTCGTCTTTCGAATTTTCCTCCTTTTCAAAAACGTATTTTTCGGAAAAATTCGTCCAACGGTTTTTCGTTAATTCGGATGAATTTGAATTAATGAATATGTGGAATTTTGAAGAAAAACAAATTCGGAACAAGAGTAATTGCACATGTCTAGTCAGGAGAACTGGGGGGCAGGCCTGAGAGGTTGGGGATGGGGCAGTCTGGGATGGGTGCAGAGCCAGTCAGGAGGACTGTGGTGGCATGGGCAGTGGAAAGGGGCAGCTGCAGCCAGGGGGGCTGGCAGTGCCTGAACAGGTGGTACTGGGAGCAGTAGCCACATATAGAACAGCTAGCACCAAGACTTGCATTGTTGCTATACCATGGGGCCTATGGCCCCTGCCTGCAAAGGGCATTCAGCCAGACCCAGCTGAGATTGTGCTGGGCCTGAAACCCGTGCTAGCTTGTCTTGGGAGTGATATTCTGCAAGCAAGTGTGTGCTGCAGGTAGACAAGGAGAGACTGTACTGTATATACTGGAGTGTATATAGTTCAAGTCCCTACAGAGTTTCATTGATCAAATGGGCATCCCATGTGCACCCTTTCCCATCCAAGTTCTATTCCCCTAATAGAGAAAAAAAAACAAAGCTACAAGGACTGCTTCTTGTCTCTGAGTGACTGAAAATTTGTGTGCCTGGCTGTGCAGAGTGGGAGACGATCACATTCATCAGCGACCCTTATGGGGTTAGTTCTACACATGTGATGTATGCAACCTACTACAGCAACTCTGACATTTCCAAATAAAAAGTTCTGTTTAAATTGCTGGCAAAATGACACCCCCAGCCTCTTCATTCTGTTTCCAAAGCAGACAGAGATTCCATTCAGTCATCTTTCCTAGATGATGGTCTGGTATAGATGGTAATGGGGGACTCTCAAACACAGAAAAACAGCATGGGCTTCCCCTTTAATTCATACCAGGTCCTGGTATAAAATATATAGGTCTGGTATGAATTTTAAGAAGGACCCCCCCCAAAAAAAAACAAGTGGGGGGCCCTCCAAATTCTGTACCAGACATGGTATAGTGGTAATAACGACGCTATTATGCATGGCGTTCGACTCCCACCACCCAGTCACAGTTCTGATCGAACCTTAGCTCATACCTACCTATCTACCTAGCCAAAAGCGCATGGGGTTTAAAGCTGATTGGCTAATGCACTTGGATTCAATGCTTGGGTACCCTTATACAATTTCTATGAAAACAATTAGAATTCAATCTCACTAGCTGCTTGCTGAGCTGGAAAATAGAAAGAATAGGGAGGCCCTTAAAGTGATTGTAAACCTATTTTTTTTAAATGACAAACATGTGATACTTCCCTGCTCTGTGCAGTGGTTTTGCACAGAGCAGCTTGTATCCTCCTCTCCTGGCTCCTCCCCCCTGCCGAGTGCCCCATAGCAAGCTGCTTGCTATGGGGGCACTCCTGCAGGCCCGATCCCAAGCTGTGCTCTGTGTGTTCATTGAAACACATAGCGCGGCTTGGCCCTGCCCCTCGTTGTCTCCCCATAGGTTGTGACTGATAGCAGCAGCGGCCAATGGCTCCCATTGCTTTTTTTTTTTTTAGTCTATTTTCCTATTGCACTCCTTGCTGGCAAGCAGGCTCTTATGTGGGTGGGTGCTGCAATGAAAACCAGCTGGGTCCTGGAAATGTCATGCAAGTTTACATATTCGTCAGCACACCGTGGATCCTTTGGACAACTCTTACGAATGTCCATTCGTGATTGGTTGCTTGCAAAGGGAATGTTAATGCCGCCACACCATACACGGCTGAATTTTCTCCTGTTCAGCCTGTAAAAATCAATTGATTTACCCATCCGTGCTAACAACATGAATGGAGGGATCTCCCCTGCTAGGGTAGCCTGAATACAATGGCACTGCTGAACATTTACCCCACAACAGGAAGTGCCTGAACAAGGACCTTTGTGGCAGGATCACCAAATAATTATATTATTAAAACCTGCAAATTAAAAAAAAATAAAATACATCCTATTAAAGTGATAAAGCTTGTATGAAATTTGAGCAATCAAGTTTACATCTGCTTTAAAGTGTTTGCAAAGGCAGAAGGTTTTTTACCTTCATGCATAGAATGTGCTGCTCAGTGCTTGAACAAGGTCATCCAGCGCACAGGGCAAAGATTTCAAACTGCACCTCCCTCCCCCGCCTAGATGTGCAAACGTAGGGGACCCTACACCCAGTATCACTTGCTTGTCAAAATCACTGCCGCTGTCACTACTCCTGTCAGCCTTGAAACAGAAGGAAGGTGTCACCAGTAAACCATTGCGCCCAGGGCAGCCACCCCTTGGTCCTGGTGATGCTCCTCCCACAGCCCCCCTAATGCTCACCTGAGCCCCCTCTCGATCCAGCGATGTGCAAGGGATGTGCAAGGGAGCCTCAGCTGTCCCAGGTCTATCTCTCCTCATTGGCTGGCACAGCAGCAAGAGGCATTGACTTCCACCGCTGTCAATCACAGCCAGTGAGCCAATGGGGAGAGAGCAGGGGATTGGGCAGAGTCGGTGGCTCTATGTGTCTTATACACTCCTAGAGCGGGGCTCGGGAGCGAGCAGTGCCCCCATAGTAAGTGGTTTGCTATTGGGAGCATTGGCAAGGGGGTGGAGCCAAAACGCACCAGACCCAGAAGATCGGGGCTGCTTTGTGCAAAACCACTGCATAGAGCAGGTAAGTATGATATGTTTATTATTTTATTTTAGAAAAAGCTTAAGCTTTATTATCACTTTAACAGGTGTATAAAATATTTAATTCATATTATGCAATGGGCCTTCTGCCATTCTGTCCAAAGTATATCTCTCAAGTTTCTTCATAATACTTGTTTCTTCTTCTACATAATAATGAAGGACTGCAGCCATAATTAAAGCAAAGCTAATTCCAGACATCTCCAGCTATTCATTATATTTTAATTTAATGAACGAAGTAGGGATGAATTTATTTTCGTGTCATTTTTTTATTTTGCTTAATAGATCATTTGCTTATCAGCTCCACAGTATATTAAGTAGTATGTAGAAGAGAAACATAATGCCGTTAATTATAATTTGGTCAAAGAAAGAAGATTAGACGATTCTTTATTCTATAATGATATTGCTTCTATTAGTTTACAATGCAACCCCAATTCCAAAAGAGATACATAGTTACATAGTAGTTAAAGCGGTAGTAAACCCATGCATTTAACAGGTTAAAAACCAGTCACATTTCCGGCATGTGCCGGAAATGTAACACTCCCATTGGTTGTGCTCTAAACCAATCTGTCAAACCATCCAATGGCTGGTGTCATAGCTGATCACATGTGCAGCATCATGGCAGTTGTAGATTAAACAGAGGCAAAGATGGCAGCTTCCTTGGCTGAAAATGATAGGAGGGTTTACTACCACTTTAAGGCTGAAAAAAGACAACAGTCCATCCAGTTCAACCTGTGTAGGTGTACTCTTGTCAGTACCCATATCCCTGTATGTTGTACTTATTGAGATATACACAAGTTTTTAAATATATCCATACCCCCCTCAGTCACCACTAGTTGTGGGAGAGAGTTCCACATCCTTATTGCCCTGACAGTGAAGAACCCCTTATGAATTCTAAGATTAAACCTTTTCTCTTCTAGTTTCAATGTGTGTCCCCTTGTCCTTCTACATTCCCTGAGACTGAACAGTTTATCTTTTATGCTTGGATCCCCATTAAGATATTTATAGACTGTAATCAAGTCCCCTCTCGGGCGTCGCTTCTCCAGAGAGAATAAGTTTAGCGCTTGCAGTCGTTCCTCGTAAGTAAGGTCTTCCACTCCCCTTATCAGTTTGGTTGCCCTCCTTTGGACTCTCTCCAGCTCCAGTACATCCTTTCTGAGGACTGGTGACCAGAACTGGACAGAATACTCCAGATGTGGCCTCACCAGGCTTTTATAAAGTGGCAGAATTATAGTTTTATCCCTGGAGCATATCCCCTTATTTATGCATGCTAATATTCTACCTGCTCTGGTTGCTGCAGCTTGACATTACATGCTATTGCTCAGTCTGTCATCTACTAGGACCCCCAGATCCTTCTCCATTCTTGATTCCTCCAGAGGCTCTCCCCCTAGTGCGTACTTTGCATTTATGTTTTTTGCTCCCAAGTGCATTACCTTACATTTCTCTACATTAAACCTCATTTGCCATTTGTCTGCCCACTCCGTTAATTTGTTCAGGTCATTCTGTAAAATGTCAATATCCTGTTGTGATGTTATCGCCCTGCTTATCTTTGTATCATCAGCAAAAACTGAGACTGAGCTATTAATCCCTTCCCCCAGATCATTAATGAATAAATTGAATAGAATTGGTCCCAAGACAGATCCTTGGGGTACCCCACTCGTCACTCCAGACCAATCTGAGTACACATTGTTAATTACCACCCTTTGGACACGCCCCTGTAACCTGTTCTCTACCCAAGAACAGACCTTCTGGTCCATGCCTGCAGACCTCAGCTTGTAAAGCATTTATGGGGAAGGGTGTCAAAAGCTTTTGCAAAATCCAGGTACACCACATCCACTGACCTCCCCCTATCTAGATGGCCGCTCACTTCCTCGTAGAATGTTAGCAGGTTTGTCTGGCAGGAACATCCCCTCATAAACCCGTGCTGATTACTGCTTATGATGTTACCTTCCTCAGTTACTTTTTGGATATAGTCTCTAATTATCCCCTCCAATACCTTACCCACTATTGATGTTAGGCTGACTGGCCTGTAATTCCCAGGAAAATGTCTCTGCCCTTTTTTAAATGTTGGCACCACATTGGCTTTCCTCCAATTGGCTGGTACCAATCCCGTTATTATACTATCCACAAAGATTAGGAACAATGGCCTGGCTATAACCTAAGTTCCCTGAGGACTCTCGGGTGTAAGCCATCTGGTCCTGGTGATTTATTTGTATTAAGTTTCTCTTATCTTTCTTTGACTCCGGCCTCCGTTAGCCACGAGGGTATGTCCTGTGCTGTGGCACTAACAGTATAGTTGCGGTCGGTAAACTCCTCCTTTTCCTGCGTAAAAACTGAGGAGAAGAAGGTATTTAATATAGTTGCCTTTTTTGTGTCATCTGTGGCCATCCTCCCATCATCATCTTTTAAGTGTGCAATGTGCTCTGGTTTTGCCTTTTTATTATTAATATATTTAAAGAATTTCTTTGGTTTTTTTTTACTCTCCTCCGCTATGTGTTTCTCATAATCCTTTTTAGCCGCCCTGATTGCATTTTTGCCCTTCTTATTACATTCCTTGTAGTTTTGGAATTCAGAAGGTGACCCACCCCCTTTATATTTTTTAAAGGCCAAGTTTTTCTCTTTAATGAGGCTTTTCACGTTACTGTTTAACCACCCAGGTTTGACCTTTGCCCTTTTATATTTATTAACATATAACATAAGCCAAACTATCCAGAACATACTGAATCAGCATTAACATATGTAGTAGCGCTCATGACTAGATATCAGTCCGTAAAAACAGTCCTTCTCATCATAAGCCCAATGGCTGCCTTTCGGATAATCCAATAATTTGCAGAGTATAATCAGAAATCCACCTCGTGCAATGGAAACAAAAAAGTGATTCCCTTCACCCGTGGCTGGACTCTTACCAATAATATATGCCTGTCACTCTCGTATACAGGCTAATGCTGATTCAGTATGTTCTGAATAGTTTGGCTTATGTTATATGTTGGTATTATATTATTTAAGGTAGCAGCTGGCAATATCATTGTATGAACAATACTGAAGGATTATGATTCTATGATTTACACTAGGCGCAGGTATTAGAGATTCATTTATTATTGTAGTGAGGGTGTGTCATCTCTATTTTGTGCTTTTATATTTATTGCCCACTGGAATGCACTGTGCGATACCCTTATTTAATATGCTCCTAATGCATTCCCATTTTTCTTCCGTGTTCATTTTTTCTAGAACTGTGTCCCAATTTATGTCCTGCAGTAATGACCGCAGTCTTGAAAAATTGGCCCGCTTAAAGTTTAGTGTTTTAGTGCTGCCTCTTTTTCTTGTGATTTACACTAAATGCTATCATTCTATGGTCACTAGATCCCAAATTATCGTGTATTGCCATGTCTGCGATCAGATTTGGATTGTTCGTAATTAATAGACCTAACAGGGCATTCTTTCTAGTTGGGGAATCCACCAATTGGGACATGAAATTGTCCTGTAGGACATTCATGAAATGACGGGCCTTTAATGAGTGTGCTGTCCGCTCAGCCCAGTCAATATCAGGATAATTGAAGTATGATTACATTTCCCAGTTTCGCTGCCACTTCTAGCTGGGATAGTAGTCCCAGCTCCTCCTCCTCCTTTAGGTTGGGAGGCTTGTAACATACCCCCACTAATAATTTCCCATTTACCTCCCGTCTATGAAGTTCAACCCATACTGATTCCACCTCCCCCCTCATCCTTTCCATAATGTCACTCCTCTCTACCACCTTTATATCATTTTTAACATATAGAAAGACCCCTCCACCCCTTCTACCTTCCCTATCCTTCCGATACAATGCATACCCCTGTATATTGGCCAGACAATTGTGTGAGCTGTCAAACCAAGTTTCAGTTATTCCCATAAGGTCTAAGTCCTCCTCGTGTAGCAGTAGCTCCAGTTCTTCCATTTTGTTAGCTAGGCTCCTAGCATTTGCGTAAACATCCCTTAGTGTTGTATGAGCGCACATTTTCTCCATATGTTTCCTCTGGCTCAGTTTAGTAGTTGTCCCCTTATTCACTCGCAATTTAATTGCTGTGGTAGTAATATCACTGCTGACTCCACTATATCCCACTGTCCCCTACTTACTACTGGGTATTGTTTCCTCTGACCTCCCCCATTAACTAGAGTAAAAGCCCCTCCATCTTTGTGGCCATCTTTCTTCCCCGTAGAGCTGTACCATCCCCATTAAGGTGCAGCCCGTCCTTACTAAAGAGCCGGTAACCGACCGAGAAGTCGACCCAGTTCTCCAGGAACCCAAATCCCTCTTTCCTACACCAATTTCTCAACCAACTGTTCAATTCCCTAATCTCCTGCTGCCTCTCTGGTGTGGCTCGAGGTACAGGTAGTATTTCAGAGAAAACTACCTTGGAGGTCCATTTCTTAAGTCTATTCCCTAAGTCCCTGAAATAATTTTTAGGACTCTCCACCTTCCTCTCACTTTGTCATTGGTACCGACATGTACCATGACTGCTGGGTCCTGCCCAGCCCCGCCCAATAATCTGTCTACTCGATCCGTGATGTGCCGAACCCGAGCGCCCGGTAAACAACATACTGTTCGGCGACCACGGTCTTTCTGGCAGATTGACCTCTCTGTTCTCCTGATAATCAAGTCCCCCACTACCACAACCTGTCTAACCTTACCTGCGCCTCTTCCCCCCCTCCTTGCTGGGGCGGCTGTGTAAAGTTGGGACACTGCGGAGCTGGGACGCTGTGTAAAGTCTACATAAAAACAGAATGCAATGATTTGCAAATCTTGTATACTCATATTTTATTCACGATAGAAAACATATCAAATGATTATACTGAAAAAAATGGACCATTTTGCCTTGTTTCAGGGCTCGAGTCCTGCAGGAACGCATGTGAACTGCGTTCCTGTACTTTTTCCACAGCAGGAACGCCGTTCCCGTTAAAAGCTGCGTCCTGTAGGGTTGGCCTTTGAAGTATGGCAGGCGCTACACCAGCAGCCGCCGACACAGCTCGCAATATGTCTGTTACGGGTAGCGGTGCCCGTATAAATATGGCTGCGGACCAACAGCACAACCGCGCATGCACCGTACCAAAGCCTGCAAAGCTTGTACATGATCGCCTGGGTGGGCACATGCGCAGTGGTGTAATGGCGCTGCCTGGCGCCATTTTTGAATGGAAGGCAGTAACCCTCATCTCGGGTCTCAGCGGCACCGGTGGCTGCAGCACCTCACCACAGAGCAGAGAGCAGGACACTGATGTGAGGGGGGCAGAGGAGGACATTACTGGGGGGAAGGAGCAGAGGTGGACATTAGTGGGG
>BLSH010112492.1:186620-232591 GCA_018402905.1 Glandirana rugosa
ACCAGGTATTTCACTTAAACCACAACTCAATAAGTGATATTCCAGTAGTGTCTCCTGTTCCCCCGTGAGAAATGCGGATCTCCTTTTTTCTAAATTAGAGGTTTATGCCTTTCTAAAGAAGTGGCATTCTCGACACTTTTACACCTTATCTGAGGGAGGTCTCCACCAAGACCAGTAGTGTCATCTAAAGAGATTTTTTCGGGACCTAAGAAAGGAATTACATTTATTATATTGACCCATGATTGTAAATATCCATTTAGACTAGGTCCCTTTTAGGTTAACGGAGAGCCCCCTAGTCCTTCCTTAAAAAGGGGGGGATATCGTTTAACCTAGTACGGGTGGAGGAGGACATTACAGTGGAGGGTGAAGGGGGCAGAGGAGGACATTGCTGGGGGGAAGGGGCAGAGGTGGACATTAGTGGGGGGGTGAAAGGGGCAGAGGAGGAGTTGATCCAGAGAAAGGCGAAAAACCCCAAAAAAGCATGATCCAATTTGCTATAGGGGGGGAAAAATTCCTTCCTGATCCCCCGAGAGGCAATTGGATTTTCCCTGGATCAGATTTACCTATAAATGTTAGTACCCAGTTATATTATTTACATTAAGGAAAGAATCCAGGGCTTTTTTAGAGAAATCTACTGTGATGACCAGAACCACCTCTGGAGGGAGTCTATTCCACATTTTCACAGCTCTTACGGTGAAGAAATCTTTCCGTATTTGGAGATTAAATCTTTTTTCCTCTAGGCGTAAAGAGTGCCCCCTTGTCCTCTGTGATGACCTTATAGTGAATAACTCAACACCAAATTCACTTTATGGACCACTTATGTATCACATGTTGATCATATCCCCCCTTAATTATCTCTTCTCAAGAGAGAATAAATTCAGTTCCTCTCATCTTTCCTCATAGCTGAGCTCCTCCATGCCTCTTATTAGTTTGGATACCCTTCTCTTCACTTTCTCCAGTTCCCAAATATCCTTTTTGAGAACTGGTGCCCAAAACTGAACTGCATATTCCAGATGAGGTTTTACTAATGATTTGTACAGGGGGGCAAAATGATATCTCTATCTTTGGAGTCCATACAGGATTTTGCTCGCTTTGGAAACCACAGCTTGGCATTGCATGCTATTATTAAGCTTATGATCTACAAAACCCCCAGATTCCTCTCCACTATGGATTCCCCAGTTGTACTCCCCCTAGTATGTATGATGTATGCATATTTTTAGCCCCCAAGTGCATAACTTTACATTTATCAACATTAAACCTCATTTAATTGGGCAACCACACGGTTGCCCAATTAAACAGTGCATTGAGGTTGGTTTGTATGTTGGAGACATCCTATAAGGATGTTATTCCACTGCATAGCTTGGTGTCATCCGAAAAGACTAAAAATGTAGTTTTAATCCCAGACCCTATATCATTTATAAAGGTATTAAAAAGTAACGGTCCCAAACACTGAAGCACCAAAAAAAAAAAAAAACAATAACCTTAGACCATTCAGAGTAAGAATCATTAACCACTACTCTCTGAATTCGGTATTTTAGCCAGTTGTCTGTCCATTTACAAACTGATCTTTCCAAGCCTGAAGACTTTACCTTACACATTAGCCGCGTGTGGGGAACGGTGTCAAATGCCTTTGCAAAATTCAAGTATACCACGTCCACAGCCACCCCTCTGTCCAAGGTTTTACTTACATAAAAAGAAATCAGGTTTGTTTGACAACTTCTGTCTTTCATGAATCTATGCTGTCTGTTACTTAAAATATTTTTTTCCAGCAAAAACTCATGTATGTGGTCTTTTATTAAACTCTCCAGTATCTTCCCAGCTATAGAAGTTAAACTAACAGGTCTATAGTTACTTGGTAAAGACTTTGATCTCTTTTTAAATATGGGCACCACATTGGCCCTATGCCAATCCAGTGGTACCATTCTACTCATTAACGAGTCCCTAAGAATTATATACAATGGCTTTGAAATAACAGAGCTCAATTCTTTTGAGATCCTTGGGTGGATGCCATCTGGTCCAGGTGCTTTATCCACCTTTATTCTCTCTAAATATTTCTGGACCATTTCACTTTTGAGCCATTGTGAATCATTTGGGGCTGTGTCACTACCACCCCCATTATGCACATGAGCTCCCCCATGCTCCTTTGTATACACAGAGCTGGAGAAAGTATTTAATAAGTTTGCCTTCTCTTTGTCCCCAGTCATGCGCTCTAAATTATTTTGTAAAGGGCCTACATGCTCAGATCTGACCTTTTTACTAGTAATATATTTGAAGAATTTTTTGGGGTTTGTCCTACTATCTTTTGCAATCCCTTAGTCGCTTTGAATTTTTGCGTCCTTGATTTCCTTTTTACATATTCTGTTATATTGCTTGTAACATTTAAGATGATAGTGTTCCGTCATTTTTATATTTTTTAAAAGCTCTTTTCTTATCATTTATAACTTTTTTAACTTTGGCCGTGAGACACATAGGTTTTATTTTTAGCCTTTTAAACTTATTGCCCATGGGAATATACTTTGGAGTGAGTTTGCATACAGTTTTTTTTTTTTTTTTTAATTCCCATTTCTGTTCTGTGTTCATCAATGCTAATATTCCCTCCCAGTCTAAGTCCTGGAGAGCAGCCCTCATCCTTGGAAAATTTGCTCTTAACCACTTGCCGACCGCCCGCCGCAGCGTGACGGTGGCAAGTTGGCTCGTTATCGCGAAATGTCGTCACAGGATGGCTCTTCTTTTGTTTATAGCGGCGATCAGAAATGACGCAGAGGTGATCAAATACCACCAAAAGAAAGCTCTATTTGTGGGGAAAAAAAGGATGCAAATTTTGTTTGGGTACAACGTCGCACGACTGCGCAATTGTCAGTTAAAGTGACGCAGTGCCGAATCGCAAAAGGGGCTCGGGTCCTAAAGTGGGAAATCCTTCCGGGGCTGAAGTGGTTAAATTAAATTAAATCATGTTATGGTCACTGTTACCCAGATGTTCTTTTATATGAATACTGGTAATAAGCTCTGCATGGTTTAATATTCCCAGGTCCAGCAAAGCGTAATTTCTAGTCGGGGCCTCAAACTGGACCATAAAATTGTCTTGTAACAGGTTTATAATTTTTTTTCCCTTTAATTGTCCCAGCAGTGCCATTACTCCAGTTAATTTCCAGGTACTTAAAATCCCCCATTATTATCACTGTCCCAGCCCTTGCAGCACTTTCCATCTGTGCAAGGAGCAGAGTCTCCACCTCCTCTTTAACGCTGGAAGGTCTATAACAAACTCCAATGATAACCTTTGTAGTGTGCACACCCATATGTAGATCTACCCATAATGCTTCAGACTCATCACACTCTCCATCAACTAGGTCCTCATTCACACTCACTTTGAGATCACTTCTCACATAGAGACAGACACCACCACCCTTTCGTTTTACCCTGTCTTTCCAAAAGAGAGCATAGCCAGGAATATTAATAGCCCAGTCATGTGAAGAATGAAGCCAAGATTCAACTATACCAATTAAATCATAGCTCTCCTCGTGCACCAGAGCTTCCAACTCAACTATTTTGCCTGGCAGACTTCTGGCATTGGTGAACAAACACTTTAATTCATTGTCACATTTTGCACATGTATGTTGCATATTTTTTATTTTAGTACAAACAGTACCATTTCTAATGGTTGATTGTAACATGGGAACCTTCATATCATCTTCCATAGCCCTCCCCCCATATTTCCCCATTCCACCCACCAATAGGGGCTGACCCCTGTCTGACCTGTCTGCCCCATTATCATCTATTTCACCCTCCCCCTTCAATCCTAGAGCCTTCCCATAAACCTCTCCCCCAGCACAACAGAACCCCTTCCATTTAGGTGCAAACCATCTTTAGCATATAGGCTCTACCCCAATGAAAAGTCAGCCCAGTGCTCTAAAACCCCAAAGCCCTCCTCCTTACACCAGGTCTTTAGCCATGCATTCAGGGCTCTAATCTCCCCCTGTTGTTTCTCTGTTGCGCATGGCACAGGCAATATTTCAGAGAATATCGCCTTGGAGGACCTTCCCTTCAACTTGCAACCTAATGCTTTAAATTGGTTGTTAAGGAGCCTCCACCTTCCATACATTCTGTCATTGGTTCCAACGTGGACCAAGACAGCTGGGTCATGCCCAGCCCCTGCCAGTAATTTATCAACCCGGTCCACCACATACTGAACCCTGGCACCAAGAAGACCGCAAACCATTCAGTTGAGGCGATCCTGGTGACAAATTATTCTTTCAGTCCTTCTGATTATAAAATCCCCTATTACCACCAACTGTCTAGGCCTACCTGCACTACCGTTACCACCCCTACTAGTTGGGCTGCTCTCCCGGCTGTTAGGTGTAGCAGTGACATCTAGGGCTGCCACCTCTGAGTTTGCCACCCCCACATCTTCACCCAACTTGGTAAATCTGTTAGGGTGCTCAAACCCAGGGCTGGCCTTCCTTTTTTGTGAGCCCTTACCTCTCCCTCTAACTGCATTAACCCATCTGCCTACTTTATAATCCTGACTTACCCCTCCACCCTCCCTGTTATCCCTACTAGCCACCTGCCCAGTTAGCAGAGGACCCCTTGGTTGTCAGTTCTGCCCAGTGTTGCAATTTGCTCCTCCAGATCTCTAATGTGAGCTTCCTGAAGGGCAATCTGCTCACATCTGTCGCAGCGGTATCCATCCTGGAGCTGTTGCTCCATTGTTGTACACATGAGGCACACTGTGCACTGTACAAAACCTTTGGTCTTGCTAGCACACATTTTCCCAGATACAACAATACTAAGAAAATATACAGGAAATACAGGAAATTTCAGATGCTACTTACAGGTTTGAAGACTCCTATTATAATCTGATATGTTTTAAACTCTATTTTGTATCTCACCACTTAGTCAAGTTCTACTTGGTCAGAGTTCCAGCAAGCAAAACTAACATTTAACATTAGTTAAAGTGGTTTGATGCACAATGTTTCTGCTTTTCTACATTTGAAGACTGTATGCTATCTACAGGGTGGGCCATTTATATGGATACACCTTAATAAAATGGGGATGGTTGGTGATATTAACTTCCTGTTTGTGGCACATTAGTATATGTGAGGGGGGAAACTTTTCAAGATGGGTGGTGACCATGGTGGCCATTTTGAAGTCGGCCATTTTGAATGCAACTTTTGTTTTTTCAATAGGAAGAGGGTCATGTGACACATCAAACTTATTGGGAATTTCACAAGAAAAACAATGGTGTGCTTGGTTTTAACGTAACTATATTCTTTCATGAGTTATTTACAAGTTTCTGACCACTTATAAAATGCGTTCAATGTGCTGTCCATTGTGTTGGATTGTCAATGCAACCCTCTTCTCCCACTCTTCACACACTGATAGCAACACCGCAGGAGAAATGCTAGCACAGACTTCCAGTATCCGTAGTTTCTCTTCCTATTGAAAAAACAAAAGTTGCATTCAAAATGGCCGACTTCAAAATGGCCACCATGGTCACCACCCATCTTGGAAAGTTTCCCCCCTCACATATACTAATGTGCCACAAACAGGAAGTTAATATCACCAATCATTCCCATTTTATTAAGGTGTATCCATATAAATGGCCCACCCTGTATATTAACCATAAACTGCCTATTAACCACGACCGGAAGGATTTCAAACATGCGTCCCCTTAACTGACAATTACACGGTTGTGCAATGTTGTACCCAAACAAAATTTGCGTCCTTTTTTTCCCACAAATAGAGCTTTCTTTTGGTGGTATTTGATTACCTCTGCGTCATTTCTCATCACGGCTATAAACAAAAAAAGAGCGACAATTTTGCAAAAAAAAAACAATATTTCTTACTTTTTGCTAAAATACAAATCCAAAAAAAAATATATATAAAAACGAATTTATTCATCAGTTTTGGCTGATATATATACTTCCTCATATTTGTGGTAAAAAAAATTGCGATCAGCGTTTATTGATTGGTTTGTGCAAAAGTTGCTGCGTTTACAAGCCATGAGAATTCATTTCTGGCATTTTTTACTAGTAATGGCGGTGATCTGCAATTTTTATTGGGACTGCGATATTGGGACGGACATGTCGGACATTTTTGACACTTTTTTGGGACCAATGACATTTATACAGTGATCAGAAATTTAAATTTTCACTGATTACTGTATAAATGTCATTGGCAGGGAAGGGGTTAACCTGCAGGGGCGATCTAGGGGTTAACTGTGTTCCCTAGGCGTGTTCTAACTGTATGGGGGCTAGGATGCCAGGGGCATAAGAGATCTAACTGATCTCAGTCACAGGGATCAGTAGATCTCTTAAGCCTCGTACACACGATGCGACGATTGTATGAAAACGGTCGTACGACCACTTGTTGTATGATGTTAATCCGAATGTTAGTACGTGCGATTAGAACAGCCGACGTGCGTCAGTCGTACAACAGAAGTTGTATGAGCAGACTAGAAAACTTTGGTTGTGCAACAAGGGGTCGTATGACTGTTGTGCCGTGTGTACAGAGAAGTTGGTCCAACAAGTTGAACTGTGCAAAATACGCAACGCTCGTTCCTAATTCACAAATTACATAGTTACATAGTTAGTGAGGTTGAAAAAAGACACAAGTCCATCAAGTCCAACCTATGTGTGTGCTTTCATGTCAGTATTACATTGTATATCCCTCAATGCTGTGGTCCCTTACGTGTGCATCTAATAGTTTTTTGAATGTATCTATACTCCTGGCAGAGACCACTGCTTGTGGAAGAGAATTCCACATTCTCACTGCTCTTACCGTAAAGAAACCTCTACACATTTTAAGGTTAAACCGCCTTTCCTCTATTCTTAGTGAATGGCTGCGTGTCTTTGTGTATTCCCTTGCACTGAATAGTTTTGTCCCTATAGTGGGTTCACCAGTACAGTATTTGTACATTAAAATCATATCCCCTCTCAAGCGTCTCTTCTCCAGAGAGAATAAGTTCAGTGCTTGTAATCTTTCCCCATAACTTAGGTCTTCCAATCCCTTAATTAGCTTTGTGGCTCTTCTCTGAACCCTTTCCAATACCTGGACATCCTTCCTGAGGACCGGTGCCCAGAACTGGACGGCATACCCCAGGTGTGGCCTCACCAGAGACTTGTATAATGGGAGAATTATTGATTTATCCCTGAAGTTAATCCCTTTCTTGATGCATGCCAACACTTTGTTAGCTTTGCTTGCAGCAGCTTGGCATTGCATGCCACTGCTGAGCCTGTTCTCTACTAGGACCCCTAGGTCTTTTTCCATTCTAGTTTCCCCCAGGGGCTCCCCCCCTAGTGAATAGTTTGCGTTCATGTTCTTGGTACCCAAATGCATTATCTTACATTTTTCTACGTTAAATCTCGTTTGCCATTTGTCTGCCCACCCCATTAATTTGTTCAGATCTTCTTGCAAGGTTTCCACATCCTGTGGAGAGTTTATTGCCCTGCTTATCTTGGTATCATCCGCAAATATTGAGATTGAGCTCTTCACCCCGTCCTCCAAATCATTTATAAATAAATTGATTAGGATTAGTCCCAGGACAGAACCCTGGGGAACCCCACTTTCTACACCAGACCATTCTGAGTACTCCCCATTTATCACCACCCTCTGGACTCACCCCTGCAGCCAGTTTTCAATCCAGGTACTCACCCTTTGATCCATGTTGAGGGACCTTAGTTTGTACAGTAAACGTTTATGGGGAACTGTATCAAATGCTTTTGCAAAATCCAGATACACCACGTCTACAGGCCTTCCTTTATCTAGGTGGCAGCTCACCTCCTCATAGAAGGTTAATAGATTGGTTTGGCAAGAACGATTCTTCATGAAACCATGTTGATTACCGCTAATGATACTGTTCTCATTACAATAATCATATATATAATCCCTTATTATTCCCTCCAAGAGCTTGCATATTATTGATGTTAAGCTAACTGGTCTGTAATTTCCAGGGATATATCTTGGTCCTTTTTTATATATTGGTACCACATTGGCTTTCCTCCAGTCAGCTGGTATCATACCAGTCAGAAAACTGCTCTTAAAGATTAGGTACAAGGGTCTGGCAATAACTTGGCTAAGTTCCTTAAGGACCCTTGGGTGTAAGCCATCTGGGCCCGGTGACTTATTGGTGTTCAGTTTTTCAAGCCTATTCCTGATTTCACCCTCAGTCAGCCACAAGGGTGCTACCTGTGATGTGTCATGAGGACTAGCATTGTAGTTCTGAATAATTGATCCCCCCGTTTCCTTTGTGAATACTGAGGAGAAAAATTAGTTCAACACCTTTACCATTTCTCCATCCTCTGTAACCAAAATACCTTCATCATTCTTTTTTGGGCCAATGATCTGACCCCCCTCTCTTACTATTTATATACTTAAAGAATTTTTTGGGATTCTTTTTACTTTCCTCAGCTATGTGTCTTTCATGTTCAATCTTAGCTGCTCTGATTGCCCCTTTGCATTCCTTACTGCGTGTTTTGTAGTACTGAAAATCTGATTGAGATCCCTCCTCCTTGTATTTTTTGAAGGCCTTCTTTTTTGCTTTTATCTGTGCCTTTATGTCGGCATTAAGCCATCCGGGTTTTTGATTAGCTCTTTTAATTTTATTTCCTGTTGGGATACACTGGCTAATACCTTTGTTTAGTATGTTCTTGAAACACTCCCATTTTTCCTCCGCATTCATTGTTCCTAGAATTTTATCCCAGTTAACATCTTCCAGCAAGGAGCGTAGTTTCTGGAAGTTGGCTCTTTTAAAATTCAGTGTCTTTGTATTCCCCTTGCGTTTCCTATTTGTGTAATTTATGCTAAAACGAATTGTCCTGTGATCGCTATTTCCTAGATTGCCCCTTACTTCCACGTCTGTGATCAGGTCTGTGTTGTTGGTAATCAAAAGGTCCAATAATGCTTTTTCTCTTGTTGGTACATTTACCATCTGACCCATGAAATTATCCTGCAGGACATTTAAGAAATGGCGAGATTTAGCTGAACGTGCAGTACCTTCCTCCCAGTCAATGTTTGGATAATTAAAATCCCCCATTATAATAACACTTCCCATCCTTGCCGCTATTCCAAATTGTGATAGGAGGTCCGCCTCCCCCTCCTCCCTCTGATTAGGGGGTCTATAGCATATTCCTAGTAATACTTTCCCCTTGTCTTCCCTTTGTAGCTCTACCCATAAGGCTTCAACTTCCTCCCCTGAACCACTATTAATGTCATCTCTCACATTTATTTTTATGTCATTTTTATATACAGGCATACCCCTCCCCCCTTTTTGCCCTCCCTATCCCTGCGATATAGGGAATACCCCTGAATGGTAGCCAGCCAATCATGAGAGCTGTTGAACCAAGTCTCCAAAATTCCCACAAAATCAAATTCCTCCTCATACAGTAGCATGCACCTGAACTTCCTCTTTATACGCTCGTAACACTTCACTACGTTCGGCTTGGTCGTAGGATCGCTTAGTGCATGTCAGTATGCGAGATACAACAGCCAACATACGATTCGGGCCATTCGGTCGTACGATCGTTGCATTGCACGTACGAGGCTTAACATGCCGCCTGACAGAGCAGGGGAACCGCCGTGTTCACATCGGCGGTTCCCCGTTTTTCTTCTCTGCCAGGCAATCGCGAGTAGCTGGTGGACATTGAGTCCACAAGACCCACGGCCACATTGCTGCAGAGTGCAGTAGGCACAAGAGCGTGCCACCGGTGGCGCGCTCCTGTCCACTAGCCGCACTCGAGCGAGCCGCCGTTTGTAAACGGCGATTCACGCTACAGCGCCACTCTGCAGCAGTAAAAGTACGCGTGGTGGTCGGGAAGTGGTTAAGCTGTGTGTTGGAGACATAACCTCTTTTATTCATTGTCTCATTCATACTCATCTGCTTATGTTATTTAAAAATAAATGAGACGCCTTCATGGCAATGCATTGCCGACAATAGGCATTCTCATAACGCAAAGACTTTCGCAAGTTCATCATTTAGTTTCCCATTAAATTACTAGACTCAGTAAATCCTTGCAACCAATACTGCACTTTATTTTCTTGAAAAATACAATACACCCAACAAAAAAAAACCTTTACTCGTGTTTATCTCAATTACTGAAACCGTTCCAGATTTGTCACGACCGCTGAATAACTTCTCTGCTGAAATCTCCTGATTTGATCTTCGTTCCCCATTCAAAATGAAACCAAAATGAATGCATCAACACGGAATGAAAAACTCCTTTATAAGACCGAGCGAAGCGCAATACCGTTGGCGGACTTTTAATACATTAGCCGTTCATACCCAACCGACAGTTCTGCTTGTACAGAAAGTGCAGAATCTATAAACATTTTAATTATAGCTGGAGGTGAAGAGAAATGTTATTTGTAAGGATCATTACAATGAAAAATGGGAGCTAAAAAATCATAATTTTCTCCGGTATTAAGCTGACACTTGCAGCGCTCTGAAACAGATTGGTAAAAGTTTCTTAACTCAATCAGCTGAGTAAGGCAAAGCGGAGGGAAGCTGCAGAGACCTCAGCTAGAACTTTGGTGTGAAGAGTTTTTATGATCAGCGACTGTCCCTGGTGAAGGTACATTAACCATTCGAGGACCAGCCTGTAATCCCTTTTTATTACTGGGCCATTTTTCAGTTTTCAGTGATGTCATAGTTTGACCGACAATTACTCCGTTATGCAATACTGTACCTTAATAAGTTTTATATCATTTTATGAGACAAATACAGCTTTCTTTTGGTGGTATAACTTGGCCATCAAGTTATATAAGGCCGGGTTCACAAATGTGCGGACTTGGTTCCTACCATGGCGTCCAGTGCGTCCCTGTTCACCGGTTCAGGTGAGAATCAGGTCCGAATTTTTGCCTGAAGTCGCACCTGAACCAGACCCAAACAAGCACAGGACCCCTTTGAAATGCGGACTGCGGCCGTCCTGGACCTGTGTGAACCGGCTCCATTGCAAGCCGGGCACACTCGCATGTCTTGCGAATTGGATGCTGCATTCAATTCGCATATAGGTGAACCCGGCCAAATTCTTTTTTGTGAAGGCTGGAGGTGAAGATTTAAATCTGGTTGATGATCACAATTTTTATGCAGTTTTTATAGTATGTTGGTATTATGTTAATTATTATTTAGGGTAATGCTAACAGAAGTGATGTATTATTTGCATTTTGGTAGTTTGTTTTTTGTTATTTTTTTCATTTGAGTTATTTATTCCAAGTTGTATTTTAATTCTATGGATGGTTTATTAGAGTACGGTTTTTATTTGTTTTATGGGTGCTAATTGGCAATTTTGTTGTGTCATTGTGTCTTTTTTCATTCTTGTGATTTTGTGTTGTCTTTGTTAAGTGTGGCTGTGTCACAATAATTTCCCTTTGAGATTAATCAAGTATTCTGATTTAACCTCTTCAGATCCGCGCTATAGCCAATTGACGGCTACAGTGCGGATCTACTCTGCCGGGAGGCCGTCAATAGACGTCCTCCCCTTTGCGCGCCCCCAGGCTCGTTCTGGCAGCCGCCGCATGCTGTGTGAGCGTGCCCGCGGGTCGGGTGGACTCTATGTCTGCCGGAGACCAGCGATCCCTTTACAGAGAGCCAGAATGAGGAACCGTTGATGTAAACACGGCGGTTCCCCGCTCTGTGAGGGGGATCCCTGTCACTGGGATCAGTTAGATTTGTGTAAAAAATGTCAGGCATGCCACCGCAATATCGCAGTCCCGATAAAAATTACAGATCGCCGCCATTACCATTAAAAAAATAAATAATAAAAACGCCATAAACCAATTCCCATAGTTTTTAGGCACTATAACTTTTGTGCAACTCAATCAAAATACGCTTATTGAGATTTTTTTTTACCAAAAGTATGAAGAAAAATACATGTCGGCCTAAACTGAGGAATAGATTTGTTTTTTTATTTTTTATTTTTGGATATTTATTACAGCAAAATGTTTAAAAAATTGTCATTTTTTTCAAAATCATTGCTCTTTTTTTGTTTATAGTGCAAAAAATAAAAAATGCAGAGGTGATCAAATACCACCAAAAGAAAGCTCTATTTGTGGGAAATAAAGGACGCAAATTGTGTTTGGGTACAACGTCGCGCAATTGTCATTCAAAGAGTGACAGCACTGAAAAATTAAAATTGGTCTGGGCAGGAGGGGGGTTTAAGTGCCCAGTAAGCAACTGGTTAATAACCACTTTTTTTTTTTTTTTTGTTGCTGTTGTTCTTACCTTGTACTATAAAAAGGAAAAAAAAAAACACATTTTGAAAAAAAAAACCTTTCCCTTGCTTTCTGTTAAAATAAAAATGGCAGAATAGTGTGGAAGTCCCAGAAATGGCCTTTTTGTGGAAAGTAGACATCCAAAGGTGTTTTTTAATTTGTTTGCTACAATTTTTAAAGATAAAGAAGCATGCTGGTACTGAGGGGGTTAAACGCTGGGCTGGGTATTGGTGCATTAGATACATCAATGTACAGGCCATGCACAGTGTCCCTATGCACCCAGTCATCTAATGACAACAATTGCTCAGTGGATCACCTGATAAAAAATATACTGACCCTGACCATTGAACCCAACCTTTGACCCTTACCTTGACCCTAACACTAACCCTGGCACTGACTTCCATCAAACCTTGATCTAGCTATTTTTTTTTCACTTTAACCACTTCAGCCCTGGAAGGTTTACCCCCCTTCATGACCATGTCATGCTTTGCAATACAGCACTGCATTACTTTAACTGACAATTGTGCAGCCGTGCGACGTTGTACCCAAATACAATTGATGTAATTTCGTTCCGACAAATAGAGCATTTCTTTGGTGGTATTTGATCACCTCTGCGTTTTTTTTATTTTCTGTGCTATTAAAAAAAATAACATTTTTTACTTTCTGCTATAAAACATCCAATTAAAAAATTGAAAAAAATCAATTTGTGTTCATACACTTACACCAATATGTATTCTGATACATATTTTTTGTAAAAAAGAAAAAATCCCAATAGACATATATTGATTTTTTTTTTTTTTTTTTTTTTTTTAGTAATGGTGGCGATCGGGAACTTATAGCGGGATTGCAATATTGTGGCAGAAATTCTGACACTAACTGATACTTTTGACACTTTATGAGAACCAGTGACACTAATACAGTGATCAGTGCTAAAAATATGCACTGTCACTGTACTAATGACACTGGCTGGGAAGGGGTTAACATCAGGGGCGATAAAAGGGTGAACTGTGTGCCTAGCCAGTGTTTTACTATACTATGTGAGGTGCTTTTACTAGGGGAAGAGATTACATTTATTTTTGCAGGGACACAAATTCCATCCCTTCCCTCCTGTCAGAACAGCAATCTGCCTTGTTTACATAAACAGATCACAGTTCTGTCTCTCTGCCTGCCGATCGGCGGGTGCCAGAGGACATTGGGTACTGTGCACCCGCCAATCCTCTTCCACTGTGTGTAACTTGCGTCCTTTTTTTCCCACAAACAGAGTTTTATTTTGGTGGTATTTGATCACCTCTGCGTCATTTCTGATCGCCCCTATAAACAAAAAAGGAGTGACAATTTTGCAAAAAAAAACAATATTTCTTACTTTTTGCTAAAATACAAATCCAAAAAAAAAATATAAAAAAAGAAATGTATTCATCGGTTTTGGCCAATTTATATTCTTCCTCATATTTTTGGTAAAAAAAAAAAAAATCACAATCTGCATATATTGATTGGTTTGCAAAAAGTTGCTGCGTTTACAAACCATGAGAATTCATTTCTGGGGTTTTTACAATTTTTTTTTTCTACTGGTAATGGCGGCGATCTGCGATTTTTATCGGGAAAAAAAATGAAAAGGCGAGCTAACTCCAGATATCCTATCCTCCCCTCCAGCCCTGCTGCACATAGCAGCCCGATGCCCTGTGCTGCTGGCAGGGCCGGGGCAAAGAGGTGAGCAGGAGGGGCGGCTGCCCTGGGCACAATGGTTTACTGCAGGGATGGAGGCTAGACATGTGCACTGCCGAAAAATTTGTTCGTTTTCCTTTCACTAGTTTTTTGTTGGGGGGGGGGGGGTTGTTTTTCGGGTCATTGGTTATGAGCCCAATTCGTAAATTCAAAAATCCGAAAATTCAAAAATCCGAAAGTAAGAAAGAAAATGCGAAAATTCAAAATAACTAACTAACTAATACTAAGCAATGCTACAATACAAACCTATGCAGGGCAATAATTTCTCCGCAGGATGTGGAAACCTTGCAAGAATATTTGGACAAATTAATGGGGTGGGCAGATAAGTGGCAAATGAGGTTCAATGTAGAAAAATGTAAAATAATGCATTTGGGTGCCAAAAATATGAATGTAACCTACTCATTAGGGGGAGAGCCTCTGGGGGAATCTAGGATGGAAAAGGACCTGGGGGTCCTAGTAGATAACAGGCTTAGCAATGGCAGGCAATGCCAGGCTGCCGCAAGCAAAGCCAACAGGATATTGGCATGCATTAAAAAGGAGATTAATTCCAGAGATAAAATGATAGTTCTCCCACTATACAAGACTCTGGTTTCAGCCATACCTGGAGTATGCCGTCCAGTTTTGGTCACCAGTCCTCATGTGCTGGAACTGGAGAGGGTCCAGAGAAGGGCAACAAAGCTGATTAAGGGACTGGAGGACCTTAGTTGAGGAAAGATTACAAGCGCTGAACTTATTCTCTCTGCAGAAGAGACGCTTGAGAGGGGATATGATTTCATTGTACATATACAGTAATGGTGACCCCACAATAGGGATAAAACTTTTCCGCACAAGGGAATATAAAAAGACACAAGGCCATTCACTAAAATTAGAAGGAAAACGGTTTAACCTTAGACTGCGTAGAGGGTTCTTTACGGTAAGAGCAGTGAGGAAGTAGAATTCTCTACCACAAGCTGTGTTTTCACAGGGAGCATACAACAAAAAAGACCGCTCCACAATACCTGGTCCAATAGGTAAAAGAAAGTCCCAGAGGGTGCCGGCTCAATATGCAAGCACAAGTAATGAAGGAAAGACTCCGGACAGCCGCACTCCTTTCAGATGCTTTATTTCATGGATCCATACAATACAGGATAGGGAAAGGCTAACGCGTTTCACGCCCCCTAAGGGCGCTTACTCTTAGCTCTTAGCTATGAGTAAGCTCCCTTAAGGGGGCGTGAAACGCGTTAGATTTTCCCTTATCCTGTATTGTATGGAGCAATGAAATAAAGCATCTGAAAGGAGTGCGGCCGTCCAGAGTCTTTCCTTCATTACTTCACAGGGAGCATAGATCATTTCAAAAAACTATTGGATAGGCACATATACGACCACAATATACAGGGATATACAATATTCTATATACACATAAGAGTACACACACAGGTTGGACTTGATGGACTTGTGTCTTTTTCAACCTTGCAGTCTATGTAACTAATAATAACTAACTATAAAATTATAGGCATTGGAATTTCCTTTCAAATTTGGCTGTTATTGAACGTAACGAATACGAAGTTACGAATGATCTGAAATAATGAATGCCGCATCTAAAGAAATGTAACAGAAGGAATTAATAATGAATAATAATAATAAAAATAAAATGTTTTTATTATTATTATTATTGAATTATTAATTCATTATGTTCCATTCGTGCTTAACCACCTCCCATCCGCGCCATAGCCGAATGACGGCTTTCAGCGCGGCTCTAAAATGCCGGGACATCCTATAGACGTCCTCCCATTTGGCTCATGCTGGGCGCGCTCCCGCGGGCGTGAGCGGCGCGCTCACGTGCCGCCGCACGCTGCAGGAGCGTGCCCGTGGGTCGGGCGGACCCGATGTCCACCGGAGACCCGCGATCTCCTTACAGAGAGGAGGAACGGGGAACCGCCGAAGTAAACACGGCGGTTCCCCATTCTGTGAAGGGGGGGCATGCCAGATCTACTGATCCCTGTCACTGGGATCAGTTAGATCTGTCATGCCCCTGTCAACCCCGCCCCCTCACAGTTAGAACACACCCAGGGAACATAGTTAACCCCTTCACTGCCCCCTGCAGGTTAACCCCTTCACTGCCAATGACATTTACACAGTAATCAGTGGACATTTAAATTTCTGATCGCTGTATAAATTTCATTGGTCCCAAAAAAGTGTCAAAAACGTCCGACATTTCCGCCCCAATATCGCAGTACCGATAAAAATCGCAAATCGCCGCCATTACCAGTAAAAAAAAAAAATAAAAATAAAAACGCCATAAATCAATGTCCATAGTTTGTAGGCGCTATAACTTTTGCGCAACCCAATCAATAAATAATTTTTTTTTACCACAAATATGTACAAGAATATATATATCGGCCAAAACTGATGAATAAATTCGTTTTTTTATTTTTGGATATTTATTATAGCAAAAAGTAAAAAATATTGTTTTTTTTTTTCAAAATTGTCGCTCTTTTTTTGTTTATAGCGCCGATCAGAAATGACGCAGAGGGGATCAAATACCACCAAAAGAAAGCTCTATTTGTGGGAAAAAAAGGACGCAAAAATTTTGTTTGGGTACAACGTCGCACGACTGCACAATTGTCATTCAAAGAACGACAGCGCTAAAAACTGAATATTGGTCCGGGCAGGAGGGGGGTTTAAGTGCCCAGTAAGGAAGTGGTTAATGGTGAGCACGGCCAGGCTTGCCATAGTGAGCATCATTATGGATATGCATTGCAGTGTATTGTGTACAGACCACTACATTGGCAGCACAAGGCATCGCAGGGACTATGTGCAGCAGGGTCCAGAGGGGTGGCCTGGATATTTGAAGTTAGTTCACCTTTTAATTATTCCTAAAAAGGTGAAATTGCCCTTCAAGCAGGCATGGTCCATTGTGGTGAGCATCTGCAAACTCACCCTGAGAAATGCCATGCAGCCAACGCAGAGTGCATGTAGGTAAGCAGTGGTTGCAAAGAGGCCACAGTAGATCAGCAGCACTGAAATGTCACAAAGGATAAAAAAAATGATAAAAACAAATATTTTATTGCAAAAAATGTCAATTGTTCATGCTACACAGTGCTTTAGTAAGTTAAGTGTCATTCTTTTATGGTCTACATCTACTAAACAAAAACTAAGATGTATTCACATTCTTAATTATCTCTATAGCATTTACTTGAAAAGTAACTGTTGCAAAATATTTTAGATTTGTAAATGCATATTCTATGTGCCAGAATTTGTTTCTCTACATGCTTCTTTTTTTTTTCTCAGAGAAAGCTTCAAAATATTGTGATGAAAAGGGAAGTTGGTTTCAGCACCCCGAAAGCAATCGGACATGGTCCAACTATACGATGTGCATCACCTTTACTAATGAGAAACTAAAGGTGAGTTACAGATGTGTGTGTGGGGGGGGCTGTTATTAAAATTAAGAAAATATATACCTTTTGACATATGGATGATGATACAGGGCTAGGTTAAGGTCTACTTTAAAAAGTGGTCACATGATCAGGAGCCAGTCCCACCAGTTACCGATGATTAGCGGGGACCAAGGGTTGTTTATTACAGCTGGGTATCTGTCCTGGGAGCATTCAGTGAGTGCCCTCTCAGCACAGAAACATTGGTCGCCCAGCAACACATATGTATGGCATGTGGATGTGAAAGCCCACCCTTTTGCTGCCACACATACGCTATATTACTAAAATTAATGAGGCACCAGCCTTTACACGCGCATGAACTTTAATGCTATCCCAGTCTTAGTCCGTAGGGTTCAATATTGAGTTGGCCCACCCTTTGCAGCTATAACAGCTTCAACTCTTCTGGGAAGGCTGTCCACAAGGTTTAGTAGTGTGTCTATAGGAATTTTTGGCCAGCTCTAAGTGACCAAAGGGTAGGTGGTGCCAGTTTTATGGGCTCTTTCTCCAGGTTAACAATAATTACAATTGCAGCAAGAAATGGCTTTTCAATTAGTCTCACAGCAATTGGCCTGAGCCTTGGCCTCAGGTTTGGGAAGCTATCAATAGGTCCAACCTTTTGGCCATTAGTAATACTTTCTTGCCCTTGACCGCAAGCTCCTCTCACCACGAGGGGATCGAGTGTGACCACTTGTAAGGCCCTATTCGGTGGCTGAACATCCTGGTGGAGGACAGGAATAGCTCATAGCAAACACTACTGCCTATTTTAAGAACATCATTTTTTAACTATGCTCTGGTCTGCGGGGATTGGTATGTTGCAACCATATGTTACTAGCAAATTAAGGGACACTTCCTACTGAGGAAGACCAATATACATCTTCTGAATGGTCGAAACGCGTTGGGGATCGACCGCAGTCTCATGGCTCACTCCCGCATTTTGTTTTGGTACCACTGTGTATGCTTCTGTACATGTCCCATGCTAATATAACAAGAGCTCCTGTTTTTTAACATTTTTATGCTCAGCCGACAACAATAAACTTTGAAATGAATTGATAGTTTTCGCACCATCTATTGTGTAAACACTCCTAAATGTCCTTATAATACTTGCTGCCATCAAACCCTCTTTGGGGGACCTTTGCACTACATAAGTATTACCGAGGGGAAGGCAGTAGCTATATACATTTTTTTCTCTCTACCAACGTTTATTTCCTATGTGGTGGTGCCAGTTTGTTACCAGACTAACAAAAAAAACAAAAAGTTTTCTGTGAAAACTGCCTTTGAGACCTCTCCAAGACCCCTTTCACACTGAGGCAGTTTTCAGGCGTTTTAGCGCTAGAAATAAAGCCCGAGAAGTGCCTGAAACCTGCCTCCATTTCATTGCAGTGTCTTTTCACACTGGAGTGGTGCGCTTGCGGCACATTATGACAAGTCCTGCAAGCAGGATCTTTGGGGTGGGTTGTGAGCACTGTAAATAGCTCTCCCAATATGCCACTGCCCATTGAAATAAATGGGCAGCGCTTCCAAAGTGCCTGAAAACCGCTTTGGAAGCACAGCAAAACAGATTGTTTTGGGTTCTTTCACCCAAAAAAGCGCTGCTAAAACGCAGCTAAAGCATGGCCAAAACAACCGGTGCTTTAGCGCTGTTTTACCGGCGCCTCAGCGCGAAAGGGGTCTAAGTGCAATAAACTCTGTGAGCCAGCAAGTCACGGCCCTTCTCGGGCAAGTAGTTCATGAGTCTTTGAGTTCTCCAGCCAGCAGTCTCCGGGCACAGTGTCAAGGACTCAGCCCCACAGGTCAGAGTAGGGCATCACATTTAGGCCTTTGTAACCAAGGAGGTCCCGAGCCCATCACAGCCATTTTTATGTGCAACTCAGAGGGTGCCTTTATACAAGTTGTTTACCCTTGACAGAATAAGGTTTGAATGTCACTAAGGTCCAGGCATTCATTAGGGCAATTAAAGCGGAGTTCCACCCAAAAGTGGAACTTCCACTTTAAGTCCTCCTCCCCAGTTCCAGATGCTGAAACTGAGCTTTTGGGGAGGAGGGGGGGGTGGGGATACCCTATTTTTAGGGGTACTTCCGCCCCGGTCGCCTTAGGCGATCGGAAGTGGAAGGACTCCTTCCCCCTCCCTCCCGAAGTCTTCTGGGACACAGGACAGGTCCTAGAAGACTTCGGGACCAATCACAATGCACAGCGCTGCTCGCGCATGCGCAGTGTGCGCCCGGCCGTGAAGCCGCGGCTGGGTGCCCACAGTAGCAATGCCGGCGCCGCGGAGTGGAGGGGGAGAGGAGCGAGGCTCCGTGCGGCTCCATTGCTGGACCGGGAGACAGGTAAGTGTTGGTTTATTAAAAGTCAGCAGCTACACTTTTTGTAGCTGCTGACTTTTAATAAACCTAAGGAAAGGGCGGAACTCTGCTTAAAGCAGGTCCAGAATGGGAATGATCCTAAGACATGTCTCCAAAGTCAGAGCATGCTTCTCATCTTTAAGAGACGGCTGCCTCTTCTCTTCTGATGAAATTAAGGTATCGGTTCAGGAGGGGTGGCAGCAGTGGAATAGAGGTTAATATAAATCTGTGAGATTCATATCGGAAGGCAGGGGGCCTCTAAAGAATCTTTCCTTAGATGGGTCTAAATTTGGGACTCAACTAAGATTTTCATAAAGGTTCAAATATCAGCCGTTTTGACTTTCTCGGGGAAAAAATGGATGTGTGAGCAGCTACTAGAATGCTTCATGAAAGCATTCCCAGAGGAAGAATACTTTTTTTCCCAGTGGGACCTTACACTGGTCCTGGATTTCCTTGCCTGGGCTCCGTTTGCACCAACAGAGCAGTGTTTTTTTATGGCAATAACCTTGGGGGACAGAATATCTGAACTGCAAGTACTTGAGGCTGCAGAGTCCTACATCTTATCGCTTCCAGACAAGAAGACGAGGGGCTTAGGCCCCTCAAGTACTCTGTCGCCAAGGTGGCTTCTGTTTTTTTGTTTTACAAATGAAGGAGCACTTCCATCCAATCTGGCAGAGGCAGTACCTAGCCTACACAAGCTGGATGCTAAAGGGTCTAAAACACTTACCTTCAAGCCGCTACCTAGTTTAGACCCTCTGGGAGGCTGTTTGTATTTCCATCAGGCAAGTCGAAGGGAGGAAGCTACAGCAGGGACCTTGTCCTGGATTGATAAGACCATCCAGAGAGCTTATAAAGAGGTAAAGGCTCATTCAGTAAGATCCATCTGTACATCCTGGGCAACTCATGCAAAATGTCTGCGGAGACCATCTGCAAAGTGGCAAGCTGGTCATCAAAGTACACCTTCCACAGGCACTACAGGGAAGATGCAAGGGCTTTCATGTCGGTGGACAGAAATGCGATTCAGGCTTCTATGTCCGATTAAATAAAGTTAGATTATGCAGTATAGCCCTCCGTGTTCAGCTCTTTAGATATCATATGTAAGCTGCCATGTTGGTGTCAGGAAAATGGAAATTGTATCAAATACTTATTGTAATTTTCCTTTCCTGATGCCAACCCATGGCAGCACACAGACCCTCCCCTTGATGTTTGTATTTTTATGGAGAATGGGTAGGTCTCTATTTTCTTTGTATAGATTTACACTGGTCCCTTGGGTGGAGATAGGGGTCCAGCTCTATCATATGTATGTTGCCATTGATTGGCACCAGGAAAGGAAAATTACTGTAAGTATTATCTGATCTCCCCAGGATCCTGCAGTCACTATATCTGCTCTCCCCAGGATCCTGCATTCACTATATCTGATCTCCCCAGGATCCCGCATTCACTATATCTGCTCTCCCCAGGATCCTGCAGTCACTATATCTGTTCCCCCCAGGATCCTGCATTCACTATATCTGATCTCCACAGGATCCTGCATTCACTATATCTGATCTCCCCAGGAGCCTGAAGTCACTATATCTGCTCTCCCCAGGATCCTTCATTCACTATATCGGCTTTCCCCAGGATCCTGCATGCACTATATCTGATCTCCCCAGGATCCTGCATTCACTATATCTGCTCTCCCCAGTATCCTGCAGTCACTATATCTGATCTCCCCAGGATCCTGCATTCACTATATCTGCTCTCCCCAGGACCCTGCATTCACTATATCTGATCCCCTCCCGGGATCCTGCATTCACTATATCTGCTCTCTCCAGGACCCTGCATTCACTATATCTGATCCCCTCCCGGGATCCTGCATTCACTATATCTGTTCTCCCCAGGATCTTGCATGCACTATATCTGCTCTCCCCAGGATCCTGCAGTCACTATATCTGATCTCCCCAGGATCCTGCATTCACTATATCTGCTCTCCCCCAGGAGCCTGCAGTCACTATATATGCTCTCCCCAGGAGCCTGCAGTCACTATATCTGATCTCCCCAGGATCCTGCAATCACTATATCTGCTCTCCCCAGGAGCCTGCATTCACTATATCTGCTCTCCCCAGGATCCTGCATTTACTATATCTGCTCTCCCCAGGATCCTGCATTCACTATATCTGATCTCCCAAGGATCCTGCATTCACTATATATGATCTCCCCAGGATCCTGCAGTCACTATATCTGGTCTCCCCAGGATCCTGCAGTCACTATATCTGATCTCCCTAGGGTCCTGCAGTCACTATATCTGATCTCCCCAGGATCCTGCAGTCACTATATCTGATCTCCCCAGGATCCTGCAGTCACTATATCTGGTCTCCCCAGGATCCCGCATTCACTATATCTGCTCTCCCCAGGATCCTGCAGTCACTATATCTGATCTCCCCAGGATCCTGCAGTCACTATATCTGCTCTGCTCAAGATCCTGCAGTCACTATATCTGATCTCCCCAGGATCCTGCATTCACTATATCTGGTCTCCCCAGGATCCTGCATTCACTATATCTGGTCTCCCCATGATCCTGCAGTCACTATATCTGATCTCCCCAGGATCCTGCAGTCACTATATCTGAGCACCCCAGGATCCTGCATTCACTATATCTGCTCTCCCCAGGATTCTGCAGTCACTATATCTGATCTCCCCAGTATTCTGCAGTCACTATATCTGCTCTCCCCAGGATCCTGCAGTCACTATATCTGAGCACCCCAGGATCCTGCAGTCACTATATCTTGTCTCCCCAGGATCCTGCAGTCACTATATCTGACACTTTTTTGGGACCAATGACATTTATACAGCAATCAGAAATTTAAATATCCACTGATTACTGTATAAATGTCACTGACAGGGAAGGAGTTAGCACTAAGGGGGCAGTGAAGGGTTTAACTATGTTCCCTCATTGTGTTCTAACTGTGTGGGGGCGGGGCTGGTAGGGACATAACAGATCTCACTGATCCTGATCACAGGGATCAGTAGATCTGTCATGCCCCCCTTCACAGTACGGAGAACCGCCGTATTAACATTGGCGGTTCCCCATTATGCAGCTCTGACAGGAGATTGCGGGTCACAAGCGGACATCGAGTCACGCCTGTGAGTGCGCGCCAAGAGCGTGCACAGGGGACAATGTCCATGGACATCATCCCGGAAATTCAGATCCGCGCTGGAGCCGTACTTCGGCAATAGTGCGGATCTGAAAGTCCACTTATAACTTAATCAGAACGACACCTTAAGTGCAAAAATCCTTCACCAAATGCTGTGGGAGCTTACCAGATACTAGAATGGGCACAGACAGGCACATGCCCGCTGAGTCAATCAGGCAGGGGGTATAGTACCCAAGTCTCAACTTCATCAAACAACACCTTAAGTGCAAAGAAATCCTCCACCATGCAGTATGGGAGCTTACCAGATGGTGTGGACACAGACAGGAGTACGACTGCTGGGTCAAAACAAGCAGGGGGTGTAATACACCAAACGGATGCTCAACTGTCTCCTGTGTTCCAAAACGATCTACTAGGGAAATCCTTCCATGTATCTCAATATTCCAGGATTGTTCTGAAAAGGAAAAAGAGACTCTACATTGCGTAGATCCACTTAGACTATTGTTTATTTTAAATTTCGAAACACTCACACGTCCGAATAAAAATCGCTTAAAGTAAAAACATCAATCTGCAAATCGCAATGACATCTGAACAGTATGACCCCTGTCCTTCTGTCTGGACAGTGCTGATTGGCCCTGTGCTGATCACATGCATCCTCCCAAGAAAAAAAAAAAAAAAACTCTAGCAATACACACTACACACTAACCTAAGCATGTGCAAAGTGACTCCAAAAACTCTTATCAGGAAATAGAATGGGTACAATGGAAGAAGTGGAGGATCAGAGAAGACAGGATCAAACAGCCTTTATACACAATGCAGAGGATTAACCCCTTAGGTTCCACAGTGAGTATAACAAGCATGCTTTACTGCAAAAACAGACCGATTTTACTGTTGTGGGCTAAGTAACTCTTTAATGCTTGGGAGGAATACAAGCAAGCCGCTGCTCAAGCAATATACCCTGTAAGGCCACGTGTGATGACGTCATTCAATCACTCTGCACTGACGTGTTGCATCCATGAAAGGGGACTTCTTCAGAGATCCTATTGTTAGAGTGGACTGTTTTTTTAATTATTTTGATTATTTGCATTTGTGGACATTTTCACAGTAAGATTTCTAACACAATCTGCACTTTCCAAAGTGTTTCATCCCTATGTATCATCTGAGGCTATTCACTTCACTGGGTATATGAGAGGGTTTACATCAACTTTAAAGTGATATTAAAGTCTTTTTTTTGTTTAAAAATAACAATTATGTTATACTTACCTGCTCTGTGTACTGGTTTTGCACAGAGCAGCCTAGATCCTCCTCTTCTTGGGTTCCTTACTGCCTCTCCTGGCCCCTCCCTCCTGCCGAATGCTCCCACAGCGAGCAGCTGCTCTGTGTGTCCATTCAGACATGGAGCCACGGCTCGGCCCCGTCCAATCTCTCTCCTTATTGACTCACTGACTTTGATTGACAGCAGTGGGAGCCAATGGTGCCCACTGCTGTCTCTGCCAATGAGGAGGGAGAGTCCCGGACAGCCAAGGCACTCGTGCAACATCGCTGGATCGAGATGGGGATCAGGTAAGTATTAGGGGTGCTGGGGGTTGCAGCTGCACATAGAAGGTTTTTTTATTTTAATGCACAGAAAGCATTAAGATAAAAAAAAAAAACTTCTGCATTAAGAACCAGTTTAATTATACAAAATTGCAAATCACACATACACACACTATGTACACAATACATAGAAAAAATAAAATCATTTTTTCATATGACGCAGAATATGATAGCCCAGCATGGGGATTCATCCATCCATGCTGTTTAGCAAAAAAGGAGGAATCTGAGAGAAATTTACCAGTGTGTGGCCAGCCTATATCCTTGTTACTGATTTTCACTCACATCCAATGAATCAGCAGAACAGGAGGTGAGGGTAAATCTCTAAGGCCTCATTTGCACTTACTGTTGGATGGGGTGGGGGGGTAAAAACATCCTCTTGTGGCTATAGGACAGGAAGTGAAGGGAAATCCTCCCAACTGAACACAGATGGTGAAAAAAAAACATGACTGGGGCAATACCCCTCCCTTACGCTATACAAAATGAATAAAAAAAAGTGTTGTATTTAGTTCTGTTTTAGGCAAGTAAGAAAGCCATCTCAGCCAATCTCCTATTTGTATGAGCAGTCAGCATCTGATCTTGAGGTCATAATTTAATTTGTCAAAATCTCATTAAGTTTTCACTCAATCCTTTATAACAGGGATCTCTAAACTTTCCAAACAAAGGGCCAGTTTATTGCCCTTCAGACTTTAGGAGGGCCGGACTGTTCCCAGCAGGAGTGGAAATTTTCCTGCCATCAGCGGGAGTAATCATCACCACATTTGGTATCATTGGGAGGAATAGGGCCAGCCAAATGTGGTTCTGTGTCCAGCATTCCTTTAGTTAGTGTTGGCCAAGAAGTGTTTTCCATTTTTCACGGACCTCCCTAAACTTTGGGCAAAGACTTCATAAAGCTGGCTAGTATCCAGGAATTATATTAATGAAAGTAAATTTGCCAAGGCCGTATCTGAAGATCATACTCTTCTGGAAAAAAGTGAACGATGATGGTTTTGATGATGATGATCTTTTGTGATTATTTATGTCAACAGCCAGGTTATAGAATAATTACTGAGAACATAGAGAGACTGCACGCTCTTCTCAAAGCATCACATTATTTGTTTTTTTGTAGCTAGCGTTGAACAGTACTGTCGATTTATGAAGGACCTAAAGAGCCTTTGTCTGGAGTTGTCCAAGAGTCTTGTGACTCCATCTTCAGTTCACCTTTATACGGGGTGACCGACGGGAGTTGGACAGTTTTGAAAAAAACAGTACTCCATAGATTTTCAACTAGAAATTGATCTAGTTTTACAAAAACTGAGGTCAAAACATGCCATTTGAGCTACTTATTCAGTTATGAAAAATAATGTCATTTAGATGGCGACCATCCTCTTGAATGCAGCTTTTAATCCTTCTCTTGAAATTGTCCATCACTCGGGCCAACAGCTGTTGATCAATCGTGAGCACTTCTTGTTTGATGGCATTCTTCAAATCATTCAAATTACAGGGTTTGTGAGTGTACACAAGGTTCTTCAGGTACCCCCATGGGAAGAAATCACATGATGGCAAGTCAGGAGACCTTGTTGGCCACGGCACATTGCCGAAACGTGAAATGAGATGCCCAGGGAACATGTTATGAAGAACTTCCATTGATGCATTGGCAGTATGCGCTGTGGTGCCATCCTGCTGAAAATAAACATTTCTCATGTTTATTCATTGTCTTCACAGTTCTGGTCATAAGAAGTTGTTCAGCATGTGAATGTAATGTTCCAAGGTAACAGTCACTGTTACACCATTTTTCTCAACAAGATACAGGCCAATAATGCCAAAAGGGGCAACCACACTGTAACACGTGCAGAGTGGAGAGGTCTTTCTTGAGTGTTCCTAGGATTTTCAGGGGCCCAGTAACGAAGGTACCTGAAGAGCCTTGTGTACACTCACAAAGCCATAATTTGAATGAATTGAAGGATGCCATCCGACAAGAAGTGTTCATGATTGATCAACATCTGTTGACCCTAGTGATGGACAATTTCAAGTGAAGGATTGAAAGCTGCATACGGGAGCATGGTCATCATCTGAATTACATTATTTTTCATAACTGAATAAGTAATTCAAATGGCATTTTTGACCTCTGTTTTTGTAAAAATAAACCCATTTCAAGTTGAAAGTACTGTTTTTCAAAACTGTCCGACTCTCGACGGTCACCCTGTACATTGTATCTGTAAGGTTTGGCCTTAACAAATATATTTTCAGTGTAGATTGTTGCATATAGTAATATTGGGAATTTTAAAATTGATAATGGCTTGTAGGCAGGGAGGTTTGGGCATCCTTAGTTTAACTTGAGGGGTGGCAGTTTTGATCCATCGGATTAGCTGTGCTGGGAAGTGATTCAGCAGTCCAGCGATCGACAAATTGCTTCCTCCTTGTCTTTAGCAGTAAATAGAGTGATTGCTGCTTACTCTGGTTAGGACTGATGCTAGAAGGAACTCACCATAGGATTATTTTGTCCTCTGATTTGGGCTTTGGGCTAAATCTTGGTGTCCAGTTGGTGACACCGAGTAGTAGAAAATTTGTTTAGCTGTGGTTTCATTCGCTAAGTAAACAATTTAATTTCATCATAATCGTTATGTTAGAATGATTTATTTTTGGAATTTGTTTCATATATTCGGATTCATTTTGTATACTCATTGTTCTGAATCAATTTGTATTTTCAGAAGTTCTGTTATTTTTTTGTTATTTTGGAACATTGGCTTTATCCTTGCTAGTCCAACCCAGAAAGAGAAATGAGCTGATTGGGCGATATTGACTAGAGCAGGGATAAGCAATTAGCGGACCTCCAGCTGTTGCAAAACTACAAGTCCCATCATGCCTCTGCCTCTGGGTGTCATGCTTGTGGCTGTCAGAGTCTTGCAATGCCTCATGGGATTTATAGTTCTGCAACATCTGGAGGTCCGCTAATTGCATATCCCTGGACTAGAGTCATGTGCATCCAAAACTAACTAATGAAACAAAATACATTTTGGCTTCATTTGTTTGTTTTTTTATGATTCTGAGATTCTGATGGATCCACCTCCATCCAACCCAAACACAATAAGTAAGAATCATCCTATTTTACTTTTATACCTTACTGGACAGTATCTCACAAAAGTGAGTACACCCCTCACATTTTTATAAATATTTTATTCTATCTTTTCATGTGACAACACTGAAGAAATTACACTTTGCTACAATGTAAAGTAGTGAGTGTACAGCTTGTATAACAGTGTAAATTTGCTGTCCCCTCAAAATAACTCAACACACAGCCATTAATGTCTAAACCACTGGCAACAAAAGTGAAAATGTCCAAATTGGGCGCAAAGTGTCATTATTGTGTGTGGCCATTGTAGCAAAGTGTCATTTCTTCAGTGGTGTCACATGAAAAGATAAAATAAAATATTTACAAAATGTGAGGGGTGTACTCACTTTTATGAGATACTGTATGTGTTGCAATATGTTTCCATTTCATATGTAGTATATTTTTTATTATAATGAAAAATGTTAATGCAAAAATAATCAGCTGACAAGAGTCAAAGACTATGCCACTCTCATCCAAATAAAGTGTGAGGTGATTATAGCCGTATTAGTGCAATTGTGCCAGAGAAAAATGAGTACTATCCATGATACTTTTTTTTACTTGCACTAACATACAATTTTTCAGGACAAGCTTTCAGGGTATGTCCTCTTCTTCAAGGTCCAAGCAGTACTTGGTCGAGTTACTGCTTGGACCGTGAAGAAGGGGACACACCCCAAAAGCTTGTCCTGAAAGTGTATGTTAGTGCAAATAAAAAAAGTATCACGGACATTACTTGATTTTCTCTATCCAAATAAAACAGATGAATCCAAAGGTGGCCCAGTGTGAGAAATATAAGTAGGGAGGGGAACCCAACTGGTAAAGAGAGGCAGGCACTGTAGTTAGGGAAATGAACATGTTTACAAGGGACAGGCAGGCTTTGGAATGGGAAAGCCCAGACATTTGGGATGAGGTGGAAGTCCAGGAGATTCTGTAAGCCTAGATGCCAGATACCTTATGGGAAATTCTATCTGAAAGGTATTCGCCAAAAGAATTGTCCAGGAATTTTAAAGCTTAAGGAAGGTACACTTCACTTGGTCACCTTGTTGTAAGAACCGATGAGCTGTAACCACTTGACCTCAGGAAGATTTACCCTCCTTCATGACCGGGACATTTTTTTGCTATATGGCACTGCGTTACTTTGACAATTGTGCGGTCATGCAAGGCTGTATTCAAATAAAATGTATGTAATTTTTTCCACAAGTAGATGGCATTTGATCACCACAGCATTTTTTATTTTTTATTTTGCGCTGTAAACAAAAAAAGACTAAAAATGTATTTTTTTTTTCTGCTAAAGCCAAGAAAACATTGCAGTGGACGTAAACCCACGGGTCAGGGGCCACTGTGGAACTGCTGAAAGTTTCTGTGGGTCCATCAAAATACCAGCAGTGGAAATGACATAACCCAGGAATTTAACCTATTCACAATGGAACTCTCACTTCCCCAATTTACAATACAGGTTATTATCTATCAACCTCTGAAGCACACAGCAGACATCTGTGTGGTGGCTCTCTAGGGAATTTTAATATATGAGGATATCGTTGAGATAAACCACCACACATTGCTCCGACAAATCTCGGAGAACATAGTTGATAAGTTCCTGAAAAACTGCCGGAGCGTTGCAAAGAACAAACGGCATTACAAGGTATTCATAATGGCCTGTCCTGGTATTAAATGCCGTTTTCCATTCATCACCCTCCTCGATCCTCACGAGATTGTATGCCCCTCTCAGATCAAGCTTTGTGAAAACCGTTGCTCCCCTGAAGCGGTCAAATAACTACGTAATCAATGGAATCGGATAAGCATTCTTAATCATGAAGCGATTGAGACCCCTATAATCAATACAAGGTCTCAGTTCACCACTCTTCTTTTTCACAAAGAAGAAACCAGCACCAGCAGGAGACAAGGATTTGCAGATGAATCCTCGATAAAGTACATCGGTAACATACTCCTCTATGACTTTGTCTCGGAAGACAAATGGTAAACGCGGCCACGAGGGGGTATGGCGCTAGGTTGAAGGTCAATTGCGCAATCATATGACCAGTGTGGAGGCAAACTACCAGCTTGACCTTTGTAAATTCGCGGAACTCCTCTGGCAAGGAGGAGAGTGAAGAGGTGCACAAGACCTTAACTACTTTCTGAAAACATGCCTTACTGCATTGTGGCGACCAAGAAAGGACCTCAGCACAAAGTCAACCAAAAGAGGGTTTGCACACCAAGGATAACCAATAACCACTGTGAAATGAGGAGAGGAAATTACTTGGAATTGGATTATCTCATGGTGAAAAGCCCCTATGGCCATGGTCAATGGAGCAGTCTCATGAGTCACATGGGCAGGCAGGCTGTAGAGGTCTCTCATCAATAGCCTCAATGGCAAGTGAAGTGGCACAAAGCTGCAGTGGAATCGAGTGCTTAGACACAAAGGCACCATCTATGAACAGGCCTGCAGCCCCAGAGTCGATTAGAGCCTGTATCTCGATGGACGACTCAGACCAAGAAAGGGTAACTGGAACCAGGGGCTTATCCTTCAGGATAACTGGGGACGTAACAACGCCACCTAAGGTCTGTCCCCTACATGACCTCGGGTGCAAGCATTTCGCGGACGGGTAGGACAAGACTTCAAAAAGTGACCTGACTGGCCACAATCTCTCCCTCCTCTTAAAGGCCCTCTCATCTGTAGAGAGACATGTGAAGTCCAAATGCATGGGTTCTACTTCACTGGCAGACTTAGTACCAGGAGGTATGGGAGGTGAGGGAGGCAAGAGTGGGACTGCAAAGCTTGTAGCCAAATGTACAGGAGGCTTCTGCAAGCGCTCCTTAAAGGAAGGTCTCTCTTGAAGTCTGGAGCCAATGAGAATGGCAAACGTGATCAACATTTCCAGCTCAGTGGGTATGTCTCAGGCTGCTATCTCATCTTTGATGTTATCCGACAGACCATGAGAAAAAGCAGCCACTTTGTTCCAAGCAACCCCTGCTGCCAGAGTACAGAATTCAATGGCGTAATCAGCAACAGTTCTCATACTCTGTTTGATGGACATGAGACTCTTGGCAGCAGAAGTGGAGCAGCGGGAATGTCAAATACCCTTTTAAAGGAAGCCACAAACTCTGGTTAACTCAGGATGATGGGTTTTTGCATCTCCCAAAGAGGGTTTGCCCAGGCCAAGGCTGTCTCAGAAAGCAAAGAAATCAGGAAGCCTACTTTGCTTCTGTCCGTGGGAAATGCCCGGGGCAGCATCTCAAAGCATATCCCAACCTGGTTGAGAAACCCTCTGCATTGAACTGGATCATCCCCAAATCGCTGGGGAAGTGGTATGGAACCAGATATACCTCTTATAGAGGTAATATTCGAGACGGGTGCCTGCACAGAGACTGGAGCAGCAACAGGGATGGCCTGCAACACAGGTTGTACTGTAACAGCCACAGTGGGAGGATCCAGGTGAGCAGTGTGAATAAGGAGCGCATGTAACCCTATGGCAAACTGATAGCGGTGATCCTGTTCATCCAATCTGGAGTAAAAATTTTACCAGCAAGTGGATTGCCTGCATCTTCTGAATTCATGGCCTTTGCCTACTGTCAGGAACCATGAATCAGACTGAGAGAGAAGTGCAGTAAAAATCACACATTTTGATAAAATGGTAAAATAGTACAAACAGTGCAAACATAGTCAAAATATAGCCAGGATTCTGTAACCAGAGCTGGTAGTCAGAACAAGCCAGTAAAAAAGGGATCTAGAGATCAACGTAGTCAGAGGCAAACAGGATCAGGAACCAGAAGGGAAGTTAGCCAGGCAAAGTCTTTGACAAGAAAACACAGCAGAGAGTATATGGATTTGTTGACCAAGGCGAAGGTACAGGAGATTTGATCCAGGAAGTTTAAATAGTCAGCAGGGCTGGCTGATGAGCAGGAAATGATCACCAGGTGAGTCACTGTGGAATGATGAGTACTGGCAATTAACCAACAGCTGAGCAACCTGAGTTCGGAGAAGGGAGGGCTGAGCCCAGCTCTGGCAGATATATACTGGACTTTTTTTTTATATTAGTAATGGCGGCAATCAGTGACTTATAATGGGTCTGCGATATTGTGGCGGACATTCTGACCCTAAATGACACTTTTGACACTTTGTGGGAACCAGTGACACTAAAACAGTGATCGGTGCTAAAAAAAAACACGCACTGTCACTGTATTAATGACACTGGTTAGGAAGGGGTTAACATTAGGGTCAATCAAATGGTTAACTGTGGGCCTAGCCAGTGTTTTTGTGTACTTTGTGTGGGGCTTTTACAAAAAGATATGAAGGATTTTATTCCCTGCTTTGCAGGGAAAGAAAATCCATCACTTCTCCCGTCAGGACAGAGCTCTGCCTTGTTTACATAGGTAGAGCTTCGTCCAGCCTCTTTCCTCAATAGTCAGTGAGTGCTGTTGGACATCCATTGGCTGGCACCTGCTGATCGACTTCTGCTGTGTCTAATTAAAGCAGAAGCAGCGAGTCGGCAGCGTATCTGCCCGCCCTCTACAGGTAATTTCAGAATCACGTATATATATACGTGATTCTGCACAGAACAATGCAGATTTACTGCTACAGGTCAATCATTAAGTGATTTATTCTAATGTGTGCATGTTGGTCAAGTTGTTTTACTGTGATCTTCAGTTGCTGGGTTAAAAAGCTAAGAAATGAGAAGGAACTGTTGTGTTGAGATCTGTCTTTTACACTTCCACTACCCAGGTTAATACTAGAGTATTAAAGGTCCAGTTACCTACATAACACTTGCTACATTGTTACGAGTTCTTGATGTAAATTAACCTAATAGTGTCTATTATTTGCACAAATGACAATTATATAATTGGGGAAAACTGAATGTTTCAACTAAAATTGTTATACACTATTGAATCTTACAAACTTTAAGACAGGAATAACTCTTTTGCACAAGGAGGATCTCATGTAATGTGCCCATTTTTTTTTAAATGTATTTTAATTATTTAAAGAGGAACTGCAAATACAAAAAAATAAAAGTCAGCAACTACAAATACCGCAAATAATAAATAATTTAAACCACTATTCTGTTTAACACCTTGGATCCTGTTCATACAGCGACTCAGTGCGACCCCTCACAGTGTGACTTCAGCATGGCTTGCAGACAACTTCTGTAATAGAAGTCAATGCAAGTTGCCTGAAGTCACCCTTAAAGTAGTACAGGTACCTTTTTGTAAGTCGGAACGACTTGAGTCTCTCCTATTAGAACGGTTCCATTGCAATGCATGGAGCACAACTTGTCAGGCAACTCAAGTCGTCTGACAAGTCGCCCCTGTGTGAACCAGCTATTACTGTTGTTTCAGAATTATGCTCAGAACTAAAAAAAAGCAACGTATAACATGGCGGCAAGATTTCCAGCTTCAATAATAACATGCAGGTTAAAAAAAAAATATTCTTGAATATTCTCACAAAAAAAAATGAGTAAGCACAGAGAGTATATCTACAGTACTTTTTGGAATCTTACATATTTTCTTATACATGGTGGTCAATTTACTCAGTAAACCAAAGTCGTTTTTCATCACTGTCCGTCATTTGCTCATTTTTATGATTGACATGTTCAATCCACTAGAGATTTAATTGCACGGCTCAGTTACATTTTATATTTAAATAATCAACTTTTTTTGTGGTATATTGATTGTAAAAATCAATTTTTCAGAATATTGCATGGGTTTTCACTCTTACGCACAATTAGCTCCTAAATGTCAATAATCGTAATTGTTTTCTCTAGAGGAGATAAAATACACGCTTGAAATAGTTATTTCACGCAAAAACAAAAGACCTCACGACTATCTGTAATATTTATGCATGTAATTCTTTTGATGAGAATAAGTATTAAAGTTAAGGTTCAGTGATTCACAACAAGCCCGACAGGAAGGCACCCGACCGGGAACACTCACAGAATGCAACAGCGATGTGTAGCAGAGCAGATCTCAGATGTGCCAGCAGTGTCTGTCTTGAGGGGTGGAATGCGGCCTGGCCAGTCCATGCCCAAGCAGGAAGGTCTCCAGGTAGGATGGCGTGTCCTTATCCTTTCCCTACTCATTTGGAACCTCTCCCTGCCGCTAATCAATGTCCCAGTCAGACAGATGACCTGTCCCTACACTACCCACGCGTGAAATGTGCACCAAGCCTGGGTGCCAGGGTCTTAAAGTGTTATAATAGAGATACTGTTCCATTAAAGCAGATTAGAAAGAACAGTGCTTGTGCTGTCTAAACTGCCCCTCGCTAAACTGTAAAAAAAACCCTGGCTAATCCTGCCACTTCCTGTGTCCCCCTCTATGAGCTGACCACGATAATCAGGGCTGCTGAGCCCTGAGTACAGTGGTCAGCGTACTTCCCTCCGTCATCTGCAGCTCTCCTTTCTGCTCTCCTCTCTCCCCCTCACCTCCTCACTCCCTGCCTGTCAGCTCCGTGCCTGTATCTCTGTCTCCACCCCCCCCCCCCACATTATTAGAAATAAAACATTACAATGGTCACTGCCAGCCCCTCTATTATAGTCAGGCATACCACACTGTGTAAGTCTCTTATCAAAACAAGGCATGTAAATGCATTTTTAGAGCTATCTTCAGGCCGGTCACGTGACTCGTAGCCGCTTTACACCTCCAATATAGGGCTTCTACAGGAGGTGCTGAGCAGCCATGTGACCTGATGTCAGAGGGAGATCTCGGCCCCTCCTGCAGAAGCCATGTATCGGAGGTGTACAGTAGTTGCAAGTCACATGACTGGCCTGAAGATCGCTCTAAAAAGGCATTTACATGCCTCATTTTCCTAAAAGACTTAGACAGTGTGGTATATCTGACTATAATATGACTACGCATTAACAACCACTTTAAATAGACATGTGCAATTTGTTCCAGTCTGAATGTAAATTCTGAAGAATTTTTGCTTATTCCTAGATGCAGATGTATTTGAATCTCTGAATGAAATAGTAACAAGTTTAGTTAAAAGTCATTGAAATTAATTTTGTTTATCCATTTTCTAACTAATTCAAAATTTTTGGACCTATTCAAATGAATTGCTGGTTGCCAAAGAGCGGGCCAGGAAGCCAGCCGCCGCGTCCTTAACAACTGATGTATCATCAGCTATCCCTTCCACCCCAAAGCACCTTGTCCCCATGTCGAGGCCATGTGTCCTGGTATGGTTCAGGAGGGGACCTGCCGGGCTGCATGCTCGGATAAAGGTCTGGTATGGATTTTGGTGGGGATCCCATGTGGTTTTTTTTTTTTTATTTTGTCATGAGGTTTTCCCTAAAATCCATACCAGACGTGAAGGGCCTGGTTCGGATTGGAGGGGGACCCCACGCTGTTTATTTTCTGAATGTTCTATTGCCAGCATTGTTTTGTTTAATTTTGTGCTCTCAGCAGGGAAGTCTGCTGACAAATGATGAGTCATTGGTTGTTAAGGACACGGCGGCTGGCTTCTTGGCCCGCTCCTTAACAACCAGCAATTGTTCACACAGAATTTGAATTGGTCGATCATTTTTTGACCAATCCGGATTCAAATCATTCCGAAAATGTAAAATTCGTTAGAAAATGAATAAACTAAACAAAATTAAGTTCAACTAAACTAAACCAATTCTGAAACAATTCATCAAAACAAAATTAGTAACATAATGAATCTATCCGAAACAAAACACATTTTTCCATTCTGCATATGTCTAGCATCAAATATGCTCTGCCTGACCCAAGATGGCCATCAGAGTCACATTGGGTGGCAACATTCAATCAGATAGCTTCCCCAGTGATTCGGGATACTATGTTCTTCTTGACTTCCCCTGCACCTGCCTACATATATTGTAGGTATGTACATAAAAAATCCTGTACCTGCACAGAGAGCTAGATATCTGACTCCTAATTACAATTTTGGAGCACCCCATGGTGTGATGTTAGCTGCCATTATAGACTAAAAGAATGACAGTTGCCTCCAATATAGAATTATTGAACAAGGAGACAGCTATGTGTTTGAAAATATCTTATCCCACTCCTTCATTTTAATTACTTTCATCCTGAGAATTTCAAATATTCATGACATGTTATTAAAGGCTTTATTGACTAACTTGTGATGGATGCTTGGCTTTGCTTCAGTTCCAATAAACTATAAAACTTGGAGCTTTATTTGTCATTTTTCCATCACTGATGAAGTTACATGGGGTTCCAAAGCAATTATATACAGGATACATACATAGCGTCCCCTGCGTTAGCGTATCTAGGAAATCTCCCAATATAATATAAATGGTTTGGAATAATGAAGCGTATGAGTGGTTGGATCCATCTAGCACCTGCTGATGCAAATCTCATTTTCCATTCCAAATGCACTTTTCATGAGCTCCATACAAAGCCTTAATGGGCTGACACGCATACATTTTTCAGGGTAATTAAATGCATTTAAACATATTAAAGTAGCACATGCAGAGTCTGAGTCATCGTCCCCGTGGCCTATGGTTCTACGCTGTTTGTAGAAATGGATTTCTTCCTTGGCATTCCCAATGGAAAAGATATTTGGCAAGAATTAAAATGTAGCTTCCTGGGAAGCTGGGTTAAAAAATATCTTTACACTGAGCTGTGACAAAGCACTACCCATTATTGTAATATAATACTCTCTCTGTCCTCATATAAAGGGGAGGCGGGGTAAGGGTCAAAAGCAGGACTTTTAGTGTGCCACAGGGAGGCTACACACTACAAATTGGATACAAACATCTCACTTTATTACATTGTTAAACCATAATAAAAGTCGCAAAGTAGTCAGATTGCCACATAGATTTTGATAACTTGGTGCATGAATCAATATCCCAAAATGGTGTAATGGATCAACGCGTTTCAACGTAACACTTGCTTCTTTAGGATGCACGCCTTTTGGAAGCAATCAATAACAAAAATACAACACATTGATGTATGGATGAGTCTGCCCAAAACTGAGAGTATGGTTTGTCGTAGATGCTGAAGATGCTTATTTAGTTAAGGAAACTGGAAAAATAGCACTGGACCTGTAAGGTCATCTTATTGGCATTGCTTTCTTAAAGTATTGATATTGATGTAAATAATCTGATTGTGTTCCTCAAACCATTCTTGAACCACACTTGCAGTTTGCCAGGGCTCATTATTCTTCTGAAAGAGGCCACTGCCATCAGGGAATGTAGTTTATAGTTTATTATTTATATATTTTAAGTAGGTGGTACATTTCAAAGTTAAATCCACATGAATGGCAGAACCCAAGGTCAGGAGAACAATGCCCTCCGGCGGTCTTCTTCCCATACTGCATCCTGGTGCCCCCTTCTTCCATTTTCTCTGTGGTCCAGTTCTGATGCTCATGTGCCCATTGTAGTCGCTTTTGGCTGTGGACACGGGTCAGCATGGGAACCCTGACTGGTCTGTGTCTACGCAGCCTCATACACAACAAACTGTGATACCCATGTGTTATTAATCAATCTATTTATTCAACAATTCAATGCCAATACACAAAACAGGCACAAAATAACACACACAAAAAAAAAACCATACAAGAGTGAGATAAACAAGATGTCACCCATGGAAGGAAGTAAGGCAGACGATTTCACATAATCTGAATACAGCAGCCTAGGTGGCAAAAACAATAAGGTTGCAATATAGTCTTTTGAAAGTAAAATAGCATGTAAAGCTCAATCCAGTATTAAAAAAGAATAGCTCCAAGGATGACCCCGTCAGAGGTAGGCACTTAAATTATCACACAATCGGGAACATCAAAGGCAACCCAGATAACTATGCAGTGGAAGGTTCCTTCAACCATCTCGATCAAACCTGTTCACATTTAGTAGGGCAACCTCTGTTGACATAAGTATCCTTATATAATGGCAGATTATAGGTGATCATTTGCTTCCAATAGGGGATATATGGGGGGCCTGTTTTATCTAGTGTAGCGTTATGACCTTCCTGGCATAAAATAAAAGAAGACTTAACTAAAGTTCTCTCCACTACTCTTGGAATGAGATATTTCACTAGCCCAAGTAGTGATGCCCATGTTTACTTGCTGCCTAATATATCCCACTGACTTTGAGTATCTCATTGTAGCAAGATAATCAATGTTATTCGCTGTCAGTGGTCATAAAGCTATGGCTGATTGGTGTGTAATATACAGTATACATAAATATATACAGTTGTGCTCATAAGTTTACATACCCTGGCAGAATATATGATTTCTTGGCCATTTTTCAGAGAATATGAATGATAACACAAAAACTTTTCTTTTACTCATGGTTAGTGTTTGGCTGACGCCATTTATTATCATTCAACTGTGTTTACTCTTTTTAAATCATAATGACAGAAACTAACCAAATGACCCTGATCAAAAGTTTACATACCCTGGTGATTTTGGCCTGATAACATGCACACAAGTTGACACAAAGGGGTTTGAATGGCTAATAAAGGTAACCATCCTCATCTGTGATCTGTTTGCTTGTAATTAATGTGTGTGTATAAAAGGTCAGAGTTTCTGGACTCCTGACAGACCCTTGCATTTTTCATCCAGTGCTGCACTGACGTTTCTGGATTCTGAGTCATGGGGAAAGCAAAAGAATTGTCAAAGGATCTGCGGGAAAAGGTAGTTGAACTGTATAAAACAGCAAAGGGATGTTAAAAGATATCCAAGGAATTGAGAATGCCAATCAGCAGTATTAAAACTTTAATCAAGAAGTGGAAAAAGAGGGGTTCTGTTTAAACCAAACCATGGTCAGGTAGACCAACTAAAATTTCAGCAACAACTGCTAGGAAAATTGTTTAGGATGCAAAATAACCCACAAATAACTTCAGGTGAAATAGAGGACTCTCTGAAAACATGTGGTGTGGTTGTTTCAAGATGCACAATAAGGAGGCACTTGAAGGAAGATGGGCTGCATGGTCGAGTCGCCAAACAGCACAGAGACAAGCCTCAAACCTTCTGGCACAAAGTCATTTGGAGTGATGAGACCAAAATTGAGCTTTCTGGCCACAACCATAAACGCTACATTTAGAGAGGAGTCAACAAGGCCTGTGAAACACGGAGGTGGATTGCTGATGTTTTGGGGATGTGTGAGCTACAAAGGCACAGGACATTTGGTCAAAATTGATGGCAAGATGAATGCAGTATGTTATCAAAAAATACTGGAGGAACATTTGCCTTCATCAGCCAGGAAGCTGTGCATGGGACGTACTTGGACATTCCAACATGACAATGATCCAAAACACAAGGCCAAGTCAATCTGCCATTGTCTACAGCAGAATAAAGTGAGTCGTGGAGTGGCCATCTCAGTCTCCTGACCTCAATATCATTGAGCCTCTCTGGGGAGATCTCAAACGTGCAGTTCATGCAAGACAGCCCAAGAATTTCCAGGAACTGGAGGGCTTTTTGCCAAGAGGAATGGGCAGCTTTGCCATCTGAGAAGATAAAGAGCCTCATCCACAAATACCACAAAAGACTTCAAGCTGTCATTGATGTTAAAGGGGGCAATACACTATATTTTTAACTGGGGTATGTAAACTTTTGATCAGGGTCATTTGGGTAGTTTCTGTTGTCATTATGATCTAAAAAGAGTAAACAAAGTTGATTGATAACCATAAGTGAAAGAAATGTTTTTGTGTATCATTCATATTCTCTGAAAAATGGCCAAGAAATCATAAATTTTGCCAGGGTATGTAAACTTATGAGCACAACTGTATATATAGACAGTATAGATAAATATCAATTAATGTAGTTTTGTGTGTTTATTAGCAAATCAGTAAAGCGGAGCCCCACCCAAAAGGAAAAGCTCAGCTTGTTTGTAGGGTACCTAGTTTTGACATGTACCCACTCCTACTTCCAGGTAAGATCGTTGCAGCGATCTACAAAGATATCCCCCCCCCCCCCACCGCTCCTTACTCCCTGTAGCCTTCTGAAACAAACACGAGTCCCAAAAGTCTGCAGGACCATTCACAAACTGCAGCGCTACTTGCACATGCACAGTAGGAAACCGGCTGCGAAGCCTGAAGACTTCACTGCCGGTTTCCCTTAGTGAAGATGTCGGCACCTGCACCCGAAGACAACTAAATAATCGGCTTGGGTGTCGACGTCGCTGGTTCCCTGGACAGGTAAGTGTCCTTAAAATAAAAGTCAGCAGTCACAGTATTTGTAGCTGCTGACTTTTAATTGTTTGGGTGGCGACTGGAGCTCCTCTTTACGATCTCCTTTACATTAATGCATGACGACAATATGCTCAATTACAGCACATCGCAACACATGCTACAAACATTGGCACATTGTGGTGCTGTTCATTTAAAAAAGCATCCTAGTGTGCTAGGTTGATGTTGCGGTACATTGCAACATATATTTTGTGACATGTCTGATAGTTGGGACATTTTGTACATTGGAAGCCTATTGATTTCAATAGGATGCTTTTAATGCAACACATGTTAGCGCTTGCTATAACACGTATTAACGCATATGCATTAAACCATACCACAAATGTAAATTAGCCTTTTATGTATTTTAAATCCAACTAGTATAAATATCTGCATTTCACTTGATTACAGGCTATTCTAATCCCAAGTATAACAGTCTGGGGGGGGGGGGGGGGTAGTGCCTTGGACCAATCAGTTATTCTGCACATGACTGACAAGGAGTATGCCAAGAGCCACCCTCTAACAGGATTTCAGATTACAGAAGCACATAAAAGAATTTGGAAATTTGGTTGAGGCTGAGAGCAATAGAATGGACTTTTTTTTGAGCTCAGATCCCATACTTGAATTGAGTTGTTTTTCTTGTTTTTTTTTACCAGAGTTTAGTGTCACTTCAAGTTAGAAAGTCCATTCAATTGACCTATAGGTGTAAACTGGGTAGACATACTTTTCTAGCTCCATTGTGCTGCTCAACTTGCTTGCAATCGATTGTGCAGATAAGAAATCTATTGCTAGCTGATAGAATAAATTACTCCCTGTGGTGGGTGTAAGCTATTCCATAGCGTGTGATAACAATTAGTGGAACACAGAGCACAGTGCATGATCGTGTATCTCACACCTTATGAACCATTTTGTTCCATCGATTTATCTTCGTATTTGTTCACATAGCATGTGCACATCAAGTTTGAACTTTGGAGGATCGATGGAAAAACATCAGGGGTAGACTAATTTTCTACAAAAGGTACAGGGATTGGACTGCTGAGGACTGGGGTAAAGTCATTTTCTCTGATAAATCCCCTTTCCGATTGTTTGGGGCATCTGGAAAAAACCTTGTCAGGAGAAGAAAAGGTGAGCGCTGCCATTAGTCCTGTGTTATGCCAACAGTAAAGCCTCCTGAGACCATTCATGTGTGGGGTTGCTTCTCAACCAAGGGAGGGGCTCACTCACAATTTTGCCTAAGAACACAGCCACAAATAAAGAATGGTACAAAAACATCCTCTGAGAGCAACTTCTCCCAACCATCCAGTTTGGTGACGAGCAATGCCTTTTCCAGCTTGATGAAGCACCTTGCCATAAGGCAAAAGTGAATACTAAGTAGCTTGGGGAACAAAACATCAAAATTTTTGGTCCATGGCCAGGAAACTCCCCAGACCTTAATCCCATTAAGAACTTGTGGTCAATCCTCAAGAGGCGGGTGAACAAAAAAACCCACAAATTCTGACAAACAGCCATCGGTCAGGATGTGGTCCAGAAGTTAATTGACAGCATGCCAGGGCACATTGCTGAGGTCTTGAAAAAGAAGCGTGCAAATATTGACACTTTGGGCAGTGCACATGGGCCTACGCACACATGACAATGGTTTTTTAGAATCAGCATTTACCATTTTAGCATTTAGTATTAAATCATTCGTTAACCCAGAGATTTTCACCAATGGTTTTAGAGTCCAAAGGCATTTCTTTTTTCATAGAGATCCATAGTGTGTTTTAGGGGCAAATTGCCCCTCCCTCCCCCCATCAGGGCTTTCAATGTTTCATGCGCTGGGGGCAAAAAGACTTGAGATAAGACTGTTGATCCAGGAAATAACTAATTGCCTTCTGAGGGATCGACAGGGCATTTATTCCTCTGCTGAAGTAAAATTGGACCATGCTTTATAGGAATTTATTTGCCTTCCTTCGGATCAACTGGGGATATAGGATTCTGCGATTCTGCATATGGAAGTTTTCTATTTATTTATTCCGTTTTTTTTCTTTTGGTTGAACTAGATAGACTTTTTTTTTTATTTTCAATACATTTCAATATTGAATTAATCAATTAAAAAGTTTTCAAGAACATCAATTGTCATGAGAGAATATATGGTTTTACAGTTGCCGTTGACATTCAATAACAAAAACATCAACAGTGAAATATATGAAGCCGCAGTTCTTAAAAAACACAAAATTGTATAAAATAAAGTGACCAGGATGCAGTGTTCAGAAATAAGGATCCTGGTAGGAAAGTGTTAACAGATAGAGAGAGATGTAATTTTACCCCTGTACAAATGATTAGTAAGACCTCATCTGGAATATGCAGTTCAGTTTTGGGCACCAGTTCACAAAAAGGATATCGGGGAACAGGAGAAAGTGCAGAGAAGGGCAACCAAACTAATAAGAGGCATGGAGGAGCTCAGCTTTGAGGAAAGATTAGAGGAATTGAATGTATTCTCTCTTGAGAAGAGGAGATTAATATGTTGATCAACATGTACAAATACATGGCCAAAGGGATATTGAGCAAGTGGAGAGCCTAAGGTTGGAGCACCGCGTCCAAAGATATGTAAATCCAAGAAACAAAAAAGAAGGGGAAACCTCAAAACGAGGGTCCCAAGGACTTTAAAGGTGCTCCGTAATAATACTCCAAACTACACAAATTATTTGGTAAAAAAATCTAAAACCACTTTATTTTATTACATACATAGATAAAATAAAATATGTTCCCCATGTATCGGAAACACATTACAGACAAACTCAAAACATATATAATATTGTAAGATTATAAAGTAAATCCAGATGGATCCTACTTAGGGTCAGCTTGAACCCCGCTCGACATGTTTCGCCCTTGGGGGCTTCATCAGGAGACTCAGAGGGGCTGACTACGATACAGAGAATATTTGTCATTTGTCATGATAATGAAAAAATTCATACAACATGTATTCAACCAATATGGTACCATGGGAATTAGATTGATATAAATTTAATATTGCAGGATAATAATACTTTCAAAACTCTCATGTTGTGTACTGACCTCCATATATATCCATTACTAATAACTACATAAATTATGCAGATGTGAATATTTATCTTTAGCAATGTTATATATATATGTATTTATCAATATATGGCAATTTCGAAAACTCATATGTACATATACATGTATCAGTAAGTATCTTACCATTAACTCATATATCAAGCATCGATGGATCAATATTGGAAACAGCTGTCAGTCATAATTCTCGGAACCATAGAACCGGGGGATCTAGTTAAAGATTCATGTTGCAAAGCTGCCTGCATCCAATAGTGAAATGGAATGTATAATGAATGAACTATACGTCAAAAATATGTAACATAGAGTAAGTAAGTAGAAAAGAAGTATAAAAATATACACACATTCTACTTACTAAGAGCAACAACAAGGAGACCACCGTTTGTCCAGGATATTGGGAGAAATAAGCTCCCTGTTCCAAAGTGGTATACAATTCAGTCCCTTTCTACTGATTGGAATCTAATAGTCCAACTGGGTTAGACATAGTTCCAAGGGCACGTAAAGAAACAACCGCACACGCCAGAAATTTGCTCTTCGGTGTTAGTCACCGGAAATTGCTGTGGGTCCAAAGTTCTGCTGAATAAGAAAAATGAACCAAATGAGTGAACAAGACCGAGCCTTTAGCTCATATATAAACAAAGAAAGGAGAAAAGGAAAACGGGCAGCTTTTTGTGAGATTAGGATCCCCGAGTTTGTACTTCTGATACCCCCAAGACTAGAACCGGGGGGAGTGGGAAGGAACGGGGAAAAGAGAAAAAGGAGGGGGAAAGGAGGTCCCTATAGGACCTACATTTACCTGAACCACCTATGGACTGGTTCTGTTAAATAAGGAGTCCACGAGGGGAAGACAGGGGACCACTGCCGTCCCTTGTTTCGTCGGCATCTTCACGCCATTCCCAACGCACCAATCGTATTCGGGGCTCCACCTCACAGAAACGCATACATGGCACAGGTAACACACACACATCTGCACCCAAACGCACTCCCAATATGGGCTTGGACAATTTGGCCTCTGGAAGAGGTTCCAAACCAACCCCATCCTTGACATCCCTCACCCCGGGACCCCCTCAGAAGGGTGCCCCTTTAGGGTCCCCTTTAGGGCCCCTTCCTCCACCCCTCATTCCCTCCCTTGTTTCCCTTCACGATCACACGCCGACACCCGAACCACGCCCAGCTCCCATCTTTTCCCAGACCACCTCGGACCCCAAGAGGTTGGTCAATGTGGATCAGGGAAACTTGAAGAACTTCACTCCCAAAACGAGCTCCAAGTAATCAATTTGTCTTCCTTTTCGTTATCTTCCACCCAGATTGAAGTATTAAAACTGGGCCTTACGTTCTGTCCCACGCAAGATGTAGACCAATTTGAATTGATAAAAGATCTTAACCTGTTTTCACGAAGGTTAATGTTCAAAGTCCTTTATGATAAAGACACTTCCCCAAGTAGTATACAATCTATGCAAACCTCCTCCTTGAACCCTCTATGGCAAAATTCCACCATCAATGATTTAAAAGCTTTGAATGACTTGATGGATCTTTGGGAAGAAAGCCATACGGAAGAAATTCTTCCTGATGTACAGACAGATCCTCGGCATCCCAATGAAACCACAAGATCGTTTCTGGCCAAATCCCTTTCCCCCATTCAATTGGAACCCCCTAAAAAATACAAACCCAAATCTAATAAATTTCCTGCCTTACAAGGAAACCCTTATATTTGGGCCTTCACCCAACAGGTTACAGCAGAAATTAAAAAATCCCATTGGGGTAAATGCTCCAATACAAATATATCTCCCGCACATAGGGATGCCATTCAATCACTAGAACGTATGAGCGACATCATCATTAAGCCCTCCGACAAGGGAGGCAACTTGGTGGTGATGAATCGCTCGATGTACGTTAATATGGTATTAGACATTCTTAAAAATAAAGAATGGTACAAAAAGACCACAAACACCTATAATCAACTGATTCAAGCTAAATATAGGAAATTATTAAACATCGCTCATCACACTAATTTGATTGACAAGAAGACCTTGGATTTTCTCAATGTAGAGCATCCGCGAACACCGACACTATACGCATTACCCAAAATTCATAAGAACCTTACGAATCCCCCAGGTCGACCTATAGTGGCAGGCAATGGATGCCTCACCGAAACCGCGAGCCAATTAATTGATGACTACTTGAGGCCCCATGTTGTGTCTTTACCCTCGTATCTGCAGGACACTATGGATCTCCTTAGAGCAATTGATGATCTGCAGATTCCAGACAGGGCATGGCTTGTGGCCATAGACGTGGAAGCTCTATATAACTCCATTCCACATGATCTAGGCACCCAGACAGAGGGGTCCTTCCTCTCGGAACGACCAGACACTGCCAGGCCGTATAATATGTTTATCCTTGACTTACTAAAATTCATCTTGGAAAATAATATTTTTCTTTTTGAGGGTTCCCACTACCTCCAGGTGCAGGGAGTGGCCATGGGGACCAGATGTGCCCCGTCGTACGCAAACCTGTACCTGGGGGGGTGGGAACGTAATCTGTTTTTTAGGGAGGATTTACATTATCTTTTTGAAAAGGTGTTGATCTGGAGAAGATATATAGATGACATTTTTGTAGTCTGGACAGGCACTTTCTCGGAATTAATAAAATGCGGTAGACCCCGCGCAAGAACTATGGATGAGAAATAGACTGCAGCCCCCCGGATACTTCCTAGAGAAGGAAGCGAAATGATCAAAAAAACACAAATAGACGGGTGTGGCGCTGTCTGTGAATATATAAGAAAAAATAAAAATATTTATAAATATTTGTGTGATTAGTGGTATTAGTGAGTTTGTTTTTTTAAAAATTGTGTAAATAAGTTTAAAATAAAATCAAAGTGGTCCAAAAAGTATTAACAAGTGTATATCAAGTTCATGGTGGGTTGTGAAAAGTGAAATCAGCAATAATTAGTCATAAAAACGTTATTTGGTACAAAGTGAATGAAGATAAAAGATATAAAAAATCTGTAAAGTGGATATACAGTCACATAAAATCGTTCAGATATGTCACATATGATATATAAAAAATAGTCCAAAAAAGTATCAATTATAAACAAGCGGGTGCTGTGGATTCAAAATCCATAAAAATTCAAAAAATCCCCCAAAAGGTTAACCAAGTGGATATACAACCGTCTATATACAGTATAGAACCATACATGCGATCATATCTATATGATTCCAAAATAGGAACAAGACTTTACACTGATAACGTCAATCCTTAAGTGGGTTGAAACGAT
>BLSH010112492.1:236318-253459 GCA_018402905.1 Glandirana rugosa
AGTTAAACGAGGTTTTTTTTTAGGAAGAACTAGGGGGTTCTCCGGTAACCTATAAAGGCCCTAGTTAAAATGGATATTAAGAATCATAGGTCAATATAAAACACGTAAATCCTTTTTAGGTCCGGAAAAAACTGCTTTAGATGACTCGACCGGTCTTGGTCGAGACCTCCCTCATATAAGGTGTTAAAGTGTCGAGAATAACCCTTATTTGGAAAGGAATAAACCTCTACTTTAGAAAAAAGGAGGTCTGAATTTGTCATGGGGGAACAGGAAACACTACTGGAATTCCATTTATTGAGTTGTGGTTAAAGTGATATACCTTAGATTTTTTTACCAAATAATTTGTGTAGTTTGGAGTATTATTACGGAGCACCTTTAAAGTCCTTGGGACCCTCGTTTTGAGGTTTCCCCTTCTTTTTTGTTTCTTGGATGTACAAATACATAAGTGGTCCATATAGTGAAATTGGTGTTGAGTTATTTACCTTAAGGTCATCACAAAGGACAAGGGGGTACTGTTTAAGTCTGGAGGAAAAAAGATTTCATCTCCAAATAAGGAAAGGTTTATTCCCAATAAGAGCTGTGAAATTGTGGAATATACTCCCTCCAGAGCTGGTTCTGGCCAGCTCAGTAGATTTCGTCAAAAAAGGCCTGGATTTTTCCTAAATGCACAAAATATAACTGGATACTAAGAATTATAGGTAAAATTGATCCCGGAAATATCCAATGGCCTCTTGGGGGATCAAGAAGGATTTTTTTTTGGAGCAAATTGAATCATGCTTAATTTTTTTTTTCCTTCCCCTGAGAATGCCCATAAGGTGGAGGCTGAGCCCATAAGTAGTTTGAGAACTCTGTAGCAGAGCAGAGTGTTCCTAGGTCCAGTAATAAAGGAGGAGACCCATGTTGTTCCTTTGGGCAGGAGTTTAGTTCCTCTAAAAAAAAATTCTACTATATTTTTGAATCTTTATTCCAAATAACAGCCTGGGATGCAGGAGGCCCTTAGGGAGGAAAAGGCTCTGGTGACTCAAATGGTTACAATCTTTAACCCTTTCAACTTAGCCATTTGCCTACTGGGCACTTAAACCCCCTTCCTGCCTAGGCCAATTTTCAGCTTTCAGCGCTGTCACACTTTGAATGACAATGCTGTACCCAAATGAAATGTTTATCTTTTTTTCACACAAATAGAGCTTTCTTTTGGTGGAATTTAATCACGACTGGGGTTTTTTGTTTTTTGCTAATCAAACAAAAAAGACAGAAAATGTAAAAAAAAAACAGTTTTCATAATTTGTTGTTGTTCATTGATGTGCGCTGATGAGGCTGCACTGATGGACACTGATAGGTATTGATAGGCTACACTGATGGGCACTGATAGGCTGCACTGATAGGCATTGATAAGGCAGCCCTGATGGGCACTGATGATGCAGCATTGATAGGTGCCACTGATGGGTGGCACTGATGGGCACTAATAGGTGGCACTGATAGGTGGCATTGATGGGCACTGATAGGTGGCACTGATGGGCACTGATAGGCACTGGTAGGTAGCATTGATAGGCAACACTGATGATGAGGCACTGATTGGCAGCACTGATCGGCACTGATAGGTGGCACTGGTGGGCATTGATAGGTGGCACTGGTGGGCACTAGTAGGTGGCACTGGTAGGCAGCACTATTGTGCACTGGTAGGTGGCACTGGTGGGTACTGGCAGGTGGCACTGGTTGGCACAGATGAGGATGTACATGGATGCCCTTCCAGCAATTTAGGCTCGTGCTGTAGCCGTTAAAGTAGAAGTTCACCCTAAAACTTAAATCTGTAAATCTACAGGCATCCACCATCTAAGACTAACCTATATAGCCCTGTAAAGAAGAAATCACTATACAAACCTTTTTTAATGCCGCTCCGATCCCATGCTGAGCTGTCAGTGGCAGCTTCGCTGTGGAGGCGGGTGCGAAGGAAGCAACCAGCGGTGGAAGCTTTACAGAAGAGACAGCCAACAATGGCTGGGAAATAAATGGGAAGTGACGTCACCCATAGACTTACTATGAGGCTTCCGTTGTCGGCTGTCTCCTCTGCAGAGCTTCCGGTAGTAGAGACCGGACTGGAGCAGCTTCAAAAAAGGTATGTACACTGATTAATTCATTACACGTCTAACTAGGTTAGTCTTAGATTGTCGGTGCCTGTTGATTTAGAGATTTTAGTGTTGGGGTGAACTTCCACTTTAAACGATGATATGTAAATATAAATTTATGGCTGTTTTCTGGTGACTCACGGAATGGTAATGAAGCGTATATTATTTGTGCTATTTTTACAGTCCTTCGTTTGTTTAAGGTGGTTATGTACTTATTAAATCTCAGTTTTTCTCTGAGAACACTGTGTAACTCACAATTATTTGTTGGGACACAAAACACTTCTTTTTATTCCGTATCCGATCCCAGGCACAACATGAGCTTGCAGCGACTGTCAATGCAGACAGGTGTTTTCATCTCTGTAAATCAGGAATATGCTTAACGCAATAACGTCAGCCAAGTTTTCCAATTATTCAGCGGCAGTGCATTCAGAGCAAACTGAGTTGTGGCCTTGAAATTGTAACACTTGGGGATAAGACAGATTACTGCAATAAAAAAAAAGATTATTTCAACAAAAACTGACTGCTTACAACACAATACAACACAAGACAGCAGATATAAAACATCAGTTCCTTGTCATGAATTTTAGATTAAATTGGCATTCAATGTGATTTGCATATTGATTTTACATTTTACAGTACTTGGCTATCATTTTCAAAGAGGATTCACCTATCAGTATGCAAGACTAGAAAAAGGTGTACATATGTGGGACTTTTAAGGTGCTAAAAGTAAGGAAAAAATATTAAAATCTTTTTATTATTATTATTCTAAAGAAAAACTTTCAATAAAGCAGTTGTATCGCAGATTTAAACAATCGTGCAACTAAAAAACATCACAGAATTTTTCCCCCCTAATTTAATTACAACTTTATATATCTTTATTACATTACATATGCGCCATTACATATCCAACTATGTTTTATGGGTAATTAAGTAGTTCCAGTAGAATTTCATTAAAGTGAATAAGGTACAGGTGGCGTCTTGTTCTTCAACGCATTTTCAGAGTTTTTCATTACAAAACTAAAAAAAAGATTTTAATTATATTTTTTGTCTAAAAGTCCCACAGATGTACACCTTTTTCTTGACTTTTATGCTGGTGGGTGAATCCTCTTTTAAAATGATAGCCAAGTACTGTACACAATTTTTACAAAAAAGTACCTTAAAAGTCCCACAGATATTCACTTTTTTGTTGCCTATCAAAATGGGGATATGATGCCAGTTGATAACCCACTAATCCTTCTTCTGTATATAAACTGATCACCTGTAACTTTATGACCACTCACTTAACATTGAGAAGGTCCCACTTTCAATGCCAAAATAGCCCCCTTTTCCACCAAGCCATCGAGGTATGGACCTTTTAAGCCCTCTAAGTTGTAAGATGGGGCCCCAATGGATCAGACTTATTTTTCCAGCACATCCCACAGATGATCGATTGGGTTGAGATCTGAAAAATTTTAAAATCAACACCTCTAACTTGTTATTGTGTTCCTCAAACCATTCTTGAACCATGTTTACTGTATGACATGGTGCATTATCCTGCTAAAAGAGGCCACTGCCATCAGTGAATACCATTTCCAAGAAGGGCTGTACTTAGTCAGCAACAGTGTATAACTAGGTGGCATGTGTCAACACCTCTGCCGGCTTGCCTACTTCCCATAGTGCATCCTTGTGTCATCTCTTCCCTAGGTAACGACCCACACGGGAAGGTGGTTGCAAATATCCTGAAGTTGGACTTTAAAAATCAAGATTTGCCCAACACATTTCAAAATCAAATAAGACGTGGCCATCAGCACTACACATGTAGAAAATTCTCTAAAAATTATAGCTAAAATACAGATGAACGAATGTCCAGCAAGCATTCACAGTGCCTGACAGCTACTGAAAGAGCCATTAGACCAGTCTTTGCTCTGGGACCACATATTATAATGTTATATCTTTATAATATTTTTGTAATCCAGCAATGCAGATGTGTCCATGCCAGCCAGTCTCCTAAGGTCCCCTTTTTCTGACGTCACTACTGAGATTCCTCTTCTGGATCCTCAGAGAACCATGCTACTGAATAGGTAATAGGGAGTGCCCATGTCATCCAGGTAGTGAAGTAGACACCTGAAGAGGGACCCCACCTCTTGTACACAGAATAAAACGTAAGACTGCAACATCACTAGACAGTGAATTTAGGTTAATGAAATGGCCAGTTGGAGCGGATAGGGGGTGTGTGGGCAGGAGTAGGGCTTTAATATATGACATAGGATTCCCAGAGCACCATGAGTAATCCAAAGACACTTCACAGCCATAGCTATCTACTTTCAGATATAGTTATGTTATACTTGATCTCTTTTTATTTATCCTTAAGATAGAGCTTTACAGAGGCATAGCTCTCAACCTTCCCTGATTTCGAGGGACTGTCTCTGAGGAACAAAGTCCCTCTGTTCCCCTTTCCTCCTGCTTTGTCCCTCATTTTAATCTGATCTATATAGTTGGATATAAAACTATTTCTTTTTCAAAAGGTGTTTCCCAGTGCTAAACCTTTCATCCAATTTCTAAATTGCTGCATTTGTAAATTTTAAAGGCCAGTATAAAGGAATAGTCAAAAAAACACTTGTGGGTTTAACTAATTTTTTTGGTTTAATTCTCCTTTAAGGGGCATGGCAGGGGTGTGTCCTATGCATACATACCTTTGCTAATAGGTTTCCCTCATTCCCATCTCAAAAAGTTGGAAGGTATACAGAGGAAGGGTTAAGGCCCATACACATGGTACAATTATCAGCGGAAAAAAGTCGTACAACAGCCTGTTGTGCGATAATGCGACTATTAGTACGCTCCATTCAACAGCCAATTTTCAATTATCGTCCAACAGAAGTTGTATGAGAAGTCTAGAAAACTTTTGTCTGCCCACAAGGCATTGTTCGATTTTCGGCTTGTGTGTACAGAAGTTGGCCAAACAAAAGTTGGAAGTGCAAACACGCATGCTCGGATAACTTGACTCACGTTAGTACGCTAGACAAAATCACGGACAGACAATTTTGAGAAAAGTTGGACGTGCGGTCGTACTACAGTCACATCGTGTGTACTAGGCTTTAGAGAAGGGGAGGAATCTCAACTATGACTTATACACTTCCATGTGAATTTCAACTTGAGCAACTGAGCTCTGTGAACAACAGAATACTTACATCAAGAGGAAAAAGAAATTGGAAAATATATGAAGCCAAACCTCTTATCTTCTAATCGGTTATGAGAATGCATGCTAAATATAGACAAGATTTCATATTTGCCTGACCAAGAAAAAAAAAAAAAAAAAGGAAAATATTTTTTAAATGTTTTTTTTAGTCCTTATCATAATAACGAAAATATGTACAAAGCCACTTTAAATCCCTTTAATGTCTGCTTTGCCTTCCAGAACGCCTACATCCTTTATTACATGGCAATAGTTGGACATGCCCTGTCTATTGTCTCCCTGCTAATTTCCCTTGGAATTTTCTTCTACTTCAAGTAAGTGCCACCGGAATGCATAATTTCAATTTTAATTGTTTTTGATTTCCAGGGTTACATATTAATGAAAAACCGAGGGGAGGAATACTGATTTGTGTGGAAATGGAATTTGTTCACTAGCTAATGTAAGTCACATCGTATTTTTCTCTCCAGTCTCAATACCCAAAGCACAAAGCTCATTTTGAACTCCAGACAGTCTGCAGAACTTCATGCGCACAGATGTGGATGACTCAACTTTTGTAATGCGGTAGATTAGGTAGGGGTGTCGTGGAAGCAAGTAGGTGCTCGAGCACTTTTTTTTCCCAAGGGCATAGTAAGAAGGAGGTGGCACACACTAAATTCTAAGTTCTCTGACTCTTAGTCATCTCCTACTCCCCCTTCTGGGGCCCCATGGATATTTTTTGTTTTTTCTTTTATATTTAACTTTTTGAGTAGTCTTCAGGCTGGTCATGTGCCACATAAGGTTGTCTACCTCATATGACCTTATCCAGTGATGGGCAGACTTTGGAGAATGCAGAGCGTGGTGTTGACATGATGTCTGCACAGCTCACTGCATCATAATATGCGATTGCAGGGTGAGTGGTCATGCCCTTGAGCACCCTGACGTTCTTCACTCATTGGAAGTCCTCAGTCTTTCAGCCCAAAAGACTAAGGACATCTAGTGCCATAAAGCTATTAAAGTGGGGGAAAGCACCTGAAAGGAGGTGGGCATTGCAGCAGGAGCTTCTTTTTAAATCTCTCACTTAAAACAAAGCCTGTAGTTGGTCTTTAACCATTGTTAGCTCAAAGATACATGACTGTTGTATATGGTTACCGTAGTGCTATGCCCAGAGGCGTAACAAGAACCTTCAGGGCCCCGGTGCAAGAAATTATGAAGGGCCCCCCGACCCCTGGCCAGGGCCCTTCCCTCTTCCCACTGATCCTGGGGCCCTTTACTCCTATTGTGGGTCCCGTTATTACGGTACTGCAGTGGGGCCCTTTCACAAGTTCTGCAGCAGGCCCCAGGGGGACCAGGGAAGCACACAGGGGCCCTGGGAACAGCAGAAGACAAGTAAACTGGATAGAGGAAAATGGAGGAGATTGGGTCCTCTAAATGCCACCCCCCCGCCATCCCTCCTATTCAGGTGTACAAGGGAGGCACATGGGCCCCCTGGACCTTGGGGCCCGGTTGCAATTGCAACCCCTGCAACCCCTATCGTTACGCCCCTGGCTATGCCCCCTCATAGTGTTAAAATATGTGGAAATATTTAAAGGATAACCCGCAACACCCTTTGTAAGTATTATGCCTACCTGTCCATGCTTCTTAGAGTGAATTTCTCTGCAGCTCACTTGCATTGTGGTGACCTTTGAAGCACTGTGCAGTTTGTTGCATTAACTGGAATGACAATGTGCCGAACCAGCACATCGAAATAACTTGTCTTTTAAGCAAACCACGGTACACAACCATTACATTTTTTTGCAGTTATTAGTTATTTATTTACATGATGCATGGTTAGGAAAATGCTTCCACACTTTTTTGGTGGGGAATGGGAGGGGGCATTATTTGAAAAAAATGTGAAATGTAGGGTACCTAGACTTGGTGACCTACATTGCAGGTATCGTTATACATATCTTGTGTATACATTTCATTTTTGTTGGTTTACATCTCCATATAGAAGAAGGAGCTCCAAGTTCCTTTTCACATATTAGCCAGGACATCCTTAGCTGTGTTACTGAAATAACCTGTTTGCTACAGAGTTCAATAGCTCAAACTTAAATTTACATACGTGTGTGTCAGATCAGTGAGTCCTCCCTCTCATTTGTCTGTGCATGTGTGTGTGAAGACAAACAGCTTCCACTGCATAAGTTATCTTTTATGAGAGACAGAAGGAAGGAAGGATGGATACCTGCTACTGATCACTCTGACAAAACCTCACCCCTGTACTGCCCCAACCTAGCCACACTCGTCTACAACAGCTCACTGTCATCCTCCCTAGACAAGCTCACTCCCCTCACTACATACAGAATCAGGCCCCGGCCGCTACAATCCAGGCAAACAGACAACACCAGAAGTCTCAGAAAACGTAGCCGCGCTCTCGAGTGTCTGTGGCATAAGACTAAGCTCCAAGGAGACTTCAACCAATATAAATCTGCCCTCCTAAAATACTATTCCTGCCTCCAAACTGCCAAACAGATCTATTTTATTACACTCATTACCACATTATCATCCAGTCCCTGTCAACTCTTCCCAACCTTTTCTCGAACACTCTACTCTGTCCTCCACTGCCTCCACCCTCTAATTCACTCACTGCCCAGGAGAATGCCAATCACTTTAAAACTAAGATTGATAACATTTGTGAAGGAGATCTCCAATGCGCAGAAACCACCCCCACTCAACGTCCCATGTCCACAGATACAATCACTACTTTTCGCATTCAACCCTGCCAGTATTAGTGAGGTTGCTAAACTTTTATCAAACACCCATCTAACCACCTGCCCCCTGGATCCTGCTCCCTAGCAAATGCTATGCTCACCCTCTGACTCGATTCTACATTCTCTAACTCACATTTTCAACCTTTCCCTCTTTGGGCATATTCCCAAACTCTCTAAAACATGTGCTAGTCACCCCTATCTTCAAAAAGCCCTCACTGGACCCCACCAATCTTAACAACCTACGCCCATCTCCTTACTCCCCTTCTCCTCCAAACTCCTTGAAAGACTGGTCTACGACTGACTGATTGACCATTTGACCATGAACAAACTTCTTGATCCCCTTCAGTCCGGATTCCGCCCTCAACACTTCACAGAAACTGCTCTCCTTAAACTCACAAGTGATCTACTAACTTCTAAAACTGACGGACACAATTCTGTACTACTTCTCCTGGACCTCCCTGCTGCCTTTGCCACAGTGGACCACCCCCTCCTCCTCAAAAAACTCTACTCCTTTGGTCTCCATGACTGTACTCTTTGCTGGTCCTCATCCTATCTATCCCACTGCTCCTTCAGTGTCACTGATAACTCTATTTCCTCCTCTCCTCTTCCTTTCTCTGTTGGTGTCCCCCAAAGTTCTGTTCTTGGACCTCTCCTTTTCTCAATCTACACCACCTCCCTGGGTTAGTTGATTACCTCCAACAGCTTTCAATATCATCTCTACGCTGATGACACACAAATTTATCTCTCCACGCCCCCGCTCTCTCCATCTGTCTCCTCACGCATCACAAACTTACTAATAGACATATCAGCCTGGATGTCACATCACTTCCTCAAAATCAATCTATCCAAAACCGAGCTTATGATATTTCTTCCCCCACGTGCCACTTCCCCAGATTTCTCTGTCAAAATCAATGGGTCAACTATCAACCCGTCCCCCCGCGCCAAAGTCCTAGGTATAATCCTGGACTCTGAACTAACCTTTCAGCCCCACATCCAATTGGTATCCAAAATTTGCTGCCTCAACCTCCACAAGATCTCCAAGATACACTCCCTTCCTAACCAATGACACCACAAAGCTTCTAATCCACTCCCTGATCATCTCTTGTCTTGACTACTGCAACTCTCTCCTTACTGACTTACCTCTAAATAGGATATCCCCACTTCAGTCCATCACGAACGCTGCTGGCAGGCTCATCCACCCTAAAAACCGCTTGGCATCTGCTACACTCCTAAGTCAATCCCTCCATTGGCTGCCACTCAATCAACGAATTAAATCCAAGATACTAACAATAACTTATAAAGCCATCCACAACCTGGCCCCCAACTATACCACTAACCTGGTCTCAAAATACCAACCAAATTGTTCTCTTCACTCTTCCCAAGGATTTATTCAGAGCCTCTCCCATCCTCTGGAATGCTCTGCCCCAATCTGTCCGACTTTCTCCTACTTTGTCCACCTTCAGACGATCCCTGAAAATGCATCTCTTCAGAGAAGCCTATCTGGCTCCCACCTAACAACTGTACATTTATCTTCTCCATCAGCACACCCCCCACAGTTATTACCTCTTGTATCTCTTGACCTTCTCTCTTAGATTGTAAGCTCTAGCGAGCAGGGCACTCTGATTCCTACTGTATTTAAGTGTATTGTATTTGTACTGTCTACCCTCAAGTTGTAAAGCGCTGCGTAACCTGTCGGCACTATATAAATCCTGTATAATAATAATAATAATACCAGCATCATGGATAGTCAGATTTGCATAGCTACACTTAAGAAACTGAGACCATACTAAATATAATTTAAGCAAAATTATTAACAGTGAAACAAAATCAAAATTCCAGCATACGGTATATACGGTAAACATGAAGATACAAGTGAACAATAAACCAAGTGACAAGTACCTAACTAGCAACTATAGCAGCAGAAAGCCTAACTAGCAAATTAATTATATACAATATATACACAATTTGGGACACTGATCAACTGGGTAAAACTGGAGGTATAAGTAACAGTCAGGAAGGGGTAACCAAGACTGGGTTCAGGAACAAGGGGGGCAGGTACAAGGCAGCAGAGTACAGGATATGCACTATATTGCCAAAAGTATTGGGACGCCTGCCTTTACACGCACATTAACTTTATTGACATCCCAGTCTTAGTCCGTATGGTTCAATATTGAGTTGGCCCATCCTTTACAGCTATAACCGCTTCAACTCTTCTAGGAAGGTCATCCATAAGGTTTAGGAGTGTGTCTATGGGAATGTTTGACCATTCTTCCAGAAGCGCATTTGTGAGGCCAGGCATTGATGTTGGACGAGAAGATATGGCTCGCAGTCTCCACTCTAACTCATCCCAAAGGTGTTCTTTTGGGTTGAGGTCAGGACTCGGTGCAGGCCAGTCAGGTTCCTCCACCTCAAACTCGCTCATCCATGTCTTTATGGACCTTGATTTGTGCAGTGGTGCGCAGTCATGTTGCAAAAGGTAGGGGCCATTCCAAAACTGTTCTTACAAAGTTGGGAGCATGAAATTGTTCAAAATGTCTTGGTATGCTGGTGCCATAAGAGTTCCCTTCACTGGAACTAAGGGGTCAAGCCCAAGCCCTCAAAAACAACCCCACACTATAATCCACCTTCACTAAATGGTTTGGACCAGTGCACAAAGCAAGGTTCGTAAAGGCATGGATGAGTGAGTTTGGGGTGGAGGAACTTGACTGGCCTGCACAGAGTCCTGACCTCAACTTGATTGAACACCTTTGGGATTAATTAGAGCAGAGATTGGGAGCCAGACCTTCTTGTTCAACATCAGTGCCTGACCTCACAAATGCACTTCTGGGCCCCATGATTGGTGTCAAGGGGAGGAATAGTGCCCAATTATTGGTGTCAATGCATACCTCCCAACTTTCTGAGATGGGAATGAGGAATACCTATTATTAAAAGTATTCAGACATAGAACACACCCCCTGCCACACCCTATTAAAGCCATATTATTCAAGAAGTGATTAGTTAAACCCACAAGTGCTTTTTTTACCACTACTATTGCTTTATACTGGCTTTGAAACTTACAAATGCAGCAATTTAGAAAATGTCTTGATACGCTGACACCTTTCCTTCACTGGAACTAAGGGGCCAAGCCCAACCCTGAAAAACAACCCCACTCCATAATCCCCCTCTATCAAGCGTTACACTTGGCACAATGCAGTCAGGCAAGTACAGTTCTCCTGGCAACTGCCAAACCCAGACAAGTCCATTGGATTGCCAGACAGAGAAGCGTGATTTGTCACTCCAGAGAAAACATCTCCACTGCTCTAGAGTCCAGTGGCGGCGTGCTTTACACCACTGCATCGGCACTTGCTTTACACCACTACATTGCACTTGGTTATGTAAGGCTTAAATGCAGCTGCTCAGCCATGAACACCCATTCCATGAAGCTCTCTATGCACTGTTGTGCTAATCTGAGGGCCACACAAAGTTTGGAAGTCTGTAGCTATTGACTCTGCAGACAGTTGGCTACTTCTGCGCACTTCATCATGCGCTGACCCCACTCTATCATTTTACGCGGCCTACCAGTTTGTGGCTGAGTTGCTGTTGTTCCCAGTTGCTTCCACTTTGTTATAATACCATCAACAGCTGACAGTGGTATATTTAGTAGCAAGGACATTTCACAGATGGACTTATTGCACAGGTGGCAACCTATCACAGTACCATGCTTACATTTACTGAGCTCCTGATAGCAATCCTTTCTTTCATAAATGTTTGTAAAAGCAGTTTGCATGCCTTGGTGCTTGATTTTATACATCTGTGGCCATGGAGGTGATTGGAACACTTGAATCTAATGATTTGGAGGGCTGTCCCAATACTTTTGGCAATATAGTGTAGGTATAAGGTGAGAGCAGGCTCAGGATTAATGGCAAGCAGTATCTGGATAGCAGAGCAAAACACTGAGGCATAAGGTAATGGTAGAGGAAGGACTAAATACCCTGAGAGACACCTGCTGGTGGACACCAGAACCACAGTGCCAACAGCAGGTGTTCCAGGTCTGATGGCAGGAAGGATAGAGAAAAAAAGGGAGAGGGATAGATAGATAGATAGATAGATAGATAGATAGATAGATAGATAGATAGATAGATAGATAGATAGATAGATCTAAGATAGGTAGATAGATAGATCTAAGATAGGTAGATAGATAGATCTAAGATAGGTAGATAGATAGATCTAAGATAGGTAGATAGATAGATAGATCTAAGATAGGTAGATAGATAGATAGATCTAAGATAGGTAGATAGATCAAATGTTGAAATAGGATTGGTCATAGTGAAATAAAAGCATATTTGATAAATAATTGAAATGTCGCCCCTGTTTTATGTTTTAGGAGCCTAAGCTGTCAGAGGATTACACTTCATAAAAACTTGTTTTTCTCCTATGTCCTGAACTCCTTGTTTACTATCGTCCATCTTACAGCTGTGGTCCCAGATTTGGACCTGGTGAAAAGAGACCCGGTAAGCATTTACTCTTTTAGTATGTAAGCTCAAAAGAAAATGTCCAGCTCTCATTTACTGCTCATCTTCAGCCTTCTGACAGATTTCTATATGCTATTTTTTTTTAACTAATAAACATTGGATACCTGACACAGGAATCCCTCAGCACTATGAGTTGGCTAAAGAGAAAGCAAAGCAGTGGCTGCCTGCCTTGCAGCACTGATTAGCCTGACTCAAAGCTCAGACAAAGCTGTGTAAATTCTGCACTTTGAACTGCTGTAGAGAAGAGAGGGCTGCAGATAAACAGGTACAACGTACGTAGGAGGATTAATTTCATGTCTGTGTATCATCTGAGGCTAGTCATTTCACTGGATATATGTAAGGGTTTACAACCAATTCCAGTCTAATTTGCACAAACTTCCTCCTCGGAAGAGCAATGCATGGCAGACCGCTTTTCAAAGGGCGTTTAACAGGCAGTGAGGAGGCCTTATGTCTGCCTGTTTGAACTTCTAAAAAGCTGCACCACTGCGCCACAAGGAAATCCACTGACTTTGTGGCTTAAGAGTGAGCAGTTGGGGCTCCTTACACAGAGCTCCCCAGGAGAGTGAAGTGTCAGAAAACCAATCGCTGGATAATTAAGTATAAATCTGTTACTTTCACTGGATTTTGCTATTCAAATGTTTTTTGAATAGCAAAGGATCTCTTTAGGAAATGAATTTGACAAAGGAGATTAATTAGAAGTTTTATGTACTCTGCCTGAAAATTGTAAAGTTGGTTTTATATTACCAGATATTTCCATAAAAATGACGGGGGTGGAGGAGATATCTGCTTGTCCTCACACAACTCCAGTGAGCACCAGTATTCCAGTCAAACAAAATCTCCTGCGCTCAACAGTAGTGCGATGGCAATGGAAGTGGCCTTAAAACGCTTAAGCCTCGTACACACAAGCAAATTGTTGGTCAACCGAACGTTCACCTTTTGTCCAAATTGGGCGACAGCAGTTTGGTCTATAGCATATAATGAGGAACCTCCTGGATTCCGAGCATGCCTGATGGCACTTCCAACTTTTTGTTGGCCAACTTTTGTACACACAAACAACACCAACAATCGGCCAACTCCTTGTTGGTCAACACAAGTTTTCTAGTCTTGTCGTCCAACTTAAAGCCTTGTACACACAAGCCGATTGTTGGCCAACCGAACGTTCAACTTTTGTCCAAATTGGGTGACGCCGGTTTGGTCTAGCGTACTAACGTGAATCAATCATCACCTGACCAAGCCACACGTAGTGATGTGTTACGAGCGTATAATGAGGAAGTTCAGGTGAATGTGATTTGTGAATTAGGAACACAGGTTTATATGACTGAGCACTTCCTGGATTCCGAACATGTGTGTTTGCACTTCCAACTTTTTGTTGGCTAACTTCTGTACACATGAGCCAACAATCGGCCAACTCCTTGTTGGCCAACACAAGTTTTCTAGTCTCGTCGTCCAACTTCTGTTGGATGACTATTGGAAATTCGCTGTAGAATCATGCGTACACACGATCGGATTTTCGGCCAACAGGCTATTGGACGACCGTTGTTGGCCGATAATTGGACCATGTGTACGGGCTTTAAGGGGCATTTTTTAGATCCCATTCCATCTATCTACATGAGGTATACTAGCAATACATTCCCATACGTCTGATGCACGTGTGTGTGTGTGTGTGTGTGTGTATAGATGGATATATGTGTGCACACATTTCTTTATATTATATATATAGTTTTTACTTTATTTTTTTCTTTTATTATCTATTTTTATTTTTTTAATTTCTCCTTAGTTGATGTATGGATGCTCTGTATATGTGGATGATTTGTTTCCAGCTTCTGCAGATTTTTAGCCATTGTTGTTTTAATTAAATTAATTTAGTTTAGTTATTTGGTTCCATGGTTTTATGACTATTTTACTGTGGCCTGACACCACTAGTAATTTCATTGTTGTTTTGTATTCATGTGTTATCACGCACAAGGATTTGGCTTGGTCTTTGACCACTCCCATCTCCACCCAATTTTGGGATGGGTCTTCAGAACATGTGATGTGACCTATTTGCTATATTAATGTGGCAATGCAGCAATATAGATTGGCTCTGAGAAAGAGGGGATCTCCCCTCAAAACGCGTCAGCCATCTGGAAGGTCCTCTGGCATGCTGGACACTGTCCTGGTTGCTCTTTGTCTATGGTGGACTTTGATATGCTTTCATTATCTACCTGTTTGTGAGTATGTTTCCTTCTTTTTGATTTTAATAAATATTACTTGGGTAATGCTCAAGGTTGGTGCGCCCTCTTTTTATTCTTTTACAGAGCACCAGTATTCACTACTAATCACGTGCAATTCGTTTTTCAGTCCGAATCTAAATTCGGACAAATTTTTGGTTATTCGGAGATTCTGATGTATCCGAATCTCCGAACAAAAAAAATAACAACTTTTGTTGAAAGTTGTTCCATTTATTCATTTTCTAATAAATTCCAAATTTTCGTAACAATTTGAATTTGGATTGGTCAAAAAATGACCGACTGATTCTAAGAAGAATAGCTGGTTGTTAAAGTGATTGAAAGGCTTGTTTTTTTGTTTTTTTTTTAAATAACAAAGATGTTATACTCACCTCCTCTGTGCAGTTGGTTTTGCACAGAGCAGCCAGGATCCTCCTCTTCTTGGGTCCCTCTTCTGCTCTCCTGGCCCCTCCCTCCTGTTGAGTGCCCCCTCAGCCAGCAGCTTTCTATGGGGGCACCGAGCCGTGTCAGCGCTCTGTGTATCCATTCAGACACAGAGCCCCGACCCAGACCCCACCTCCTCTTTCCCCTGATTGGCTCACTGATTTTGATTGACAGCCACAGGAGCCAATGGTGTCGCTGCTGTGTCTCAGCCAATCAGGGGGAGTGTCTGGGACAGCTAAGACACTTGTGGACATCGCTGCAGAGAGAAGGGTCTCAGTGAAGTGATTAGGGGGCTGGGGAGACTGCTATACACAGAAGGTTTTTTTATCTTAATGCATAGAATGCATTTAGATAAAAAACCTTCTGCCTTTACAACTCCTTTAACCACCTCAGTGCTAGGCACTTTCACCCCCTTCCTGCCCAGGCCATTTTTTAGCTTTCACCACTGTCACACTTTGAATGACAATTGTGCGGTCATGCAGCACTGTACCCATGTGGGATTTTTATAATTTTCTTCACACAAATAGAGCTTTCTTTTGGTGGTATTTAATCACCGCTTAGTTTTTTATTTTTTACTAAAAAAAAAAAAAGACCGAAAATTTTGAAAAAAAAAGTTTTTCTTAGTTTCTGTCAGTAAATTTTGTAAATAAGTAATTTTTCTCCTTCACTGATGTGTGCTGAGGAGGTGGCACTGATGGGCACTGATAGGCTGCACTGATGGGCACTGATGAGGTGGCACTTATGGGCACTGATGAGGTGGCACTGATGAGAAGGCACTAATATGCCACACTTATGGGCACTGATGGGTGGCACTGGTGGGCACTGATAGGTGGCACTGGTGGGCACTGATGGGTGGCACTGGTGGTCACTGATAGGTGGCATTGGTACGGCACTCATAGGTGGCACTGATGGGCGTGGATAGGCGGCACTGGTGGGCACAGATAGGTGGCACTGATGGGCATTGATGGGTGGCACTGATGGGCATTGATGGGCAGCAATGAGGGGCACTGGTGGCCAGCACTGATAGACGGCACTAATAGCTAGCACTGACTGGCATCACAAATGGGTACTAATTGGTGGCACTTGTAGGCACTGATTGCTGGCACTGGTGGGCACCTGTGGGCACTAATTGCTGGCACTGGTGGGCACTTGTGGGCACTGACTACTGGCACTGGTGGGCACTTATTGCTGGCACTGGTTGCTGGCACTGGTGGTCAATGGTAATCAGGGCATTGATGATCAGTGCCCTGATTACATCCTTAGACGTGCTCTGTGAGAGGAGATGCCTCTGATCAGTTCTCCTCGCCACACACTCTGTCAGTGTAAGGTGAGAAGTGTTGATTACCGGCACTTCCTTGTTTACATGTGACTGGCTGTGATTGGTCACAGCCGATCAAATGGTTAAAGAGCCGTGGCCGCATCGCCGCTACGTCATGTGACAGTGGGCTGGGCGGCAAGTGGTTAAGGAGCAGGCCAGGAAGCCAACTACCACATCCTTAGCAACCAATGACTCATCAGTAGTGTTGAGCGAACCCGGACTGTAACGTTCGGGTCCGTACCGAACTTTTGGGTGTCCGTGGCACGGACCCGGACCCGGACATTTCAAAAATCGTTCGGGTTCGGTCCGGGGTTCTGCTATTTTACTCCACGTGTTGAGAAGCTGCAGGGCAGCCAATCAACAAGCGTTTCACTGGTTTGCCCTTAGAAGCCATCACAGCCATGCCTACTAATGGCATGGCTGTGATTGGCCGGTGCATCATGTGACCCAGCCTCTTTATAAGCTGGAGTCACAGTGCTGCAGTCACATGCTCCTTGGGTTAGTATAGGGAAAGGAAGCTGACGGCGTGAGGGACAGATTTTAGCCATTTTAAGACCTGATCCTGCATCCTGAGATAGATTACTTTACTACTGCTGTCTGTGCTGTTGCTCTGAGGACAGATAGCAGAAATTAGAGATTT
>BLSH010112492.1:258568-269883 GCA_018402905.1 Glandirana rugosa
CTTTTAGACATTCCACAGGGCACCAGGGAACGACAGTCCGTGGCCCTGCGGCGAAGTGATCAGGCTCCTAAACTTTAGGAGGACCGAAAAAGAGGAGAGGAGGTCGCGACTGTCCTGACCGATCTACCTAATACTAACCAGTCGCGGTAGGTACACTGCCACGACTGGTTAACCTTACAGAGGATAGGCATATACGACTCTCCACTCCTCTTTGGGATCTTTTCCAAAAATCCAGAGTTCGTTGGGGGGAGGACTTGGTATGGTCCGGTATACGGGAGTTGTACTCCCCCCCACGAAACCCCGTCCCCCCATGGAACAGGGGTGGGGTACAACTGTCGACTCCGTGCGATCGTTCGGGTTCCGTCCGGACCCGGACCCGGACTTTGTCACGAAGTTCGGACGGACCAGCAGAACCCGAACTTCCAGGTGTTCGCTCAACTCTACTCATCAGCTGTCAACATGGGGTGGGGACAAGGTACCCCCCTGCCCCAAAGCACCCCCCCTCATGTTGAGGGCATATGGCCTGGTATGGTTCAGGAGGGGGGTTGCTTGAGACCTAAAAACCTTTTCTAGGGTTTCTCCTCACCTCTCAGCATATACGGATAGGAGACATTCCAATTGGTCAGCACCGTCACATGGATGGCGCTGACCAATCATAATCCATCTAGCCAGTCCTGTCAGCGCTGGAGGAGAGGAGAAAAAGCCAGGAGGATTTCAAATCCTCGGACTAGTGAAGCGGCGTCCCGGTGCCTGACAGCAAGGGACCACGGGACACCTTACAGATTTTCTGTAAAGGGGAACTTACCCTTTAAAATAACTTTCCAGTCTCAGGGAACCCGTGCTAAAAAATACTGTATCTACAACTCATAATACATTAGTGTGATGGTCATGATACATTACACTTGGGAAAAATAACCCCCTACAGATAGCTAATGAAGCAGTGTGTGTGCTAGAGAGGATAGGTATATTTAGGCAGGCCTGGCTGGGTGCTCAGGGTAGTGTTGGGTGACTCACAGGTGGTGTCATCTGGACCTCCCACTTCTTTCCAGAATCTTCTGGTGCTTTCTGGGAAGAGAGGCAGAGAGGGGAGGTGGAGCCTCCTGGGGTAATTTGAGGAGCCCTGACCAATCCCCAACCTGGATTGGCTGGAGGCAGTGTCAGTCCAACTGGGGAGGAGTTGTCGGGTGGAAGAAATGGAGTGAGAGAGTGCTGAGGCTGTCCAGGCTCCCCAGTCTGGGGGGTGACCTTGGGCCTGGTCTCGGGTGCAGTCGGGGCCACTTTCAAGAACATTTGAAAAGGTCCTAAACTGGAGGCACAAGAGAGAGCAAGGAAAGGATAGCAGGAGAGTGCACTGCTGAGAGACTCCAGAGAGGACAACTGGTCACAGCCAGGAGGACTGGTGAGTGAGGCACAGTCAGGAGGACTGGGGAGGCACGCCTGAGAGGACTGGGAGCTTGCAGTCAAAGATGGGTGCAGAACCAGAATAGTGGACTGTGGTATCATGGGCAGTGGAAAGGGGCTGCTGCAGCTGGCAGGGCCTGAAGAGGGCTTACTGGGATCAGTAGCCGTAGTAAGGACAGCTAGCACAGGGACTTTCTACCATTTTTTCTGCTACACCATAAGGGCCCGCGGTCCCTGTCTGCAGAGGGCATTTGCCGAGGCCTGACGGAGCAAGTGTCAGGTCTAACCAACAATATGTGCTAGCTGAACCTGGGAACCAAGTGATGTGCTGGAGGTGACTAAGAGTAATAGTCTGCAGCAAGTGATGGGCTGGAGGAGTGAGGAGTGATAGGCTTCAAGCAAGAGTGTTCAAGAGGAAGCTGAAGGAGTATGTACAGGGAGTATATATAGTTGTCCCAAAACCAATTGCTATTTATCTACTGGGCATCCCATAACTCCCATTTCCATCTAAGTTATACCCCTCAATAAAAACAAAAAAAAAAACAAAGATCACCGAGTGTTTCATGTCTCGGTGTGCCTGAGAGTGAATGCAGGGCTAGGCAGGGTGACAGACAAACCACAATTCTTAGCAACCCCTACGGGGGTACCGCTACACTAAAAAGATCAATCGTGTCAGTGGGAACTTATACGAGAGGCAACCAATAGACGATTGCTCTAGGAACCCCTAGCAACCTCTGGAGGAACCATTGGGTTCCATGGAACTCTGAATGAGAAACCCTGCTTTATAGGAACCCTAGGGCTCCATGGAAGCAAAATTGAGAATGACTCGTCTAAATACTACATATATGTACATCAGCTAGATACAAGTTTACATCGTGTTGAAGAAGGAAGCACAGTCTTTTACTAGTACCATGACCATTTGTAGTCTTTAGTGAACTTCAAAACCAGATCCTTACCGCCACTATGACTTTACAATTGGTCTTGTATTTTGCCAGGTCAACATTGCATTTCTGCTTCCACGTTTAAATACCAGGATTGCCTTGGCCACCCAAGAGAGTGCTATGAGGTCTGCCACAAGGATGTATTTTAGAACCTCGGACAGTTATTATAGATAGCACTATAACCTTTGCAACAATGGATGAGCATTAGCTCGTAAAAGAAAAAAAAAATCCTCCGCACCCTATTTAGCCACTTGAATGTATATTTAAATATATTGCGCGGACTGTCAGATCTATACATTTTTAGTGGAGGAGAACAAATTAAATTGCAGCCAGTCTAGCTTTTCTCATTATCACACTCAATGAAGTGAATAATTAACAGTATTTGAATAACTGGTGGGATAAATAGGTATAGGAGAAGGTGCAGGTCCCCTGGTAGAAGAATTACTCCCTGTAATAGAATTATGAACTTGCTTGGAATGCTCAGGAGTCTAGGTAATTATGAACATGTACAAAAATTGGGTCTACTTTTTAAAGTGAGCCTGCACTTAAAGTGTAACTTAAAAAAAGACCCTAAAAAATTGCAGATAAAAGCACAGAAAAATCAACTATTTTAAATTCTCCCTTGCATGTTGCTTTCAAGTGTTTCTGTAGTGCTTTTTGTTGTGCTTTCTGCATTTTTTACCGCATTTTTAATCACAGTTTTGCCGCGATTTGCGTTTTTTTTTTTTGTTGCTGGGCAGATTTAATAACACAAAATGTATATCCTGGCAAAATCGCAGTAAAAACGCATCAAAAACGCAGGCTTTTTTCTTGCATGCCCATTGAAGTCTATTACACGCAAAACGCTGAATTGTGCGGGAAAAAAAGTCCCCGAGCCTTTCCAAAAACACACAGGCACAAAAATGCATTGATGTGAATGCGTTCCATAGGAACCCATGTCAAAAAAAATCCCCTGCATTTCTGCAAAATGCATTAAAAAAACGCATTTGTGTGAATCAAGCCTTAATGAATTAATGAATAGTGCCAAATTAATTTGTTATTTTCGTTACAATTACTTTCGTATTATTTGAAATTCGTAATTTTTTTCTTCAGACGTTTGGATGCATCCGAATTTCTGAAAGATGCAAAATGCGGCTGAATTTCGATTCGTTATGAAAACCACTTACCCATGCCTAATTTACGGCACATGCTAATTTTGGTAGCATAATTGTTAATGTGGAAAGTATGTTCCTTGCTAAAGAACATTATTTTTTTATCAAGTTGTTATAGGTAAATTTCCACTTTAAGTTGTCCAGCAAAAACGGCAGTTAGAGGGCTGGAAAATAAAATATTACAGCGGTGGCTTATGTTCTTCACATAATCATTTTTCATTCATATGGCTAAAAATAAAATAAAACCTTTTGCTGTAACTGCTGAAAAATGAATCACTTGAGTTAGGTTTGAATGTATTTGTCTTTTTAAAGTCCATTTAAATTACAGGTCCATCTAAATGTACCTCAACCACAGGAAAGACGATCCTGCTGTGCAAACTCACTTTAGAATAAACCGCGCTGCCACCCTATTACAGAGATGGTAAAAGTAACGGATCTACTGGCAGGAGTAAGAGGGTATTAAACAATGTCACAGGGAGAAAAACAAAATGTGTTTTTTTTTTTATTAACAGACTGCATCATATATGTAATTACCGGCTTTGACTGTAGTTCTATTTTAACCACTTCACTACCAGAGCCATTTTTTCATCTTTTCCACACATGTTCTCTGCGCTCACTCAATGCATTTGCATGCTGTGTGGGTGTGAAGCTCGATTCACATCAATGCATTTTGCTTTCAGCAGTTTGCAGTGCTTTTTCCTGTGATTTCCGTGTTTTTTTACTGCAATTTTACTGTGATTTTGAGGTTTTTTTTTTGGGGGGGGGGGGGATTTTGTTGCTAGGCAAATTTAAATATGCAAACCTCAAATCGCGGTAAAAAAAAAAAAGGCATCAAAAAAGCAGCACTTGCGTTTTTCTTGCATGCCCATTGAAGTCTATTACATGCAAAATGCTGCATTTTGCGGGGAAAAAAGTCCCCGATCCTTTCCAAAAACACAGAGGTACAAAAATGCATTGATGAGAATATGTTCCATAGGAACCTGTGTTAAAAAGATTTCTTGCATTTCTGCAAAATGCATCAAAAAATGCATTAGTGAGAAAGGAGCCTAAGGCAAATTCTGCCAACACAAAGCGACACTAAAGCTGAATTACAGCCTCTGAAAAGCTGCAGGTGCTTCAAGCGAGCTTCAAATAAGCTTTGTCATAGACTTCTGTGGAGGCATTGAAGAGGCTTTGAAGCCTGGCTAAAGCTACATGGGGTATCATTTTTGACGCGAAGCTGAAGCACAGCAAAGCCAATGCAAGGTGTAAACAGGACTGTAAGCTGACCATTATATTTAGTGACAGGGGCTTTGACTGGCGTTAACAGAGCTTTAACAACGCCTGTCTGATGCCCTGTTTTGAAGCAAGTGTAAACAAGCCCTAATACAGTAATTAGTGCTAAAATTATGCACTGTCACTGTACTAATGACACTGGCTGGGAAGGGGTTAAACATCTAGGGCGATCAAAGCATTAAATGTGTGCCTAGCCAGTGTTTGTGTGTACTGTGTGTGGTGCTTTTACTAGGGGAAGTAATCAATTTCATTCCCTGCTTTGCGGAGAAAGAAAATATATTACTTCCCCACTGACAGGACAGAGCTCTGCCTTGTTTACATAGGCAGAGCCCTGCCCTGTGTGTGTTCCGGACGATCAGCGGGTGCTCCAGCGGTAATCTATAGGCTGGCACCCGGTGATCGACATCTGCTGTGTAAAATCACAGCAGAGCCAGGTCGCCATTGGCGCATGTACGTGCCCATACCTCCCAACTTTTTGAGATGGGAACGAGGGACACCTATTAGCAAAAGTATGTAGGCATAGGACACGCCGCCTGCCACACCCCCTTAAAGGAGAATTATACAAATAAAAAAATTAGTTAAGCCCACAAGTGCGTACAGAATTTTTATTTATTTCAGGTACTTATATAGCACCATCAATTTACGCAGCACTTTACATAAGCATTGTACATTCACATCAGTCCCTACCTTCAAGGAGCTTACAATCTAAGGTCCCTAACTCACATTCATACATATACTAGGGCTAATTTAGACAGGAGCCAATTAACCTACCAGCATGTCTTTGGAGTGTGGGAGGAAACCCATGCAAGCATAGGGAGAACATGCTAACTCCAGGTAGGTAGTGTCATTGCTGGGATTCGAACCAGCAACCCTTTTTGCTGCTAGGCAAAAGTGCTATCCACTATACCACTGTGCTGTCTATTTGTAGCACTTCTATTCCTTTATATTGGCTTTTGTAGAAATGGAGCAATTCAGAAGTTGGATGAAAGGTTTAGCACTGGGAAACACCTTTTGTAAGATAAAAAGTGTATTTTATATACAGCTATATAGATCAGACCAACATGAGGGACAAATGAGGAGGAATGAGAGACATTGGGACATTATTCCAAATCAGGGACAGTCCCTCGAAAATCAGGGACAGTTGCAAGCCATGTACGCCCCCTACCCAGAAGTGCCAGATCACATACTAGGTACATGATCTGGTGCAGGAGAGCCGTCTTGCCGCCGCATATTTAGGTTATTCGGTTGGCAAGCGGTTAAATAATAACTCTTTGTAAGTCTTTAGACCAGGGGTGCCCAACCTTTTGACCTTCCTGGACCACATTGGAAGAACAGGAATGGTCTTGGGCGGCACATAAAATACACCAACAATAATGATAGCTGATGAGCAGAAAAAGTCAGGCAGATCACAAGTTAATGATCACTGATATAATGTCCATATCTGAGTAATAAAAATTCATTTTTTTGTAATATTTTTTATTATAAAAATAAAAGACGGCGACATAAAACAAGTGCAATATTTGACATTTTTATTTGATAAAATAACACATCAATATCTGGTTGGATGGATGCAGTTGCAATTCTCAATGAATTCTCAAGGTGCTCATCAGATATTTTGTCTCTTATTTTCCCTTCATCTGCTTCATCCTTGTAAATAGTTACTCACAAATAAAGGTGTGGCTGAAAACTGATGACATGAATAAGATACGAGTGTGAAGAGATAAAAGGTAAAACGTCTAAAAGTCCAGTAAAGAAATACCATCAGCATTTGGGTGATAGCCCTGTCCTGACTTGGCAACCCTCCCTCCCACAGCCATACTCCACTATGATATAATCACTTCAGCCCCGGAAGGTTTTCCCACTTTAGGACCAGAGCACTTTTTGCGATTCGGCACTGCGTCGCTTTAACTGACAATTGCGCGGTTGTGCGACGTTGTACCCAAGCGAAATTTGCGGGGTTTTTTTTCACAAATAGAGCTTTCTTTTGGTGGTATTTGATCACCTCTGTATCATTTCTGATCGCAGCTATAAACAAAAGAAGAGTGACAATTTTGCAAAAAACTAAATTTCTTACTTTTTGCTAAAATACATATCCAAAAAAAAAATACAAAAAAAAATATTTTTTTCATCGGTTTTGGCCGATTTATAGTCTTCCTCATATTTTTACAAATGATGAGAATTAATTTATGAGGTTTTTATTTAATTTTGTTTTACTAGTAATGGCTGTGATCTGTGATTTTTAGCAGTACTGCGATATTGCGGCGGACATGTCAGACCATTTTGACACTTTTTTGGGACCATTGGCACTTATACAGCGATCAGTGCAATGAAAATGCACTGATTACTGTGTAAATGGCACTGGCAGTGAAGGAGTTAACCTGCAGGGGGAGCTCTAAGGGGTTAACTGAGCGATCTCGCAGGCAGTTTGCGATAATGAGCCAAGTTGCCGCCGTCAAGCCACAGCGGGCGGTCGGCAACTGGATAATCACCGTTTACCAAAATTACTCTCAATCCCGGTCCCAGTCCTATGGGCTCTCTATGGTATTCTTTATTTATATCAGATGTTCACAGCTACAGTTATTAAAATGTTTTCCTAATGGTGGGCTGAGTTCTCCCTTCCCAGCATAATACTATTTAAAGTATAACTATAGGCAAAACTTTTTTTTTAGATTTTTATGAAGTGTACAGGGATTAGAACACCTATTGTGTTTTTATTGCTGTCTGTGTCCTGTTAGGGAGATTCCCCCTCTCTGTCTGTCCTGTTTACCATTATCATAGAAAGTGAACGTGAAGAAAATCCCAAAATTGGGATGTCCCCAGAAAAGTAGTAGAGGGGAAATCTTCCAATCAGGACACTAGTTCTGGTTACCTGGAGGGTCCCCGAGGAATTCCCTCAATTTGCTGGGATTTCCTCTCACTTCCTGTTTGGCTACGGGACAGGAAGTAAAGGAAAATCTCCATGATGGGACATAGCTGGTGAAAAAAAAATCTGACAGGGGTTATAGCCCTCACTTGCTCTATCCAAATTGAAAATAAAAGTTTTGCCTATAGTTCTACTTTAACTATATTTAGCTTCGGCATGCTCTGAATTCCCAGGTGCAACTCCTTCCTACAACTTTCTGCCTTTGACAGAGGTACTTCCAGGGCCGTCTTTAATATTGATTGGGCCCTGGGCAAACATTTTCTTCCCCCTCCCCATTTAATTTCGCTCTTCACCTGCTCTGAGACCTACAATAAATAGCAGATGGACTCAAAATTAGTTTACTGAATCAGATCAGGCAGCGATTGCCGTTGGTTGCCAGAGGTTACAGTGTATCATTACCGCTCACTGACTGGCTGCTAGAGGTTACAGCACACATTATGGCTCACTGATTGTTTGCTAGAGGTTACAACACATGACTTCTGCTTGTTGGCTGGTTGCTAGAGATTACTGTATAAAAAATACTGCACACTGATTGGTTGCTAGAGGTTACTGGACATCCTTACCACTCACTAATTGTTTGCTAGAGGTTACTGCACATTATTACTGTACTGCTCACTAATTGGTTGCTAGAGGTTACTGCATATCTTCATCGCTCAATGATTGGTTGTAAGAGGTTAGTGCACATCATTACTGCTCACTGATTGGTTGCTAAAGGTTACAGCACATCATCTCCACTGCCTGCACACCATGAACTGGGGAGGTGAGGGGACCCATCAATAGACATAAAACTCCTAGGGATCCTAGGACTACTGTGATCACTGGCAATGCTGGGGAGGGGGGTGAGATCAGTGGCAATGCTGGGGAGGGGGGTGTGATCAGTGGCAATGCTGGGGAGGGGGGTGTGATCAGTGGCAATGCTGGAGGGTTGATGGGATCAGTTACGAGCCAGTACACTGTGACAAAGTATGAATCATGTAGAACAAAGCTGGAAATCTTTTGCAAGTATATAGTGGGGGATTTACACTGACGACCAATGCAAGGTGGAATTTGCACTGACCACCATGTAACAAGGGATTTTACACCAACCACCAATATAAAGAGGGATTTCTACACTGACGCCAATGTAATAGGAACATTTACACCAACCACCAGTGTAAGGGGGAGTATACAATGACCTCCATGTAAGGGGGAATTTACACTGACAGCCATTGTCATGGAGATTTGTACTGACCATCAATGTAAGGTGACACTTCTACACCGACCACGAATGTTAGGGGGGGATTTACACTGACCACCAATGTAAGGGCAATTCTACACTTGTCACCACTGCAAAGGTAAATGTACATTGATCATCAATGTAATGAAGAATTTACACTGACCACCAGGGGAGCCTTCACGCCTTTTAGCGTAGTGTGGGGTTGTCAGCGCCCCCAGGGTAAGGCAAGTAATTTGCACCCCCCAACCCTAACTTACTCACAGCAAAGCAGCCAGTCAATAACTCCAACATAACACTGTTACATCGGGGTCATAGGCTGGCCAGAAAGAGTGACACCAAAATCCTGTTATAGGGGAACTCCTTATGTCTAATGCATCATGACTGCGGCATGTAATACACCCTCTTCTGCTGCCTAATGGAGCTTAAGGGTGGCCATTGGTGGGTGGCAAAAACTTGTCTCTACTGCACATTTTACCACCCAACTGCACAGCTAAATGAAGCATTAGTAAGACTTTAAATGAAATACAAAAAAAGAAAGACGTATTCCAGTGCTGCTGATCTTCTGCTGCCTCTTTGCAGCCACATCCTGCCTACATGTGTGTCCTCCACGGTGACTGTTCATTGCTCTGGTGGGTTTGCGGTCACCATGAAATACTGGAGCCCAGCTGCACATAAAGTGTTGTAATTGTTGATGGTACACAGGGCTTTATCAGAGGACATAGAAAGACTCTTCTAAAGCACCTCTAGCTGCCTCATCTCCCCTCCACCACCTCACAGCACACAGTAGAGCTGTAAGATTCTGGCTAAAACGAGAATCATGAATTTGTTGCTTAGAATAAAGATCACAATTCTCGCGGTGTAACATCATCTTTCACATTATAGAAAAAGAATGGGCTAACTTTACTGTTTAGTTTTTTTAATTCATTAAAGTGTATTTTTTCCAAAAAAATTGTGTTTGAAAGACCGCTGTGCAAATACCGTGTGATATAAAATATTGTAACAACTGCCATTTTATTCTCTAGGGTCTCTGATAGAGTTGAGCGAACCTCTGGAAGTTCGGGTTCTGCTGGTTCGGCCGAACTTCGGGACAAAGTCCGGTTTCGGGTCCAGACTGGACCCGAACTTTGACACGGACCCCGAACCCCATTGAAATCAATGGGGACCGGAACTTTTAGGCACAAAAATGGCTGTAACACAGTCCTGGAAAGTCCTAGAGGTCTGCAAAAGGAAGGAAAATGTGGGTAAGAGTAGGGCAAGTGCCCTACAAAGAAATGGGGATAGGGAAATAACTTAAATTAATTTTTAACCTAAAATCACATAACAAAATCAAAAATGGAGGTGGATGTGGAGTTGGAGGTTGAGGAGGCGGTGAAAGTGGCGGTGGAGGAGGAGGAGGTAGCCAACACTGTTTGTTTTTTTTATTTTTGGAATTTTTTTGTTTTTTTTTAAACCAGCAATGTAGATGCACTTTTTAATTTTGTGCAAGAAACAATAATCTGTCCCTTTAAGCAACAGTAGGAACCTCTCCCTATAGAACTAGGAGATTATTTTAGATTGTAAAATCATCTCCAAGTTGTACAGGGAAAGTCTCCAGCTGTTGCTTTGAGGGAAAGATTAGTGTTCTAAAATCATCTTAAAATTGTGTGGGAAAAGCCTATTGCAGGGGCATAGAGCCATATTAGTGTTCTAAAATCATCTTCAAATTGTGTGGGAAAAGCCTATAACAGCCACAGGGAGCCATATTAGTGTTCTAAAATCATCTTCAAATTGTGTGGGAAAAGCCTATATCAGCCGCAGGGAGCTATATTAGTGTTCTAAAATCATCTTCAAAGTGTATGGGAAAAGCCTATTGCAGGCGTGGGGAGCCATATTAGTGTTCTAAAATCATCTTCAAAGTGTATGGGAAAAGCCTATTGCAGGCGGGGGGAGCCATATTAGTGTTCTAAAATCATCTTCAAAGTGTATGGGAAAAGCCTATTGCTTGCGGGCGCAGGGAGCCATATTAGTGTTCTAAAATCATCTTCAAATTGTGTGGGAAAAGCCTATTTCAGCCGCGGGGAGCCATATTAGTGTTCTAAATTTTAGAACACTAATATGGCTCCCCGTGCCTGCACTAGGCTTTTCCCATACACTTTGAAGATGATTTTAGAACACTAATATGGCTCCCTGTGGCTGATATAGGCTTTTCCCACACAATTTGAAGATGATTTTAGAAAACTAATATGGCTCCCTGCGGCTGATATAGGCTTTTCCCACACAATTTGAAGATGATTTTAGAACACTAATATGGCTCCCTGCGGCTGATATAGGCTTTTCCCACACAATTTGATGATGATTTTAGAACACTAATCTTTCCCTTAAAGCAACAGCTGGAACCTTTCCCTGTACAACTTGATGATGATTTTAGA
>BLSH010112492.1:283150-297473 GCA_018402905.1 Glandirana rugosa
TTTGTTCCTTTAATAAAGGTTCTTTGTCTGATTTGATGTATCTCTATCCGATCGTAAATACCCCCCAATGCGTATATCTACCTCACTCCGTTGGAAACCAGCGTTAATAATCATCTTTTGTTTGAGTTACCTTTCTGGTTTTACGATTGCGACCAAAGGTTGCCTCACTCCATCTATATGCGTAACCCCCCATAAATGCTAGCCTATCTCTATGTAATTTAGTCTGTTTCTTGAAAATAATTTCCTTGTTTATAGCTTCTAGTTTATTTTTAATGTCTTGCCATCTGGAGGCAAACTCTGGATGCTCAAATGCACTTTTATATTGTTCATTTAAACTATCTATTTCACTGTTTAGCCCATCCATGTCTTTCATATATTGTTGTACTAATAGTTCCATCAGGGTTTTACTGCAGTTATTCAGCGTTTGTTCCCATTCTTTCATGAATGTTTCTGTGGAGCCCCTGATGGTAGGGAACGTTTGTAATCTTAGCCCTTGAGGATTGATACCTTCCTCTATGTATTTTTGAAAAAAATCGATATGCCAATACAAGTGCGACTTGCGTTTCAATAGACTAAATATTTTACCTAGATAGGTCTGCAACTCCTCCAATATTTTGGAGGATTGGGGGGTACATGATGTAAGTTAGATGAATTTCTGAAAGGGACTCTTCCCACACTTGAGGACCACCACCGATCTATTTTAGAATCCCCTGTAATGGAAACGGAAATCTTGAATGTTATCAAAGACCTCAAGAGCAATTCATCTCCAGGGCCAGATGGTTTCTCTAACATCTATTATAAGACGTTTAGCATGACTCTAGCCCCCTTCCTAGCCCGTTGGTTCAATTCCTTCAGGGTTGGATAAAAAAATAGACCCATCATCCAACCTCGCTTTCATCTGTGCGATACCCAAACAAGGTAAGGATCAGAGTGAAGTAAGTAACTATAGGCCGATATCATTAATTAATAACAGTCTAAAAATTTTGAGCAAACTTTTCTCTAACAGTATAGCCTCATTGATTGGCTCTTATATACATAAGAACCAGTTAGGTTTTATACAGAGTAGACAAGGCCCTGACCAAGTGAGGAGGGCCATAGATGTAATCTCTTTGCTGAAATTGGGGTGGGATGGTGGTGCACCTCAAGAGGGATTTATACTATCAATTGACCTGCAGAAGGCTTTTGATTCTGTGCCCTGGCCGTATTGATTATCCATTTTAAAGAGATGGAACTTTGGCCCCAAATTTATTGGAGTTGTAAAGGCTCTTTATTCACCCCCTCACAAGTTAGACTCCAAGGACACTATTCTGACCCCTTCCCCATTAAAAAAGGAACTAGACAGGGATGCCCTCTTTCACCCCTCCTCTTCGCTATAGCGATAGAAACATTAGCGATTGCCATCAGATCTCACCCAGGCATTCAAGGAGTGAAATGTGGCCAAGAATCTCACAAATGCACCCTCTTTGCAGACGATGTTCTACTATTTGTAACATCTCCTATCACCTCCACTCCCAATATCCTTCGCCTTCTTGAAGAATTCAGTCAAATCTCTGGTTTGCACGTCAACATGAACCAATCTGTTGTCATGAATATCTCTGTTCCCATGGCAACGGTGGAACAACTGAAAGATTACTTCCCTTTCTCCTGGAAAGACGCGGCTATCCCGTATCTAGGCATACATCTAACCCCTTCGATAGACAAACTTTATGACTCCAATTATACGCCTTTATTTAGAAAGCTGAAAGCAGATTATTGACCTGGTCCTCACAAGGACTTTCGTGCCTGGGCCACGTGAATGCAGTCAAAATGATGCTCCTGCTGAGAATCCTCTACTTATTTAGAGGAGACAAGACAAGCTTTATGACTCCAATTGTACACCTTTATTTAGAAAGCTGAAAGCAGACTTATTAACTTGGTCCTCACAAGGACTTTTGTGCCTGGTCCCTATCCATTAGACTTATTAAACTTCATCTAGATAGTATACAAGCGGTCATAATCCGTTTCATCTGGGGCAAGAAGGGTCATCCTTATAATAGACTCATATTATATCACACAAGGAAGAAAGAAGGACTAGGCGTCCCCGACCTTTGGTGGTACTATCAGGCAGCACAGCTAGCCCAAATTTCTACTATCTACATGAAGGGAGCCAAAGCTGAATGAGTAGCCATAGAAAGGCAAGTCACTCCTAACTACACCATAGATTACCTTCTCTGGTGTTCACCTAAATCAAGGCCCACTATCTTATCACCAACACTTTCTCTTTGTGACTCACTACACAAAAACATTAATATAGCATCCCATTGGCACCCACTCTCCCACATATTCCACAATCACCTCTTCCCTCTGAAGAGAAAACATTAAAGCATTCCAGTGGTGGCTGGACAAAGGCCTATATAGAATAGGCCACTTCTTCGACTCCAGTGGCCCCCTAACACTCAAACACTGTATCAATAAACTGGAAATGCTGCATACTGAAATAGTCCGCCATTCTCAATTATACCACTTTTTACATTCAATCTGGACAAACAAATCAGGCCGTGGACATGGGGGGTGCATTTTGCTTATTTATTCAGCTTTTGCTGAACCGGGGAAATCGACTTATATGCTGAGTTGGGAGAGGGACCTGGAACTAGATTGGGATTTGGACACTTGGCACCAGAACTTCTTTCGATCCTACAGAGGGATTCACAATGCTTCCTGATCATAACCAGATGGTACCAGGTCCCCACTAGGTTAGCTAAAATTTTTCCTGATGTCTCACCTCTATTCTTCCCAGGATTGTGGACATGTGGGCTCTCTTCTTTATACCTTGTGGAAATGCCCTAGGATAAGAGGGTTCTGGAACCAAGTATTCCATATGATACGAAAAGTCACTGCCATACAATTAATCCAGTCTCCTCTAATCGCCCTCCTTAACCAACCCATACGCAAAATTTCTAAACACTCTCAAGCCCTAACCCTCTTTATTTTACTAGAGGCTAAGCTTACCATAACCGGAGCATTGGAAACCCCTTAGGTTTCCCTACGACGAGCCAAACTAAAAGTGTCACGGATCATGACTCAGGAAAAAAATCACAAATATTAGATTGAATACCACCAGAAAATTTGAACAAATTTGGGAACCTTGGGTTAACTTCATCGGGATTCCACTCTGAAGCTCTATATAATCACCCAGCACTCTCCCTCTCGGATATTAAGAAGAGGGGGATCTCCCCCCCATCACCGGTGAGTTGTGGTTCCTCCACCCAGGCAAAACGATAACCTCATCAAGCATATTTTACTACCTTACTTTCTCTCTTATACTCTAAATTCCTCCTCTTAATATCTGTCTGATCACTCACGTATCTTCTACTACCAAGCTTATGATTAAGACTTATTAAGGCTCTTTGTTTACTCCCTATGCAAAGGGAAAGTTATCTTACTGTGTTTTCAATCTCACCTCCTCTAAGAACACCAGTTAAAGCCTTTGACCAATAGTAGACTTCTCATGTGCAAAAACAAGGAAATTCTGCTCATGGTCATAGCCGAATACTATGTGGCACCCCTTAAGGGAGATTGGAGGCATAATTTCAGGAATAAATAGTGCTCTTTCACTCTTAACCCTATTCTTTCGCTAACCTAGTTAAAGGTAGATGGGTTTCCTGGGGGATTCTGACCCATCCACAGCATGCTTCCATTGGGGTGGTTGGTCGGCTTCTCCTAGAGACCCCTTACATACGGGTTCCAGAAGGGTCTGTTCCTGTAAGCTAGACATACTTCCGAGGTAGACTGGTTGTTATAAGTTTTGTCTTATTCCTCTAGTATTGTTTTCCTTTTTTTTTTTCATCTCAAATTGTAACTTTTGTCTTTGGAATTTTACAGAATGATAGTCTGTTACTTTCACAGTCCGTTTACAGGGCATTATAAATTTGTATTCAAAGTTTGTTTGTACTGTATTTCTATAGTAAAACCAAATAAAATATTGAAAGATAAATTTCCCTTCAGACCAGGAGGACAAGTGTAATCTTCAGCAAGTAGTGTGCTGGAGGTGAATAAGTTTATATACTGGAGGTGTATATAGCATGTCCTATGTTAAATTACTGGCCATCCCACAGTCATCGCTAATCCCTATCCAAGTTCAAACCCCTAAATAAAACAACAAAAACAAAGTAACGGCCTGTTCAGTGACTTTGGATGTGTGGAATACGTGTGATTGAGGGCAGCAGGCGGGTGTACCACAACTTTCAGCCACTTTTAAGGGAACACATGTCTACATCACTACAAGCTGAACACTGTCTAGCATGGCATAGGTATGGAGATGCAACCAAAGCACTATCTAGATGGAGATTCATAGTGGATATTTTTAGTTGTAACAATGGCTCACATCCCACTCAAAGTTAAGTCTGGAAGGGATGTGAGTCTGGAGCCGAAAGATCCAGAATATTCCCTGCGGCATAAAAGTTGGAAAATATCACCCTGCTTCTTGGGGGTACAAATTTTTTCAATCACCTGAACTTTTTTACTACGGTTAAAAAAACTGGGGGACAAGAACTGGCACAATGTCATTGTGAAACGCGTTACCTCCATCCACGTCTGTGTCCTTGTTATGGTGGCAGTACATTACATGTTCAAATAAGCCTAATTGATTGGCAATGGTGTGCAGCCAATTTCTTTCCCTTTGATGTTCACGGACATAAGCCGGGGCTAGCACCCAGCCCATCCAGCCTTTTGTTTTACAATTATTATCTGGAGCTTTTTTTTCTGTTTCCTGATAAGAGTGCAGAATGGCTTGAAAGCACCAGAAATTATTAGCTCACAAGATTTCTGGTAGGATCAACAGGTTTATTTGCACTAATATAATGGATATTACAAAATACTTTCAATGTTGTATATACCAGATTAAAACAAAGAAATTAACAGAAGTTTATTAGGGTCTACATACACTTTATTGGTTGAACTTGCTACCACTTAGTGTAACATTTAGTACATTACGAGTTAACATTTGTTTAGGAAATTTCATTTTATTAGAGAACATTCTGGCATTCTTCAACATTCGTCAAGGTTCTGTTTGAAATGTTGTGCCATACCTTTTCCTTTTCTATTAGTGAACAGAGGAACTTTCTTGACTCTTAATGCCACCGGTGTGTGGATGACAGACAGCTCAATCTCTCGGTGAGCCAACTTGACACTTGCAATAGAAATTCAGGCCTCCTACTGACTCCTGGCAATTTATTTCTCTATGGATCAAAGATGCTTCAAAGACAACATGTCAGGAAAAGACATTGACCCACTCGGTGTCAGAATCAAGTTCCATTCCACAGCTTACTTCTTCATTGACCTCTTGTAATGCATTTTCTTGTTAAATGACAACTATGTCTTTGGTACTGTAGTTGTATTAATTAATTCCCCATTTCACCTGAGTGCAGCTCATCAGATCAAATACTTACCTTCCTCCTCCATCTAGAGATCATGCATACACCCCAGTCATTCATTTCCTATGAATAAGTTGTACTGCTGGAGGCCACCATGAGTACAACTTGCCCATTGGAATAAATACGTCTATAGTAATCATGTGCATTAAGAGGAGACCCAGATGGAAGATTTTCACTGTCCTTTAAGATCCCCCTATTCTTTAAAGTTAGTCTACTAAAAACTGATATTGTAGTCTTCGGTAGAGGCTGGAGAGCTAAACCTTCTGAAAATTTCTTCTTTCAGTCTGGGAGTGTATTGGAGTTATCTCTGTGCTGAGTTCCCTTATCCACACACCTGCTATGCCATTATGCTGGATATGTTTGTAGCACTGACAACCTAGGTAACTTCTGAGATGATCCCCAGTGGTGACCAGCCTTGAACTAAACTTAACACTCTCTGTTATCACCGGCACACCACTAGTGAAGAAAAAGTGTTTTATTAGCACCAAGATGACCTCTGCCCCTAGAACAATAACAACTTATTCATTTTCACAGTACGGTTGCCTCATTATAGCATACCAGAATAGTAATCAGCACAATAACCCAGTTAATATTTGTAATCTCAAATTGCATGTGAAGGCCTCAGACAGAACACATAAGGCTAAACAAAGGGAACAACTCCCCACATTAACAAAGAATGCCATTGGCAAGGTAGCTTAACTTACAGTGCACTTAGCCCCACCTACACACTGGCCAGTGGGAAAATAAAGTCTGGCAGGGTTGGGGCCCATAAACTCTTGTTGGAGCACTCGCTCAAGAGTATTTGTAATCCACAGGGGAAAGCTCCCATAGCATCCTGGGTAGATTTTCCTGTCAACAACATTTCAGCAACAACAATCAAGATCAGAACAAGTACAGGTGTTCAAAAGGCCTCTTTTCACAGATGTTGCATAGACATCCTCCCCGAATGCCAGGTGTGAGGTTACACCAGGCGTGAGAGGCTCTCTGGGGCTCCCCTCTCAAGCCTGCATAGGAAGCCTGGATCCTCAAGCTCAGCACTCTTTATTCTTTCTCTCTTTATGGCACCAATCTACTGCCTTGTCCCTCTATATCCCATGCTCTCTGCAGCGCTGCCCCATTTCGCATGGGTCCTGGGGGGTCTCTGCTAGCTATCTCACCCAACTGCACTTTCAATTTTCTTTTTCCTGCCAACCCTTTGGGTGGTACTTCAGTCCCATCTACCAATGCAGCCAGGGGAGAGAAACAAGTCTAAAGAATCTCTGAGCTGTATGGCTTTCAGGGCCATGTGGTTTTTTTTTTATGTTTTGGAGAATGTAATAGAAATAGCTGGGACATGCAAAGATGGTAGGAACACCCACAATTACCAGGAACAGGGTCAAGAATTATAAAGGACAGGTATCCATATAATATGAGAAGTTATGAGCCCACCAAGCACCACGTATTTCTAAATGATAATATTTGAGGAAACACTATTCAAAATAAAATCCTATTTTTACCTAATAAAACTGTATTGTAAGGTTGCTTGTTCTACTATGTGGTGCTCTTAGCCTGCATTGCCTGTATAGTCTAGATTTTTTCTTCCATATTTTTTATTGAAAGTTTTGCAAAACAAAACAAGATATTATGTAAAAGTTACAATCAGTCAAGAACAGCATTTTCAAACCTCAGAAGTGATAGTCATAAAAACATGCTGGATTTTACATATAGTTGCTGTATATCAGTAAAAAGAACATATCTGTGTCACTCAAGAAACCTGCTCTTTTAGGTCTATATCTTATTGGTGGTAGTAGCCATGATCCCAGTTTTCAGGACACTCCGTTGGGTGTAGTCTAGATTTTACCTTGTAAATGTAGCAGTGACATCATTGTTACCATTGTGCTGTACATAGCTGTTTTGCTTTGTGTTTTAAGGCTCTTTGTGGCAAAATCAAGGAAGCATAAAAACCTTGTTAGATTATCATAATTTGCTTTACTAAACAATAATGCTGTACTCACTTGTAGGAAAATCAGTACATACAATATACACATGCACAAACTATCTATCATTCCCAGCAAATTATCATGTATAATGTATCCAAGAGGGATACTTAACTTGGGTTTTAGATTTAGTGTCATCCCCAGGTAATGTTCCTATTTTCAGTCTTTCTTTATGATGGAGCCATCTTTCAGGATCCAGGATCTTCTAGACAGCTCCTTGCTTCTTGGAGTCCAGTAAAAGCTTCTACGAGTTCCTTCATGTCCTCAGCACATGGCTTGTTCAAGTCATTTGTTCCCTCCCCCTACTTCTTGTAGCATCACCTCCTGTCTTGAGCTCATGAACCAGTCCAATGAGTTAATTAGCATATGAATAGATGGTTTGGGGAAGCCCAGCCTCCAAAAACAACACATGCAACCCAAATGCATCATGATTATGCTTATCATGTAAAATAGATTGTGCCAGGGAGACCTTCTGGATATATACCCTTGATGTTTTGTCACCAGGCGGCCTCAATTAATGCATTGAAGTCTCCACTATACTGTGAGTGTGGCTTACAGATTTGTGCATGTCTCCCCTGTATTCACATACATGTACATGTCTCCCTTGAAGTATGTGTGTGTGTGTGAATATATGTATATGCACGCGTGCGTATGGTTCTAGAACATTTATATTTACATATATATATATTTTTCCTTTTATGCCCACTATATGTTTCTGTGTGTATGTGTGTGTATATACGTGCACATATATATATATATATATATATATATATATATATATATATATATATATATATATACTGTATATGTATATATGGTTCTCTTTATACCCCTTCATCTAGGAGTAATCTTTTTTACATGATAAGCATAATCCCTAGAATGCATACATTATCTTTTAAGATATACATATTACCTTTTCTGGTCCCCACATACATTATTCTTTGATTTAGGTTATCGTATTTACGTTTTATTATTTATTATTTATTTTTTATTTGCATCAGTTTCATTTTTCCGTATGATCTTTGACATTGCACAGCATACCTTGCTTGTTCAATCAACATATGCTTAAAAGATGTATTTGATCGTGGACTTATGGCTCTGCCCCCTCCATTTTCCCCTCCTCCCCTTCTCCTCCCAGTCCGGTCTTATAATGATTGCTTGTACGGATCCACTATACACATCCGTTCCTGATTGCCTGATGAAGTGGTGCAGCCTCCCATAACATCAGAGCCTGCCAGCCAATGAAACGCGTTGCATCCTTGTGACGCCATCCCGTCTGCGCCCGTTGATCTGCGCTCCAGGCCTCCCTTGAACTTAAATGCCGCTGAGCCAGCTCCCACATCGTGCGGCACCTAGAAAGAGTGGACGCTGAGCGGGATCAGATGGTCTGATCGGATTGGCGTTCTTTCCCTATCCTCTTCCACCGGATGTGCTGTGTGTGCATACATATCTCCTTATGTGAGTTTTTTTTATCAGCCTTTTAATAAATTGTTTACAGACTTATTGCACTTAGAGGCGCCTCCTCTCTTTGCTTTTTCCTTCAGGTTTCTGTGAGCTTGGGTTCAGCTCATTGTGGATGGCAGCCCCTGTTGCATTTGACATGGACAATTTTAATATGGACTAATTTTTTCTATGTCATTTTCCATGTTTTATATTTAATGATTCTTTCACTCTGGGGGTTGCGCCTCATACTAGATGTACTTAAATAGCCATAGCAACACAATAGCCTGTGCAGAGAGCAGAGGTATAGAAGGGACTCTGCAGTCCTCACCCACTAGAGGCTGTCTGCAGAAAACTACAGAAGGGGGCGGAGACAAGACCAGTCACTCTGTGCAAGGAAAGAGAGCAGCAGTGACTGGTCATTAGTACAGAAAGCTCCTACACACGGAGGAAATGTTTGTTTCTTTTATGGCTATTATTATGATGTGTTTCATTTCATTATCAGTATTAATAGTATCATATAGAGCAGCCCTCTAAGCACGCCATATTCCTTATTCTTTTATCTATTCGGATAACTCAGCTTACTGTTTACACTAATAGACTGGGAGTTGTAGATATAGTAATTATTATCCAGGTTCCCTGAGACCTAACATTTTTTCAAAGGTTTCTCTGTGTTAAAAAGGTTAAGAATGTCTGCTCTAGGGAATTCTTAGGTGTGTTCTCGTACAATAGCTTTATTGAGTTAAAAAATGCCAAATAAGAGGCTTGAGGAAAAGAAAAGCAAAATAGTCCCACACAGGGGAACAAAACAGCAAATAATGTGTAAATATGAGCAAAACACTTTTTTAAGGTTTCCCTTCAAATTTCTGACCATTTTGGTGCGGCCATCGAATTTGAGTGTTCAGGCATGTTGGAAATTTTTGGAAAAACAAACAAATTTCTAATCAAATGATGGGAGAATCGTGCGAGAAATATAATCGAAAAAGAAATGTGCATGATCTGTGACCTGGATAGAAAAGAAGATTGAAGGCTTGGTTGGTCAAATTTTGCAAGCAATGGTGGCACCATCGGATCACAAAATGCACGAAAATTCAGATTTTTTTAAAGAAAGTTTGTTCGGAATTAGACCCATGTATGAGTTTTATATGCAATTTTGTTGCTTGAAAACAACAAATAATGTTGAATTCCCCTTTACATTTTTGGAAATAATATTGCATCCTGGAAAAAAGTTATTACAGCATGTTTGTATGGTAACAATCTAAAACTAATGAAACGAGAGACTTCTATTTGCATTTACTGATACCAAAAATATCACAATCTAGCTCTAAATTGTCCTTGGCAGTTTGCCAAGGGTTTCTTTTTTACCGACTCTTCACTTTTAGAAGCAAGCATAATATACCGAGTTATATTGAGTGTATTCATGTGGTACTGAGGATCACTCCATCCCAGAACTTTAATGGAAAGGATTAGCGTAATTATTATCGCTTGTTTATGAGTCATTGCAATTACGCCACACAGTTTTACGAAGCGAGACAAACTTCTATCTGAAACTCGGCGTACTGCTGATTGAATACCGAGACGTAAACTAGCAATTATTGGCATCGTAATACAAACATTAACCTTCTTAATTGTTATGACTTGCAGTACAATAAAATACAAAGTAATACAGAAATAGAGATCAGTATATAAACTCTCAAATGGAGTCTTAGGCTACATGCATTCACACAGGCGCACGGGGGTGGCCGCTGGGGATTCTTACCGGGGGTACTAAATGTTGCCTGCACATTGTGTGCAAGACCATAAGCCACTGTCAGCGGTGGCTGCCATGTTTGTACAAATCAATGGCCGGCGCCGCCGATGCTGTTCACATCAGGTACGTGCGGTGAGGTCAGTGGCTGGTGAGGCACTGGTTAGTATCAGAGTCAGATACGCACAGGTTACATACGCTGCAAACATTAGAGAGAAAGCAATAATTCTAGCACTAGACCTCCTCTGTAACTCTAAATAGGTAACCTCTAATTTTAAAGCGTTGTCTATGGAGATTCTTAAGTACTGAAGTTTGGTGCCATTCCACAAGTGTGCGCAATTTTAAAGCGTGACATGTTAGGTATCTATTGATTCGGCGTAACATCATCTTTTATATTATATCAAAAAGTCGGGCTAACTTTACTGTTTTTTAATTTTTTTATTCATGAAAAATGCGTTTGAAAAATTGCTGCGCAAATACTGTGTAACATAAAAAGTTGCAACAATCGCCATTTTATTCCCTAGGTTGTCTGCTAAAACAATATATATAATGTTTGGGGGTTCTGAGTAATTTTCTAGCAAAAAAAAAAAAAAATTTACATGTAGGAGAGAAGTGTCAGAATTGGCATTAATTGTTTTTAAGGTAATTTACTATATTTTCAAAAACTGTACTCAAGCAGGTAGCTTAAATGACAAAGTACTGAAGTTTGAAGTTATAAATTCCAACCAGTAATTTCACAGTAAATAGATAAATAATAAATTATTATCTTATAACATATAGCATAATAATATATGATTTAGCTTGTACCTTTTCAGCAGCAGCAGATTATCATTCTCCCTCTTAACTGTGTGACAAAAACACGGGATTGTGGGTAAATCTTTTACACATAAACCTATGTTTTTCCTTGTAGTTAAGAGGGCTGGGCTGGAAGGGAGCATGTGTCTTTTAGACACATGCCCCCTTCTATGACACTGCAGTGAGAAGTGCCTCCACTGCAGCATTTTTATTGGACAGCCTGGACCAATGGTGTTTTACCATTGGTCCAAGGCTCCAAGCTGTCCATTGAGCTCAGTGCCTCTGACAAGAAGTGAGGAGAGGCACTGTGAGCTCATCCTCTCAGTCTGCTGCAAACAAAAAGCCAGTTTGTCTGCAACCATAGCCCAGAGTATTGTGGCCTCTGAAAATTATCCGCCCTTTGCCGCCAGTAGACATGTGCAGTTTGTTTTGTTGCGAATGGGCATTCTGATGAAATTTTCGTTATTTGAAGATTCAGATGTTTCCAAATCTCCAAATAACAATAGTAACAAATTTCAAAGAATCCGAAATAAATTACAACGAAACAACAAAAGTCATTTGTTTCATTTGGATATTTGAAACATGTTCTGAATTGATTTGTGAATAGCTGGTTGTTAAGGAGCGGGCGGCCGTTGCTTCATTCACAACTATTACTCATCTGCTGTCAGCTGAGAGCAGAATGTTAACAAAAGAAGAGCCAGCAAAAGAAATTTGCTTTAAGAAAAACTCTCGCCAAAAAAGGACAAAAAAATGCATGGGGTCTCCCCAAAATCCAAAGAAGGCCCTTAGGTCTGGTAAAGATTTTAAGGGGAATTCCAAGAAAAATGGAATGCCCCCCCCCCCAAAAAAATATCCATGCCAGACCCTTATCCAAGCTCGGCAGGCCAGGAAAGGGGGGGGCAAGCGAGCCCCCCCTCTGAATCATACCAGGCCTCAACATGGGGGGGTGCTTTGGGGGAGGGAGCTCCCCCTTAAAGCACCCTGTCCCCATGTTGATGAGCACAAGGGCCTCTTCCCCACAATCCTGGCCCGGTGGTTGTGGGGGTGTGAGGGGTAGCTTATCAGAATCTGGAAGCCCTTGGAAGTAAAAGTCCTTCATTAAAAAATAAATAAACAAGCCCCTGATTGAAATCCAGCATCAATCCTGATGAACACCAGCCGCCAACCCACACAAAAAAAACTCAATATCCTACCACCCTCTGAACATGACCAGTTGATAGACACTCACCGAATGACAATTACTTTTCCCCCTCCGGTAAGTAAACATGTGGGCAGGGTCACCTGGTGACCATGCCCCCATGATGTCACTTGGGGATCCCATGCATGATGTCATGGGGACGTGGTCACCCAGTGACGTTACGAGTCTGGCAGCCATGTTTGGGGAGACATTAAGAATTATTGGCCGATGAGGGTAGACAACGCGCTGGTGTGGTTGGGGGTTATTTGACTAAAAAGAATGTGGCAGGGTGCTTCTTTACTGTTCTTGTTGTTCATGAAAACACTTAGGTAAGCAGGAATGTGAAATGGTGAATATAATGCATGCAATATGGTTTTTGATAACAACACGAAACATTGATATTAATGCTTGATTGAAAAATGCATTTCGGTGTACTTGTACCTGTCTTACCTGTTTTTATAGGCTACAATAAAGCTTCTTTGATTCAAAAAAAAAAAAAGAATTATTTGCAAGTATGATGCACACTTTGGCGCATTTTTACACAATCCCAGAAAATGCAGGTGTATTGGGGCCTTAAAGCTGAACTTCAGATAGGCAGCTGAATACACAGTGGCTACTGAAATTTAGATAATGTCAGATTAGGACAGAATTTTATAAAACTAGACACTACACTGTGTGCAGAATTATTAGGCAAATGAGTATTTTGACCACATCATCCTCTTTATGCATGTTGTCTTACTCCAAGCTGTATAGGCTCGAAAGCCTACTACCAATTAAGCATATTAGGTGATGTGCATCTCAGTAATGAGAAGGGGTGTGGTTTAATGACATCAACACCCTATATCAGGTGTGCATAATTATTAGGCAACTTCCTTTCCTTTGGCAAAATGTGTCAAAAGAAGGACTTGACAGGCGCCGAAAAGTCATAAATAGTGAGATATCTTGCAGAGGGATGCAGCACTCTTAAAATTGCCAAGCTTCTGAAGCGTGATCATCGAACAATCAAGCGTTTCATTCAAAATAGCCAACAGGGTCGCAAGAAGCGTGTGGAAAAACCAAGGCGCAAAATAATTGCCCGTGAACTGAGAAAAGTCAAGCGTACAGCTGCCAAGATGCCACTTGCCACCAGTTTTGCCATATTTCAGAGCTGCAACATCACTGGAGTGCCCAAAAGCACAAGGTGTGCAATACTCAGAGACATGGCCAAGGTAAGAGGCTGAAAAACGACCACCACTGAACAAGACACACATGCTGAAACGTCAAGACTGGGCAAAGAAATATCTCAAGACTGATTTTTCTAAGGTTTTATGGACTGATGAAATGAGAGTGAGTCTTGATGGGCCAGATGGATGGGCCCGTGGCTGGATCGGTAAAGGGCAGAGAGCTCCAGTCCGACTCAGACGCCAGCAAGGTGGAGGTGGAGTACTGGTTTGGGCTGCTATCATCAAAGATGAGCTTGTGGGGCCTTTTCGGGTTGAGGATGGAGTCAAGCTCAACTCCCAGTCCTACTGCCAGTTTCTGGAAGACACGTTCTTCAAGCAGTGGTACAGGAAGAAGTCTGCATCCTTCAAGAAAAACATGATTTTCATGCAGGACAATGCTCCATCACACGCGTCCAAGTACTCCACAGCGTGGCTGGCAAGAAAGGGTCTAAAAGAAGAAAAACTAATGACTTGGCCCCCTTGTTCACCTGATCTGAACCCCATAGAGAACCTGTGGTCCATCATGAAATGTGAGATTTACAAGGAGGGAAAACAGTACACCTCTCTGAACAGTG
>BLSH010112492.1:300876-321818 GCA_018402905.1 Glandirana rugosa
TTTTTTTTTTTTTTTTTTTTTTTTTAACAGGCTGGGGGTGGGTCTAGAACAACCTGGGCTCAAAGGAAGTAGGTTTAATGTTAGCCATCTAACTAAAGACATCTAGTAACCCAAACAAAAGTACTGAATTCAAGTTAAAAATTGCAGTAAAAGCTGGATTTGTTACTTTATCTTTTAATTGGTTATTCATTTGTATCCTTTTATTGTTGGCTGAATTCTGAAGATTTCTGGCTATAGCATTACACAATTTGCTTAAAGGGGAGCTCCACCAAAAAGAGGAAACTCCACTTGTTTGCAGCCTCCCCCCCCCCCTCCACTGCCACATCTGCACTTTTTGGAGGGGGGGAGCGGATACTTAGTTTTGACAGGTGTCTGCTCGCACTTCCAGCCCAAATCACCGCAGAGCTGTGCTGGAGTTGGATTGTTAATGGGCTCAGGTAAGTAAAAGGGTGGGGGGCAGGGGGGTGTTCCAGTACAGAGAAGGGTTTTTACCTTAAAGCGTTTATTACCCCAGCAATTTCAAATTCCTGATATATATCTGCTGTACCATGTACTTGTATGAGAAAGTATCCTGTTCTCTTTGCATTGCTTCCTTTGTGTGAAATCCCTGGTTTTCCTGTCAGCCCCTCTGCTTTCCTATTAAAAACTGACCACACTAAGCAGAAGAACACAATGTTGTCAGTTCTCTAGCTATGCTGGGACCTCAGCCTGCCCTCCTCCAATGATCAGATAGCCCCCCCCCCTTTCCCAGCCATTCATTGAGAAGCTCAGTGTGCTGTTGTTTCTCCTCTGCCCAGCTCTTATGGAGCTGAGAACAGAGGAAATGTGATCAAAAAGGGGGAAAGGAGTATTTATGATGTTTTTATATCTATACACAAATGTTTTGCCTTTTGTTTCAATTTTAAACTGAATGGGCTTTTTTTTTTACAAGGTGATCCTTTACAACCACTTTAATGCATAGAATTAAAGTGATTGTAAAGGTTAGTTTTTCTTTAAAATAACAAACATGCCTATACTTACCTGCTCTGTGCAAGGGTTTTTCACAGAGCGGCCTGATCCTCCTTTTCTGGGGTGTCCCGGCGGCGCTCCTGGCTTCTCCTCTTCATCGGGTGCCCCCCACGGAGAGCCGCTTTCCATGGGGGCACCCGTGTGTGCGTGCTCAAGAGTCCCACTGCTGTGTCCATTGACACAGACAGCAGGACTTGGCCCTACCCCCTAATTCCCGTGCCACTGGATTTGATTGACAGCAGCTGCTATCAATCCATCCAAAGAGGACCTGTGACAAAGGCTGGAGCCACTGGGCTCATGCTCGATCGCTGGAACGATCGGGTTCAGGTAAGGCGGGGGCAGGGGCAGCTGAAACACAGAAGGGTTTTCACCTTAATGCATAGAATGCAGTAAGTTGTAAAACCACGAGATGTTACAACTCCTTTAAATAAGGTAAAAAAAACCTTAAGGGCTGGTTCACTCCTAGGCGACTTGTCCAGACGACTTGTGTCGCTCCAAGTCGCTTGACATGAGGAATCCCATTGAAATGAATGGGAGCCGTCTTAATATACGATACTTAAGTCGTTCCGACTTCAAGGCGACTTCAGAAAAGGTTCCTTACTACTTCAATGCGACTTCTATCCGACTTGTGCCCATAGAATTCAATGGAAGTCGTCTCCAAGTCGGATCCCCATCTATATTGAAGCGACTTTACAGGAAAAAGAAAATCATTTTTTAAGGCAACCCCTCTCCCACTCTTCTCTGATTAGCCACAGGCAAAGTCGTTTGGCATGGAGGTTGCTTCAGGTTGTGTTGTAAGTCGCCAGGCGTAACTAGAACCTTCAGGGCCCCGGTGCAAGAAATTATATAGGGCCCCCCTGACCCCTGGCCAGGGCCCTTCCCTCTTCCCACTGATCCTGGGGCCCTTTACTCCTGTTGCAGGTCCCTTTATTACGGTCCCAACGAATAGTTGTGTACCGAGCCTCCCATGTATTCTAAAATGGAAGTATAGTAATATAGTTTACTATGCTTCAGTTATGAATGAACCAATTGGTACCGATCACTGACTCTGTCCATTCAGAAAAGGAAGGAGCCTGTAAATGACAAATTTACCGACCCGTTCTCATCTCTCCATCATGACTCATCTTCTACAGCAGCTGGCAGGAGAGAGGAGGGGGGAAGACAGCAGCTCTGTGGGGTGACCAGGGAAGCACACAGGGAGCCTGGGAACAGCAGAAGACAAGTAACCTGCATAGGAGGGGTGGCAGGGGCAGCATATAGAGTAACTAATCTCCTCCTTCAGGAGGAAAATGGAGGAGATTGGTTTCTCTAAATTCCACCCCCGCAATCCCTCCTGTCCAGGTGTACAAGGGAGGCACACAGGCCCCCTGGAGCATGGGGTCCGGTTGCAATTTCAACCCCTGCCACCCCTATCGTTATGCCCCTGCAAGTTGCCGAAAGTCACGCTGAAGTCGCCTTGAAGTCACGTTCAATTCGCCTAGCAAAGTCGCCTCTGAAGTCGGATCGCCTAGGTTTGAACCAGCCCTTAGGTTTTAGAACCACTTTAAGAGCATGATGTAATCAACATGTCATATTGGTGGCATGAGTAGAGCCAGAGCCGGGACAAGGGGTGGGCAGGAGAGGAGGCTGCCCTGGGTGCAATGGTTTTATTGCAGGGATGGGGACGCCCTGACCCTAGCCCTAAGGCTCCTTTCACACTGGGGCAGGAGGGCGGTAGCGGTAAATCCCCTCTAGTTGCAGTGGGGATTTACCGATGTTATATCGGCGCTACGGCGTCACTATGCAGGCGGGTGCGCGCGCTTTTAACCCCCCACAGGGGGTTAAAACGGGGTTAAAAGTGCCGGCGCACCGCACTACCGAGGCGCTGCCCAGCCGCTTCGGAAGCGCTGCCCATTGTTTTCAATGGGCAGGGGCGGTGGCGAAGCGGTGCACCACCGCTCACCGCACCGCCCCAAAGATGCGGCTTGCAGGACTTTTTGTAACGTCCTGCAAGTACACCGCCCCAGTGTGAAAGCACTCAGGCTTTCACATTGGGGTGGGTGGGGAGGGATTTTTGAGGCGCTTTACAGGTGCTATTTTTAGCTAAATAGCGCCTGTAAAGCTCCTCAGTGAAAGGGGTCTAAGAAAAGTGGAGGGGGGGTCACAGTTTGGCATCTTTGCCCTGGGCGCTGGATGACCTTGTCCCGGCATTTGTAGATACCAGTGGAAACATAAATACATTTCTCACCACCATTGAAGGATCTGTACACGAAAACATGACAGATGACAAATACTGTATATTAGGATGACTGTATCATCATCCTCTATGACATGATCCAATCACTCAGACCATGTTTGATATGACAGTACTGCTTTACCCATTAGACGATCTGGGGATGGTTTATAGACTGTGATGGATATGTTCTGTCTTCCAGGTCAGCTGCAAAGTCCTGCAGTTCTTTCATCAGTATATGCTGGGCTGTAATTATTTCTGGATGCTGTGCGAAGGCATCTACCTCCATACGTTAATAGTGGTGGCCGTGTTTGCTGAAGAACAGCATCTGCATTGGTATTACCTCCTGGGCTGGGGTAAGTGCCAGACTCTCTGCGGCTTACTCATTACAAAGCCAAAATACCATTATCCACTCCAGCGATCTACAAACGCCTACAAACAGGAGAAAAAAAGAACATTATGTCATCATTATAAATAATGTGGAAAGAAGGAAAACAGGTCTAATCTGTGTATATTTATACCACTAGGAAAGAAATCTGGTTTTCTATAGCGGTAAATGAGGTTCCGTTTATACCGATCAAACCCAGAAAGAATAATAGCAATGAAGCAAGTTATAATTATATCTCCTCCTCTGATCTGAATTCAGAAACTGCCATCATTTAACTACTTGAGCTCCAGCCCCCCCCCCCCTTCATGACCAGGCCATTATTTGCGATTCACCACTGCGTTACTTTAACTGACAATTGGGCGGTCGAGCGACGTTGTACCCAAATAACATTTTTGCATTTTTTTCCCCACAAATTGAGCTTTCTTTTGGTGGTATTTGATCCCCTCTGCGTTTTTTATTTTTTGCGCTATAAACAATAGAAGAGCGACAATTTTGAAAGAAAAAAAACAATATTTTTTACTTTCTGCTATAAAACACATCCAATAATAAAATGCAAGAAATCAAATTTCATCAATTTAGGCCAATATGTATTCTGCTACATAATTAATTTGGATCACTTATTCACTGAAATATTGGACATGTGAACTCTTTTTTTGCATTTGAATTATTTTTATGAACACTGTAGTTGTGTTTTATGAGGATTTTGTATTTATTTTTTTGAAGGACTTTTGCAACTATGTCATATGTTTATTGTGCACATAAAGTAGTGCTGCACCGTTTATCACATTTATTCCTTTATAAGTTTGAGTGAATCACTTATTGGTGTAGCTGCAACTGTTTTAGTTCTTTCAGATTTTCTATGTATATGTAGGAGGTAGGCAGCACTGTTTTTTTTCTATAAAAAAGGGGGGAGTTAATAACTAAAGGGCTGTTAGAAAAGTTCATCAAGAACAGTGTTTTTCAACCTTTGTTCAGTCAAGGCACCCTTTAAAATTATGCACCCCATTTTAAAATGTAAAAAAGCTAAACAAATAGTTTTACATAATGCATCAACATCCACACACAGAGGACACCCAACGTTAGAGGTGATGTGCTCTTCCAAAGCAAGCATACCTTTGCACAATGGTACTGATAGTATTTTAGGCCTCATACACACGGGCGTATATAAAAAAATAAACAAAACGTCAGGCCCGACGTCAAGGAAAAAAAGGCGACGTTTTTCGGCGTTATGTATTGACGTTTTTCTGCGTTAGTGAGCGTCGGCGTCAATAGGCGTCAATAGGCGTTTTTTAAAACAAAATCATCCCTCTGCTATTTTTCAACCTAAAAACGTCGGCGTCAAAAAACGCCGGAAAACGCTGGTATAATAATAGGTGGCATATGGTGGCATATGTTGGCGTTTCTTGGCATATTGTGGCGTCGGCGTCAAAAAACGTCAAAATGTTACAGCCTCAGAACGCGATGGCCATGGGTTCTACTTTCTGCTCACTAACGCCGACGCCACCTACAGCTCAGAAACGCCGACGTTTTTATGGGGCCATTGACTAACATGGAGAGCTGCAAAAAACGCCAGAAAACGCCGGCGTCAAAAAACGTCCGTGTGTATGAGGCCTAAAGTTTCTCTTCTCCCTCAGTTTCTCTCCCTTACTCAGCTAATGTGACCCCAGTGCTGTCAGAGAGGGGCAGGGGAGGGGCAAACAAGAATGCTGTGCAGGCTCCCGATGTCCTCCTGTCAACGATGACATCATTGGTGGTTAGGATGCCGGCGGGTAGAAAGTTGTGTGAACAATGAAAACCTGTGGATTTGTGTAATTAAAAGGCAGACTTGATCCACCGGCTGGCTTGTATGGCAATTTTTAGGCATTTTGCTAAGGCACCCCTGAAGAAACCTGAAGGCACCCTAGCTGAAAAAAGCTGATCTAGGGCAGTGGTTCTCAACCTCAGTTCTCAAATACCCCCAACTGGCAATGTTTTGGGAACTTCCCTTAGATAAAATAGCTCTCATCAATACCAGGTCATTAATATTGATTTAAAGCAGCTGTGCAAAGTAAAGGAAAACCTGAAAACATGGCTTGTTGGGGGTACTTGAGGACTGAAGTTGAGAACCACTGATCTAGAGAACTCAACAATGCCTGCCCTTTCCTGCCAGATCCGCCATTCATAGAAGCTGCACTACAGCTTCTATGAAAGACACAGGATCCGTGCATGAGGGAAGGGTGGATGATTGGTAGCTATGCCCCCTTCATTGTATTATCAGATATTACTGAGGGGGGTAGGACAGCAGGTGATTTCTCCTAAAAGAAACCGAATCAGCCCAAGGGACACGTCATATTAACTCGTATTAACTTCAAGTTATATCCCCATTTTTGTATGTATTGATGTTAGCTAAATTTAGGCTTTCATTTCTCCACAATGCTTGCAGCTACAGAGGTCAGTGAGGGGTTGTCTTAAAGCTCTTTTACTGATGGTTAATAAGATGTAAATATGTTAATGTTAATAATCTGGGCACATTTTCACTTTAAACAGCACACAATGAAGAACAATAAACTGGCTACATAACATTTTATAAATTCTGTTGTTCGGTCAAATTCTATATTATATTGGATTGGCTAACCTTTATGTTCTCCTGTCCCTGTTCAGGGTTCCCTTTAGTGCCTACATCAATTCATGCTTTTGCAAGGACAAAGTACTTTAATGACAAGTAAGTAATAATAACATGTTGTTGTCATATTTAACTACATAATTACAGTACACAAACACAGACAAATGTTCCTCAAATTTTAAAGGTCAAGTAAAGTCATATTGTGTTCTAAAATACTTTTTTAAAGCGGCATTCCACCCAAACGTGGAACTTCCGCTGATCGGATCCCCCCCCCCCTCCCCTCAGGTGTCACATTTGGTACATTTCAGGGGGGAGAGGATAGAGGACACCTGTTTTTGATAGTTGTCCTTTTCCCCAAATCCGGGAGCTCCTCCCTCCTCGCTCTGCTACTCGCTGCCGGGCCAATAGCAGAGCGTAGCGGTGCCTCGCGCATGCGCAGTAGGGCTCCTGGCGTGAAGCTGTCGGGTTCCCTTACCCGCAATGGCGGCAGTAGCACCCGACAGCTGATGGAAACATCAGCTGCGGTGCCGACACCACTGGACTCCTGGGCAGGGAAGTGTGCTTTTATTAAAAGTCAGCAGCTACTATATGTGTAGCTGTTGACTTTTATTTTTTTTTTCGCTCTAGGTGGATCTCCTCTTTAAATACAATATTGATTTAATTTCTCTCACCCTACATTGCCTCCCTCCACTGCTGATATCTTGCTGCAATTTCCTGTCTTTATGCATGTACTGCTGCACATAATTTCCTAGGGCAGATCTCCTAATGGTGCCAACAGAGGACCAATGTGTGTTGGCATGGCTGATTGTAGTCTCCAGTGCATAGCTTGTGATAGGATGACAACACAGGAGCAGAATTAAGAGGCAGGGACAGAGAGTTAAGAACAGAAAAGTGGTCATGGGACTTTAAATGAGGTGGGTCACAAGGTAAGTTTGGTAATTTATTATGGTTGTCGGGATATGCGAAAATACATTACAAAAATACAGTAATAATCATATAATCATCTGCAATAAAGTGGTCATAAAAAATCCATATATAGCAAAACATCACACACATAATAATATTTATAAAATATCATAATAAAATTCAAAAATGGTCTATGGATAAACAGATTGTATAACATCTATGGTTCTTAACGCGTTTCGTTTATCGTGTTATGTCCACTCATCAGGAGTTTGATGCGATAAAATATTTGCAAGAGAATAGAGATATTGATCTATAAATCTGTATAAGAATAAAAAGGCCATGTAATGAATGATTAATAATTCTCCACAAGAGAAGGGGAATATAAAAAATGGGTAACTTGGCTACTCACATGTCAACTCAAAGAAAGGGCTCAGCATCTGGGAGGAGAAATGGAGGCGTCAAGACAAACACCTATCCCGGGGCTGAGGCGGGAAAGAACCGCCAAGTAAAAGCTGGAGGGGAATACAGGTCCTGTCCTGTCCTCAGCCCCGGGATAGCCGTTTGTCTCGGCGCCTCCATTTCTCCTCCCAGATGCTGAGACCTTTCTTTGAGTTGACATGTGAGTAGCCAAAGTTGCTCATTTTTTATATTCTCCTTCTCTTGTGGAGAATTGTTAATTATTCATTGCATGCCCTTTTTTATTCTTATACAGATTTATAGAAGATCAATATCTCTATTTTCTGACAAATATTTTATTGCATCAAACTCCCGATGAGTGGACATTAACGCAATCCACGAAACGCGTTGGGCTCCATAGATGCTACACAATCTGTTTATTCTCAGACTATTTTGTACCTTATTATGACATTTTTATGAATATTATGTGTGTGGTGTGAGCTCCATGGATGTTGCAGAATCTGCTTATCCATAGACCATTTTTGGAATTCATTATGATATTTTATAAATATTATTACACATGTGATGTTTTGCTATGTATGGATTTTTTATGACCACTTTATTGCAGATGGTTATATGATTATTACTGTATTTTTGTAATGTATATTCAAATATCTCGACAACCAAAATAAATTACCAAACTTACCTTGCAACCCACCTCATTTAAAGTCCCATGACCACTTTTTTCTTATGTGTATATTTAGGGATGGAGGTGGATCATGGCGTATGCTCCAGATCATTCTTTTCCTGTTGCAGGGACAGGGAGTTGCCACCCATGACAGAAAGTGCCTACACAAAAACGTTCATGGCAAGATTACAAAGTACTGTACTATTCTCATGTAAGCAGCAGGTTTGAAAATATTGAAAATTACTCTGAAATAACATTAACATGGTAAAGATAAAGATTTTAAAGGTAGGGGTTCACATATATTTTAACCTCTCACAATCTCTAACAGTTTTGGCCTAGAACAGTGGTCTCCAAACTGCAGCCCTTTGCTCATATTTATTCGCCCTTGGAGCACTATTCCTCCAACTGATACGAGGCACCATTCCTTCCACTGACACCAACAGTGAGGCATAATTCATTCCACTGACACCAATGATAGGGCAGTATTCTTTTCACTGACATCAACAATGGGACATTGTTCTTTCACTGAAACCAAGGATAGGACACTATTCCTCCCACTGACAACAACGATTGGGCACTATTCCTCTCACTGACACCAACGATGGGGCACTATTCCTTTCACTGACACCAGGGATGGGACACTATTCCTTCCACTGACACCAATGATGGGGCACTATTCCTTTCACTAACACCAGGGGTGGGACACTATTCCTTCCACTGATACCAACGATGGGGCACTATTCCTTTCACTGACACCAGGGATGGGACACTATTCCTTCCACTGACACCAATGATGGGGCACTATTCCTTTCACTGACACCAGGGATGGGACACTATTCCTTCCACTGACACCAGGGATGGGCTACTATTTCTTTCGCTGACACCAACGATGGGGCACTATTCCTTCCACTGGTCTTAAACACATTTTCTGCTCACAGCTTTCATTCCGTACACTTGCACCAACATTTCATGCATCTCCATCACAGTTTTCCCCAATTTGTAGCAGAATTTGATGTCCACTCATTGCTCCATTGCACTGTGACCCTACCTCTCACACTTACTATGTTCAAATGTCCGCAGCGGGTTTACCCAGATGGTCACGTGTACTCCATGCTTCTTGACGTGTCTCTGGATAGCCATGTGCATGAGTACGCACCAGGCCCATGCTGATATATCGGATCATTCACCCAACTTTTTAGACTCGTATGTCCTTTTCAGACTATCCATTGGGTTGTCTTGATAGCAAGGTAGGAGTACAACAGGAAGTGAGGGGAAATCTCTGCAATAGGGTTACAGACAGTAACAAAAACTCAAAAGAGGTTCTAACCTTTCATACCCTACTGGAAATGTTTTTATCTCTGTTAACAAGATCTTCCTAGTGCAATAAAAATATGACAGGAGCTATCACTCTTCCCCACTAAATGAGAGATTTTGGCTAAAGTTCAGTATTGTGTTTTTTGCCTAAAAAGAGAAAACTTAATCAGCTTGTCCAGAGTAAAAAAATAAAAAGTAATTACACATAGCTGAATTTTCCCCCCCAAAGAATGAAGGACTCGATTGCTTTCATACACCAACTACATGACAACATGGACCACTTGAATCATTTACATGGGATCTTCACAATTTAAAGATGACCTGATGTAGAGACAGTAACTTAACATCAATCCTGGAAATTCATATCTCCGTTCCCTCGGGGTACCTGGTACTATCGCCCTTTTATCCTCCTGATCTCCCCTACCTCTATTCATCTCATTTCAACTTCTTTCTTTCTTTATGATCTTTTCTTTTTAATGTCTCCCTCTGTAAGCCTTCTGCTTTTCCTTTCAAGTCTGGCAGGATAACAGCACCATATTACCCACCTTTTGTTAATCATTTTTTCACAATCAGTGTTAGACACAGACACCAGAATGGTCCCATTGATCCTTTCTATTACATTGTCTTGTGGCATAGCATGCATGGAGCCTGCTGTGACTTGAAATCTTTACTGATGAGCGAGTGAGGACCGTGTTTTACTTTGGACTGTTTCTGTTATTTCTATTTTCCTATAACATTGAATAAAGCCTTGTTCTTTAAAAAAAAAAAAAAAAAACATAACCCGTCTAGCTTTGTTTCCAAATCCACAAAAATAATATCCTTTACTTCCCAAAGCTGCCACCAAACAGGACTTCTCCATAGGGTGATGTGCTCTGACTTTCCAAGGTTTTGCTATAGTTTGAGTAAGACACCTGTGAAGGCAGCTGCCTGCCCTATTGAGAACATCAGCAGTGCCCTAGATTATTCCACGTACACACAGCACCCTTTCCAAGCCAAATTGGCTGTCCTAGTGCTTCTGTCACTCTTGGTCTTTTGGATAAGATCAAATGTAGTATCTGTTCTTATCAGTGTCCAGTAGGGGTGCTCCAATATCATTCTGACCTTCTGCCTGGAATGGCCGGCTGTATAGTATCCCTGCTGGTATGAAAGGGATCTTCCTCATGAGGGAGGAACCCAATCTGAGCATCCACCATGTGGGTTGGCAGTACTTCCCTAGTGTGAAAGATTTTGAGGCATCCAGTGCCTCTTGATTTGAGCGGCACTGCCTTGGCCAGGGTTGTGGAAGGCAAAGAGCCTGTGGTGTTAAGAGCCCCCTGAGAATGGCATCCCAGGGGTGCTCCTTTTATCATTATGGATTTGGGACCCCACTATAGAGAAAGGGCACACCACTAATTATGTTTTCTGCACAACGCCTCATTCATGGACTAGGCCTTTTAGTTAAGACTGTTTTTGTTGCCAGGCTGCAAGGCCTGGCCATTGCACCTACACTGGTAGTTCATTTTTTTTTCTTATTTATTTTTCTCTTCACGTGTGTGTCACCTGCACTTATACTGTATATGTGTGTTTTTCATATAGGGTGTGGGTCTTTGGAACTACCCTGACATCTGGGGGGGGGGGGTGAATGGCCCTTAGGTTCCTGTCTCCCTTGTCTTGGAGGTGGTCTCTCTTTCGGCTAGCTCCTCACCTAGTATTAGTTGGTCAGCCTTGGCCTGACTTTTAGCTCAGGAATCTTGTGCCTTGGGAGGTCAGGGAAGGGTCCTTCCTCTTTGGGAGAGGACCATATGACACACTGTAAGTGCACTTTTTTGTGTGTGTTCACATACACTTTTTAAATTTCACGTTTAGTGTTTGGTTTTTCTGCACCAAACTACGGGCACGAAAAAAAACTCAAAAAAGTGCTTTTGCCACAAATAACATATATGGTATCCTTATGCAGTTATGTGGACTTGCAATTCTAAGTGGACAGAAGGAAAGAGCTGCCAGTTTCTTTCAGACTGGTTCAGACCGAATTACAGCTCTTTAGAGGTTTGGCAAATGACCAAGCTAAATTGTTGTTCAGCTGAGCCAAACATTTGGTGGGGAATTAAACGTTTAGTAGCGGTATTACTACAGCTTCTTTCTCAGTGCTGCTTGTTTCTAGTGGTCTGGCGGTTGTCAGCATCCTAGCAACCAGTAACGTATCCCCAACTGGCCCACTTAGATGTCTGCTGTCAGCTGGGGATCCCTGTCCGACAAGTGAATGTATACAAATGGGTACAAACAGGGTGAGGTCCTCCCCAAAGTTCATACGAGGAGGAACCTTACATTAAAAACAAACAAAAAAAGTATGAAGGCCCCCCTTGACATCCATACCAGACCCTCATGAAGGATAAGTTAAAAAGTCCATACAAATATAATGAAAGAAGGGGTAAACCACTCAGCATGAAATGCAATATGTAACGGATTACAGACTGGGCCTAAGGTAGGGCCCAATAACTGACGACCATCTGAACTACAGATGGTCATCAGTTATTGGGCCCTACCTTAGGCCCGGTCTGTAATCTGTTACACATTGCATTTCATGCTGAGTGGTTTACCCCTTCTTTCATTATATTTGTATGGACTTTTAAACATTGATTGAATAAAAGGTGTACTTATTATATAATCTCATACTGTATCTTTGTGAACTTGTACCTTCTAAAGGTCCCACAGGGACTTTTCCATTGGTTTCCAAGCACTTATTGGGGATGTGGTACATTGTTCCTTTTTTCTGTGATGATAGTAAGGTTTTTTCCTTTATTTGACTCATGAAGGATAAGGGTCTGGTATAAATGAAGGGAATCTCCGGCTGTAGAAGTAATGTTGCATTGTTAATGTTGCCCTTTAACGTGGTTGTAAACCCTCACATATACTAGGGGTGCTGAAATTAATCAATGCATCGATGCATTGCGATTTGGCCGTCCCCGATGTGACATCAATGCGGGGACTGGCCATAATCGATGTCGGGTGACGTCATCCGACATGCCCATAGGCGACTTGTCAGGCGACTTGAGTCGCCTGACAAGTCGCCTCCATGCAGTGCAATAGAACCGTTCTAAATAGGAGTGACTCGCTCCGACTTAGAAAAAGGTTTGAGGTGACTTCAGGCGACTTGCATTGACTTCTATAATACAAGTTGCCTGCAAGCCGCCCTGAAGTCGACTCAAGCGGGGTGAGTTGCCCTGAAAGTCGGATCGCTGGGTGTGAATGCGGCCTTGAATCCCCTTTGAAAAGTGCCCACTGTAGTATACTGTACAACATGCTTCTTATAGCAACATACCGCACGGTGCCTCTCGGCAGTCATGTGACCGCTCGGCCCGCCTCTCTCCTCTCTCTTCTCCGTCTGACCTCAGCGGTGGATTCCGCCGCTGACGTCACCCCAAGATAAGAGAGGAGAGAGGCAGGCCAGGTGGTCAAATGAGTGCCGAATGTTGCTGTAAGAAGCATGTTGTACAGTACACTATAGTGGGCACTTTTCACAGTAACGTGGTATTCAAGACATCACTCAAGCCCCTCTACACCCAGCTTCACCTACACCTATCATTCCCTAAACTTCCCCATCCTTCTGTTCCTATCCATGGATTCCTCTATCCCCAGACTCCCCCCATGCTTCTGTTCCTATTCATGGATTCCTCCATCTCCATCCCCAGACTCCCCCACCCTTCTATTCTTGTCCATGGATTCCTCCATCTCCATCACCAGACTCTCCCATCCTTCTGTTCCTATCCATGGATTCCTCCATCCCCAGACTCCCCCATCCTTCTGTTCCTATCCATGGATTCCTCCATCTCCATCCCCAGACTCCCCCACCCTTCTATTCCTGTCCATGGATTCCTCCATCTCCATCCCCAGAATGTCCCATCCTTATATTCTTGTCCATACATTCCTCTATCTCCATCCCCAGACTCCCCCATCCTTCCTTTCTTATTCATGGATTCTTCCATCCTTCAGTTCCTACCTTCCCTTGTATCCTAATCGTGATGCATCGCAGAATCGAATAGAATCGTTGACCAGATAATCGTAATAGAATCGGGAGGCCAGTGAAGATGCACACCCCTAACATATACCCAGTGAAGTGAATAACCTCAGCTGATACACAGAAATGAAACAAATCTCCCTACTTAGGTTTTACTTGTATATCTGCTGTCTTCCTCTTTCTACACCCTTTGAAAAGTGCAGATCATGTTAGAAATCTTTCTTCCTATTTCAGCAGTATATAGGGGTGGATGGGAATACTGCCCTTACACTGTGTGAGAGCTGAGTGGAAGAAAGGGACACCCCCCCCCCTCCAAATAGGAAGGGGAACGAAGGAACATCCATAGCTGTATTCTGAATAGACAAGCTCCCTGCTTCCCTGCTTATCTCCCTCTAAGCACCCTCCCCAACACAAATTTTCAGCTCATGTTATCTCATATGTCGGAGAACTTTTCAGAAGTGACTCATGCTGATAACAGAGGAATGGAGCACCAGAGAGAAAAGACACTTAGAGCTTTGGAGAGAGATAAGTAAACACTACAGATGTATGTGCTTAGATCAAATTTCATGAATAGTGTTTACAACCACTCTGGGCATTTTTAAAATCACTGCTCCTCACCAAACAGAATATTTTACTCACTTATTTTAGGTCCCTTTCACACGGGGCGGACTGTGGCTGTGATATGCTTTCTCAGCAGGGGATCTCTCCACTGATCCCCGCTGAGCAGGCGGATGACAGGTCTGTGTCCGCTCCACTTATGCAGAGCGGACATGGACACAGACTGCTCTCCCCTAAGGGTGGCCGGATGTAAACGGACCACCTGTCCGTTTATTCCCGTCTGCCATCCGATCCGCTGGATGGAAGGGGAACAGATCCCCATCCGTCTCTTTTTGGCGGATCGGATTGGATGTAGGCGGGTGTAAGTGGACACATGTACAGTAGGTGGGTGTAAACAGACAAGTGGACCCAATCGGAATGTCCGTGTGAAAGGGGCCTTTTGCTGTGATACATGTTCCTCAGGACAGTGCCCAGATCCCCCACCCCCACCCCTTCCGCCAAGCCCATTTGTTTGACAACTGCTTTCCTATTATCCTAGAAAATGGCCATTATTGGCTTCTAAGATTATCACCCATTGGTTTCAGTGTGATTTGGCTCATCACTAGTGGAGAGGGTTTGAAGTATATATAAAAATAATTCTGTGCAGCTGTGTTACAGGTCAAATGTGTTTCTTCTGGTTACATGCAGCTTTCATAAATCAATTTGCCTTGGAAAGATGTTTAAGTAAAGACTAAAGAGAAATAAAGACACTTTGAAACACAAGGATTGTTGGCTGTGAAAGAAAGAAAATATGTTTTAAATTTATGATATTTATACAACTATAAACCCAGTATGGTTGATTGGATATACACATGGTGATATGTAAAAGAAAAACATTGGAACATGCCCTGTAATGCTGGAGGTAGGAAGACGGAGAGCCAGCTACAAGAATGTTCTACAACAGAAAAGAATATTTGCAAATAAAATCTGCTAAATTCTGGATCAGATTTACCCTAAATATGTGTGTTTTTCTTTAGCTGTTGGATGAGCGTGGAAACACATTTATTATACATCGTTCATGGTCCAATCATGGCTGCATTACTGGTAAGATTATATTTTCATTTTACATAGAGCAAAATACATAAACATTCTGTGTATAGTCGAATATTTACAAAAAGTGGACACATTTGGGGAAATTTGCATGCCTAGTCACATATATTGGCCCATTTACTGGCCTTTCAGACTAAGGACCTTTTTTTCATTTGTTGTAGTGTACATTTTACATATGGTTACATTCAGCACTATGAAGGATGCATTTTCTGGAAAAAGCACCAAAAACATGCAGCAAATGGGTACTCATTTTTCTAAAGAATCAGTTGTGAACCATTGTTATAATTAATAATCTGCCTTTTAAAAACAGCAAATGTTTCAAAGACTGCTGGGGAATGTAACATTGGCACATACCGTGAATGCCGCAAATGTTACAGAGTTCTGGATTTAGCACTGAAAAATGGGAAACTCAGATGCAGGACGGACAGTGTGATTTGATATAGTGAATATGGACTTAAATTTGACCCAGAGTTGCTAAGCGTAATTTATTTTATGACTATGAATTTGGAACTTTTTTTTCCTGAAATCTCCCTTTTTACATTATTCAATAAAAAATCTATATATAAATTAGCAGAAGACAGCTATACTACATTATGGCCAAAATATTGTGGACACCTGGTCATCACACCTATATAAACTATTTTAACATACTATTCAAAAAGCATGGTCATTATAGTGCTCCCTTGTGGCTATAGCAACCTTCACTCTTGTGGAAATGTGTGTCCATTCAGCCACAAGAACATGTGTGAGGTCAGGTACCGTATTGAATGAGAAGACCTGGCTCTCATTCAGCCTTTCAGCTCATCCAAAGGTGTTCAGTAGGGTTGAGGTCAGAACTTTGTGCAGGACACTTAAGTTTCTCCACACCAAACTCATCAAACCATGTCTTTATGGAGCTGACTTTGTACATGGGGTGCACATTCATGCTGAAACAGAAAAGGATCTTCTCCAAACTTTTACCACAATGTGGGAAGTTCACAATTATCTAAAATGTCTTTGTATGTTGTAGAAGTGTACTCTTCAATGGAAACACCTTAACTCTAACATGTGTAGCCACATACATTTAGCCATATAGGTAGGTGTGGTGGTAAAATGTCCACGTACTCTTGGCCATATAGTGTTTCATCGAATGACTGTTTACTACAGATCTGGCTACATGAGTTATTTTAGGACATTCTTTTTTTTTGCAACCAAGAGGTGATGTAATTTATTACTAAACATATTATTAGTGAACGGTTGTGAGTTAAAGGGATTCCATCATGAGAGAATCATGAAGTCTAGTTCCTTGACTGTCATGTAGACAGATTGTATCTTGATCACTCAGCGTTGTATAGGTGCATAGTCCAGAGGCGGCCCGTACATTAAGGGTGGGAGGAGATGCACGGGGGAAGCGAGGTGGAGGAGAGGACACAGGAGCCTCTGCACAATGCCCAATGTCCGCTGCCCACTACCTGCTACCTAGCTGAGTATGTGCTGGACCGACCGGCAGACAGTGAGCAGGTGGGCGGGGGGGATTGATGTGCCGCCGGCTGCCGGGAGGGTGGTTATTAGCTGCCCCCCAAAAAAAAGCCCATCAGCTGCCACTGGAAAAGTCCCAACTACAATTGAGGTCTGAAGAAATCTCCTTCAGCCACTAGCAGGTATGTATGTATGTATGTCCTTGTGTGTATACAGGCAGGAGGGTGTGCTTAGCTGAGAAAGCCTCTCCCCCAGATAAAGAAAATGCCCATGAAGACTCCTGGGATGTATGACATCATTTTGGCCTAGGCCAGAAACTAGAAAGTAACTGAAGAATTGTAAAAACAAATTTAGTTTACCTTCCAAACTATTTACTAATGCTAGTTGTATAAGGATTAAAAATAGTTAATAATGGTTGAGAGATTAAAGTTCTGCTTTGGGGCAGACATAGCCATGCAACTAGTATTTTCCTCAGGAGTTTAGCAATGGCAGACCTCATACAGGAAGGCAAATTTGCCAACTTCTGAATTACATTTTTTTTATCAGTACCAACAAGGATGTTACATTGAAATATCATGCTACAACTGCATGCCAGGGGTTTGGAGCATGGGTGGTGCGATCTTAGCCTAACTCAGAAATGACCAAATCCACTGGATTAGCATGACAGCAAGGCAACTAGTTTTCACAGAATAAGGTCTGCCGGTTTCTTCAGCACTTTCCTTTATGATGTTCATTAGTAAATATGCTCGTATCGTAAGAGGAAAATGTAATGTGTGGGTGGCCAGTGTCTTTTATTTCTCTTGGTGTTTATTCAGTGATTTCTGGCAATCTTCGAATACATCAACCAAAAAAAAAAAATCCCATAAAATCCACACGTTGTAGGAAAATTTGGACTTGCGTTGAACTACAAATGAGAAGCAGAAAACAGGATTATGAACATGAATTATTAGATGTCTGAAACACATCAGAGCAATTTTCTCATTGGACTTCAAAGGTTCCTCTTTACAGACTGATGGAAGCGTCTTGCAGGAGTTGGGGAAGCGGCCAGGAGGTGATGTGTGGTGCCAATATGCTGATTATTCGCATATGCGCTGAGAATCCTTTTCGGTCCTGGAAGATGGAGCTCCAGGAGAGCATAAATTACAGCTCATGCATAGAAAACAAAATCTTACATAATTTTTATGTAAGAGGGAGAAAAAGATGGAATATTTGCAAAAAGCTTTTAAAGTACATCTGTCATCTATACACCATGATATTTTGCAAACCAGGAATCCTTCACACTGTTTTCTGTTGCCAATATTTTCTTTACTTTCTGGCAGGGCTGAAAGCGATGAAAAATATCTCCAACAGAAATACAGACAAAAACAGAATATTTTTAAGAAATAACTACCCTATTTTTTGTTTTCTGTTACCAAACTCAGGACTTGGCCTCATCTTCCTAATAACCCTATAGACCCCTAATTGTTTGATTCCACTAACAGACAGCGTTCCATCTATAGAACTACTTCTGTGCTGGTTCGTATTCATGTGATGCCATGGCAATAGCCAGAAAGGAAAAATTACATATATTTGTCAACAGTTTTCCTGACAATGACATGGCAACATAGGGTACCAGAGATGTTCACAGCCCATAGTAAATTTGTGACCACATATACCCCCAACTTACAAATGATGAGCAACACCAATATGGAGAAAAATGTGTCCATATTGGCTATTTATTAACAAATAACTAAAGATAACATTCCTTAAAACATAATCAAGAAACCATAACATAAAGGTATCTGATCTTGGGAGGCACCAAAGAACCAACATCAGGTTGTGTATCTGCATTACTACTTAATAATTCCCAGCTGCACAACACTGGCCCGGGGACAAACCCACTTCTCTGCAGATACCTCCTTGTCACAACTTCCCAGTTTTTCCAGCATTAGCTGGGATCCAACAGAGGACGCCATACCCTAGATGAGTCCCTACTATGAACTGTTGCAAAAATGTTAATGTATCTGAAGACCCCAACTGCCAAGGCCCTCACTAGAACTGATCCAACACAGGGCGGGAGAGTGGGAAGATTCCTTCACGTCCGTTGCTCCAAGTGCTTTGCCGTCTTACAAATCTCTACCCTGTGTACCCCCCACAGCCCCACTCACTCTCTACAAACTGGCCAATAAAGGTATGTGACCACCCTTCCTGCTATTGTTAGTTTAACCTATCCTTTCTTGTATCCCCTGCCCCCCTAGTCATGCAGCCCTTCGCCTATCTCACTGATGGGAAATAACTAGTAAGAACCCAAGGATGGATTTATGCAAGATTTTTGTTGGCCAACAGAAGAAGATTGCAGGCTGTCAATTGGATTATAGAGATCCAGCCCAGCATGTAACATTATAAATAGATACCTTGAAATGAGGCTGGCGGCACTCCAGGCTTGATGCAATATAAAAATTTATTTGAATTCCAAGAAGATCATTCAAAAAGTATACATGGAGCTGGGTACAAATAGATAGGTAACGCGTTTCACACGTCTAGCGTGCTTCGTCACAACCATGTGTTGCATCAAGCCTGGAGTGCCGCCAGCCTCATTTCAAGGTATCTATCTGTATCTGCTGCAGCAACAGGGCGAAGCACCCAGGTGACAGCAATCTACCACTACTAGTGTTTGATTCTCCTGGAGCAGCTAAACGGTACTTGGATGTAACATTATAAGTTCAAGGTAAAATTCCATTAGCACATAGTAATGGCTGTTTCCATCTAGCTCAACCAAAAAAATAAAATGAAAATATATATATAACCATACAATCCCATATACACAATCCTTCACCCACAGTTGATCCAGAGGAAGGCAAAACACCCCAGCAAAGCAATGATCCAATTTGCTATAGTGGGGGAAAAAAATCCTTCCTGATCCCCCGAGAGGCAATCGGATTTTCCCTGGACCAAATTTACCTATAAATGTTAGTACCCAGTTATGTTATGTACATTAAGGAAAGAATCCAGGCATTTTTTAAAGCAATCTACTGTGCTGGCCAAAACCACCTCTGGAGTGAGTTTATTCCACATTTTCACAGCTCTAACCGTGAAGAAACCTTTCCGTATTTGGAGATGAAATCTTTTTTCCTGCAGATGTAAAGAGTGCCCCCTTGTCCTCTGTGATGACCTTAAAGTGAATAACGCTACACCAAGTTCACTATATGGACAACTTATGTATTTGTACATGGTGATCATATCCCCCCTTAATCTCCTCTTCTCAAGAGACAATAAATTCAGCTCCTCTAATCGTTCCTCATAGCTGAGCTCCTCCATGCCTCTTATCAGTTTGGTTGCCCTTCTCTGCACTTTCTCCAGTTCCCCAATATCCTTATTGAGAACTGGTGCCCAAAACTGAATTGCATATTCCAGTTGAGGTCTTACAGTATAGTGATCTATTCATATGTCCAAATAATTGTGAAAATGGAGATAGGCAAAGCCATATTGTCTTTAAAACGAGAAGTGCCCAGTAGACCTCCTGCATTGATTGCGGACTAACCTGTTCTAGTGAGTGTGTGAAGATGAGGGTGGCATGGGAGACACTGGTATAACATGCTGGCATTGCACAGTATTGGCGGCTGGTTGTGGAGGACACCTCTGGGAAGTGTCAATTTCAGCAGCGCAGGAGGTAGGGAGGTGCCACTTTTTTTTAAGTAAAGGCAGAAGTGGTGACAGGGGCTCTTTAAACATTTATTAACATGGTCCTATGTAGTTATATTGCTTTGCTGCCCCAGACCCATTTTAATGCTGGCCATAAGAGTGAAGAGCAAGGGATTTGGTCATATGACCTCTACAGAAAGTTCTCATCCTGCTCTATAGCAAGGATCATATGAATAGGTGACCAGCTCTGGAGACCATCAGAAGCAGCATGTTTTCATGTAAGGTAAGCATTTCAGTATCCATCTCTGTATCCCAGTGGCGGCTGGTGAAGTTTTTGGATGGGGGGGGGCGCCAGGCCCCGCCCTTCCCTTTGACCCCTCCTACTTTTAATAAGCCCCGCCCCTTATAGAATCCACCCACTCCGTCCCCTGTATTCCACATATTGTGTCAGGAGTATACAGCTCAGCATCACAGGACAAAGTATACAGCTCAGCATCACAGGACACAGTATACAGATCAGCATCACAGGACACAGTATACAGCTCAGCATCACAGGACACAGTATACAGCTCAGCATCACAGGACACAGTATACAGCTCAGTATCACATGACACAGTATACAGCTCAGCATCACAGGACACAGTATACAGCTCAGCATCACAGGACACAGTATACAGCTCAGCATCACAGGACACAGTATACAGCTCA
>BLSH010112492.1:324224-341621 GCA_018402905.1 Glandirana rugosa
CCACACCCTCCCCGCGACCCCGCGGCGGAGGGGCGGCCGTTTTCTGCTCTTTTTTTTTTCAGTTGGGGCGGGTGGATGTCCACCGCGGCCATGTAACTGAAAGAAAAAAAAAAAAAGAAAGCCGAGGAACCGACAGTGTACCAATGTACCGGCGCCACCTGTAGGTGGGCGGGGTTGACTTTTTTTTTTCTCGTCTTTTGCCGGCGGGGAGGCGGCGCCCCAGCGCCCCTCCCACACCAGCCGCCGCTGCTGTATCCATTTATCAAGGCTATTGATGTATTTATTTCAGGCATTTACTGTATCACTGTCAATTTACATAGCACTTTTAAAATGTACTTATCGTACATTCACATCAGTCCCTGGCCTCAAGCAGTTTGTAATCTTAGGTTCCTATCCCAATACATACACAAGCAAGGGCCAATTTAGCCCCCATTCACACCTCAGCGTCTTGTAGCTTGAAGGACAAAGCTCCAAAATGCTACAGAAGAAAAATAAGTTATTCTCTATGGAGAAGGTTCACATCACCACTTAAAGTTGCCTGAAGCCAAACACCTGACTCTCAACAAAGTTCTGGAGCTTTTTTTTGTAGCTTGAATAGGGCATGTGGATTCACTTTTTAAGCATTTTTTGCTCCATAGAAATGCATGGCAATGCTTGATTTGCACGTTTTTGAGTATTTTAGTGCATTTTGTCTCATGTTTTTGAGCGTTTTTCTGCTCAAATGCAATAATAAAATAAATAATAATAATTGATTAATAATAAATAAAATGCATTCATAATCATAAATAAATAATAATAAAAATAAATAAATCAAAATTACCCTAACCCCAAATCCTAGCCCTAATATTAACTACTAACCCTAATCCTAACACCTAACCCTAATATTAACCCCTAACCCTAACAAAAAATGATATAATAATAATCAATTAATTAAATAATTAGTAGTAAATAAAATAAATACATTAACCCCTAAGCATAACCTTTAACCCCTTACAAAAAAAATAAAAAAATAAATATACAATAAAAAACAGATGAAAGAGCTGAACAAATAGCAACAAATTATGAAACAGATTACATTTTCTCTATTGGCTAATAAAAAAATGCCAAACCTCAAAAACACTGTAAAAAATGCTCAAACACATAGAAACATAGAAAAGTGATGGCAGAAAAAGACTGATTAGTCCATCAAGTCTGCCCCTTTTTATTTATTTATTTATTTTTCACATTAACCTTGTTGTCTGACTATAGATTTATGTTTATCCCAATCATGTTTGAAGCCATTTACTGTTGACTGTCTCACAACCTCTGTTGATAGTTTATTCCAATCATCAACCACCCTTTAAAATAATACTTTCTAAGATTAGTTTTGAACTTCCCTCCAGTTAGTTTGAGGTCCCCGTGTTCTTGATTTTGGTTTCATATTGAAAAGACCGCCCTCCTGAACCTTATTCACCCCCTTGATGTATTTAAAGGTTTCAATCATGTCTCCCCTCTCCCTTCTTTCCTCCAGACTGTACATATTAAGTTCCTGAAGTCGCTCTTGATAGGTTTTATCCCCCAGACCTTTCACCATTTTTGTTACCCGTCTCTGAACTCGTTCTATCTTATCAATATCTTTTTTGTAAGTGAGGTCTCCAGAACTGGACACAGTATTCTAAGTGAGGTCTCACTAAAGATCTATATAGAGGAATCAGAACTTCCTTCCTCCTGCTGGTGATCCCTCTACTGATACATCCCAGAATTCTATTTGCTTTTCCGACTGCCTGGTCACTCTGTTTGCTCATTTTGCAATCATCTGAAATAAGCACCCTCAAATCTTTTTCTTCTGTAGTGCTGGCCAACACTGTGCCCCCAATGCTGTACTCTCTAAGTGGATTCTTTTCCCCTAGATGCATTATTTTATTTTTAGAAATATTGAACTGCAGTCTCCACTGCTTTGACCAATCTTCCAGCAATGCCAAATCATGTTCCATGTTACAGACACCTCCAGGGATATCAGCCCTATTACACACCTTTGCATCATCAGCAAAGAGACATACATTGCCCAGCAAACCTTTAGTTATATCACTTACATATAGGTTAAATAGAACAGGACCCAGTACAGAGCCTTGTGGTACCCCACTAGTGACTGCTCTCTGTTCTGAGTGAACCCCATTTACAACCACACTCTGGGATCTATCTTTAGCCAACTGCATATCCACTGAACCACCCAAGGGTTAAGTCCCAGCTTGTACAAATTTTGTATTAGATCATTATGTGGAACTGTATCAAATGCCTTGCTGAAATCAAGATACGCTATGTCCCCCAAACACTATGACGCCGGGAAAAAAAGGCCCAAAAACACTCAAAAACGCAATGCTCAGATGTTAATGCAGCCTTAGACAGGAGCCAACTAACCTACCAACATGTCACTGGAAGGTGGGCGAAAACCGGAGAGAACATGCAAACATGCAGATAGCATCCTGCCTGGGATTCAAACTCCAAGGACCCAAGTGTTTCAAAGCAGAAGTAAGAACCACTTAGCCACTGTGCTGTCCACTTTAAAATGCAATTGCTGTTTTGTTGAAGCTGTTAATCATTTACAGGCAATTATGAAAGCAACATATCTTTTTTTTGGCTTGGTATTAAAATTAAATTTCTCTTTGCAACCATCCATGCTTTTCTACTAGTGAAGTTTGCTGTTTCCTAGGAGCAGCATAGTACAGTCATTTACATAGGACCCGCTGCAGTAATCTGAAATATATTTTGATGAAATCCTTGCAATGAACATAGCTGATGTTTTCTTTTCAAATAAGGAACTTCAGACAAAATGTTTTTTAAAAGGTTTAGATGTAGGAAAGGGTTAGAAACTGTCAGCTTTTTCTTTCTGTCTGTGTTCTCACCTGGGAAATTTCTCCACCCTTCCTGTCCTGGAGGAACAATAGGAAGCAAGGGAAAATATCCCCAGAGTAAGAGGAAATGCCAACTTTAACTGTTGCTATTGAAAGAGATGTCCCCATTGGGAGATTTCCCTTCAACACCTGTTTAAGTGACAGCTGTAAGTTTAAATTGCCCTTGTTGCCACCGGGACAGAAAATGTAGATGAATCTTCCCACTAGGGATGTCAACAGAAGTAAAAACCCTTCCTTACACTATCCAAAATTTAAAAACTGTTGGCTACTGATCTAATTTCATTGTAAAGCTCAACTTTAAGCACAACCTTTTTATTAATTTTAGATAGACTTGGGAGGTGTAAATAGTTACATGGATGGTCAGATGACAAAAAGTCCATGAAACCTGCAGTGGATTCAGACGAAGGCAGAAAACCCCTTATAAAGCATGGTCCAATTTGTTCTAACAGTTGAAAATTCCTTCCCGTACATCCTCCCAGAACCACAGTCATCAGTGAAATGAATGTTCAGTGTGAAGAATGACCCTTACATTGGTGGTCAGTGGGAAGAATGAGCATGACATTGGTGATCAGTGGAAAAAATGCCCCCTTACATTGGTGGTCAGTGAAAAGAATGACTCTTGCATTGGTGGTCACTGAAAATAATGACCCTTACTTTGGTGGTCGGTGGGAAGAATGATCTTTACATTGGTGCTCAATGAGAAGAATGGTCCTTACATTGGTAATACCTTAAAAGATCACTGGTGTCAGTAGTAGCCTTTCTTCAAAGGCATAAATTGCTCATTGCTCAAAGAACCCTAAGCAACCTTTGAAGGAACTCTGCAGGTCCACAGGCTGATATAAAGTGTTCTTACTTATAAATAATGTTAGCCAGTGTGTGAATTTAAACCCACCCAGTCCTTCTTTGCAGCAGTCTACTGAGCTGGCTAGAGCTATTTCCCATAGAAATCTATTCCACATTTTCATAGCTCTTACTGTAAAAAAGTATTTCCATATGCAGAGGTTAAACATCTTTCCCACCAGGCACAAAAGTATTCCCTTGGCATCTGCAATGACCTTACATTGCAATGACTATAATCCGTCAACTCACCTGTCAAGTTTTTATCACTGTCAATAACCTTGTTAACCCCTTTGCGCCGGCGCCTCCCAGCCCTTTCCAAGATTTCAAATGCCAGGATGTGGGGTTAGGGGTTATGATGATGTGACCAAGGTGACTGGTTGTCATGGCGATCACATGATCGGAAAGTTCTGGATCGCAAGAACTGATCAGGAGCTTTCCGTTAGCCGCCAGTAACTGTACCGGGAGCGCACAGGGCATGCGCTCTTGGCACATCTGTGTCTACCAGTTGGTATGCCAATAAGGCCCACCACCGAGAGGCCGCATACTGTCGGCGCCTAGGGGTTAAGGAGATGTCCCTGTGACAGCTGGACAAGAAATTAAACACCCTAATCCTGAAAATGAAGTGTTTTGTTGATGTCTCCACTGGAGAGATTTCTGGTTACTTCCTCTCCCCATAGGAAGTTAGGTGAATGTTTTTTCATTGGGCCGCAGACTACAGTAAAATCCCGACAGAAGTACTGTTCTTTCCTCACTCTATCCAAAATATTTAAAAAATGGTAGTTTTAGGATTTAAAGTATAATTAAAGTCAATTTTTTTTTTTGTTTTTTACTTATTTTTGTTAGGAATGAGCGAAGAGGGATTAGAACACCTGTCTGTTTTTTTGGGTTTTTTTTACTATCTGTGTCTTTATTAGTCCTCTCTATTTGTCCTGTTTATCACCAAAAGTGAAAATAAAAGAAAATCCCAAATTTTTGGTTGACACCAGAAAAATAAAAAAGGGGAAATCTTTCAATGGGGACACCTGTTCTGGTGATCTGGTGTTCCTGTTTTGGCCGTGGGACAGTTTCACCTATGGGACACAGATGGCAAAAAAAAAAATCTCACAGGGGTTATAACCCTCTCTTACCAAAATCAAAAACAAAGCTATTGTCTTTAGTTACACTTTATTTGTGGCATATATTACAGAATGTACATGTCAGAATTAGCTTAGGTTCACATTGGTATGTGGCAAATCAGCAGCAATTGCTGGCAATGGCACTGTCCGAATCAGTGTGCGACACCAGCATTGCGGCGCCGCACCGATTCCCAAAAATAGTTTCGGTACTACTTTTGGCGACTTTGGGTGTGATTTCAATAGACATCTGTGCAGGAACCCGCATGGATATCTCTGAAATCACCCCTGAAGTCGGAGTGACAGGTGGGTATGAAATCGTGTGAGTTCAGCTGAACTTGCACGATTTCATTCCCTCAGCAGTGTGAACCTGGGCTAACTAATATAAAGCATGAATGCATTTACAAATGTTACTAATGATTGACAGCACGCTTATTTTCTCTCTTTCATTATTTCAGGTTAACTTGTTTTTCCTTCTGAACATTGTACTAGTGCTTGTGACGAAGTTACGAGACACCCATCGGGCGGAGTCCAACATGTACATGAAAGCAGTACGAGCCACGTTAATTCTGGTGCCATTATTAGGGATCCAGTTTGTTATATTTCCATGGCGGCCGGAGAACCGACTGGCGGGGGAAATTTATGATTATATCATGCACATATTGATGCATTATCAGGTACCAGACACTTGTCTTCTCCTTATTTTTTGTTTGTTTTAATCAAATTACAGTCTATGCTGAATAACTTTGGGCTCCATGGCTTAATACCCCTGGGTTGTCCCTTAGGGAACTGAATTTAATGAGGACCCTGTAGTGCCCTGCGGGATAAGTGCATCTTGGGGGACCCCTACATGTGCAGGAGCAGCATATGTGCGATGTACACCTTTGTATGGGTCCCATACCTCCATAGTTTACTATTTTACCATACAGATATGTCGCTGGCTGTATCAGTGGGGCCGGGATTTAATGTAACTACTTGGCAGAATAAAGATGCAACAGGTCTATGTAGATGATTAATGTGGACTGTGAGTTGTATATGGTTGTATATTGAAGCACTGAAATGGAAACTTTGTACCCGAGTCTTGTTCTTGGTATTTCTAAATAAAACCTTTTTTGGATTAAAAAAAAAATTACAGTCTATGCATCGAGGAGCTCTATTTATTCAAAATAACAAAACTTTGCAAAGTGGACCTTCCAAAAAAATGCAAATCTCTACTTCTTTTAGAGCCTGGAGCTCTACTTCTTTTGTAGCCCTCCCTCCCTCAATATAAAACATTAGGTTAAAGGCAAAAGTGATGTCACTGGACCTGCTCCCAGAGTCCTAAGAAAGCTGAGCATCCCAGGACAGGACAACTGTGGAACCCATAGCCTTCCCATCCAAAATGTGGAATCCATAGCCTTCCCAGAATCACAAGAGAAGGCCCAGTAATGGTATCCTCACCTTCAGGAAACTGAAGTGAAAAAAAACAGAATAAGCACAAGGCCTATATAACAGGTTGAATAGGGAAAGTCAGGGAGTATGAGAAGTTAAATCTTTACGTTACAAGAGATTTAGAGGTCACTTACAGTGAGGTCCATAAATATTGGGACATCGACATAATTCTAATCTTTTTGGCTCTATACACCACCACAATGGATTTGAAATGAAACAAACAAGATGTGCTTTAATTTGAGGGTATTTACATCCAAATCAGGTGAACGGTGTAGGAATTAGAACAGTTTGTATATGTGCCTCACACTTTTTAAGGGACCAAAAGTAATAGGACAATTGGCTGCTCCGCTGTTCCATGGACAGGTGTGTGTTATTCCATCATTATCCCATTTACAAGGAGCAGATAAAAGGTCCAGAGTTCATTTCAAGTGTGCTGTTTGCATTTGGAATCTGTTGCTGTCAACTCTCAATATGAGATCCAAAGAGCTGTCACTATCAGTGAAGCAAGCTATCATTAGGCTGAAAAAACAAAACAAACCCATCAGAGAGATAGCAAAAACATTACGTGTGGCCAAATCAACTGTTTGGGACATCCTTAAAAAGAAAGAACGCACCGGTGAGCTCAGCAACACCAAAAGACCCAGAAGACCAAGGAAAACAACCGTGGTGGATGACCGAAGAATTCTTTCCCTGGTGAAGAAAACACCCTTCACAACAGTTGGCCAGATCAAGAACACTCTCCAGGAGGTAGGTGTATGTGTGTCAAAGTCAACAATCAAGAGAAGACTTCCCCAGAGTGAATACAGAGGGTTCACCACAAGATGTAAACCATTGGTGAGCCTCAAAACAGGAAGGCCAGATTAGAGTTTGCCAAACAACATCTAAAAAAGCCTTCACAGTTCTGGAACAACATCCTATGGACCAAGATCAACTTGTACCAGAGTGATTGGAAGAGAAGAGTATGGAGAAGGAAAGGAACTGCTCGTGATTCAAAGCATACCACCTCATCAGTGAAGCATGGTGGTGGTAGTGTCATGGCGTGGGCATGTATGGCTGCCAATGGAACTGGTTCTCTTGTATTTATTGATGATGTGACTGCTGACAAAAGCAGCAGGATGAATTCTGAAGTGTTTCAGGCAATATTATCTGCTCATATTCAGCCAAATGCTTCAGAACTCATTAGACGGCTTTCACAGTGCAGATGGACAATGACCCGAAGCATACTGCGAAAGCAACCAAAGAGTTTTTTAAGGGAAAGAAGTGGAATGTTATGCAATGGCCAAGTCAATCATCTGACCAGAATCCGATTGAGCATGCATTTCACTTGCTTAAGACAAAACTGAAGGGAAAATGCCCCAAGAACAAGCAGGAACTGAAGACAGTTGCAGTAGAGGCCTGGCAGAGCATCACCAGGGATGAAACCCAGTGTCTGGTGATGTCCATGTGTTTCAGACTTGAGGCTGTAATTGACTGCAAAGGATTTGCAACCAAGTATTAAAAAGTGAAAGTTTGATTTATGATTGTTAATCTGTCCCATTAATTTTGGTCCCTTCAAAAGTGAGAAGCACATATACAAACTGTTGTAATTCTTACACTGTTCACCTGATTTGGATGTAAATACCCTCAAATTAAATCTGAAAGTCTGCAGTTAAAGCACATCATGTTTGTTTCATTTCAAAGCCATTGTGTTGGTGTATAGAGCCAAAAAAATTTGAATTGTGTCAATGTCCCAATATTTATGGACCTGACTGTACCTGATTGGATGGTGATAGGTTGGTTAGGGGGTTCAGAGATAGTCTGAGGGGAGGAGCATTGTAACATCAATTGGTCAGCACACGATGAGAGATGCTTATAGATGGATCGATTTTATGAAAGTCAAAGCAGCTAGTGAGCGGTTTGGGGTCTTTGAAGGTTATCAAATTAGTGTTATTGTGATATAACCAGGAACCTATCTTCAGTAAGGGGTCCTCTATTTCATTGTGGTCAACTAGTAGTGATTATGGATCTGATTATTTTAGCGGTTAGTTTTGAGGCTATCTCCGAGGTGCCCAATATTACTGTGGGGGGCCTAATATATGGAGTTGGTTTCACAATATTGATGCTGGGGGCCTAAGATATGGAACTGGTTTCACAGAGACATAGATTGTTCCTAGTGCCTTCAAAGACCTGCAACCTTAATCTGTTGTGTTGTATAAAAGAAATGTGGTCTGTATTTTTGCAATAGAAGACCTCAGTGGCTATTAACTCAATTTCAAGTGGGATCTGGTCAATTGCAGAGAATGCTATGGTAGTGTGGATGGGAGATGGCTGGAAAGATCTGTTCTACCCTAGTCATTGCATTTTTTATTTTAGGCCCCCCTTACAACATTTAACAAGGCCTTTGGGATAGTTAGAGGTGAGTTTGTAATCATCTCAGCTATCAGTGCCAAACTATTGAACTGCAGGCAGGGTATTCTTTACCCCACAGCTGCATGTAGACAAAAGGCTCCAGAATAACAGCTCCCTTCTGGGTTCGGAACAAACCCAAGCTAATAGCAGTTATCTGTGTTGAAAGTTGTATAAAATCATACCTGTATTGAGCAAGTCCTTCAGTGCTCAAATTCTGGCTACAACATTATGCCATGTGTTCCATGACAGCTTTTTGTTGTGGGCACCATTGTCACCAGAATCTTTGTTTGAACTCTTTGCTAACATAAACACCCTAGTGCATCAGGTCTACAGTCGCCAGAGCACTGCAAGACCTGTGTGTGACAGTGGACAGCAATTATCTGTGTTGAAATCCATATACAATTACAATCTTACCTGTACTGGGAAAGTCCTTCAGTGTTTCATTTCTTGGTCCAACATTATACCATGTGTCCTGTGACAGCTCTTTGTTGTGGGCATCTATGTCACCAGAGTCTTTGGTAGAAGTCTTCGCTAACATAAACTCCCTAGTACATCAAGTGTACAGGAACAAGAACATTGCAAGACCTTGACACAGTGGACGGGTATATTTTTAGAAAAGTTTAACATCTCTACCCACGCTAATGAAAAATGGGCAAAGAAAGAGCAAAAAAGGACTTCAACAAAATATCAAGAAAACTAAGTTTATAACAACAAGGAGGACAGCTAATGTCAGAGTTGACGTTGAAGACATAGAAGTAATAGACAGCATCTACTTCCTCGAATCAATTATTAACAACAAAGGATCCAGCAGTCACAATATGCTACATAGACTGGTACTTGGAAGAGTAAGGATGAATGATTTAGAAATTATCTTTCCAAGATTCAATGCGTCTACAAAGATCAGAACTGCACAGCCTGTGACATTTTCTGTCACTCTCTGTGGATGTGGAAGCTAGACAATGAAAAAGCAGAACAGGAAAGTATTTATGTCTTTGAAATTCGTTATTGGCAAAGAATTCGAAGAATCTCTTGGATAGCAAGGAAATCAAATAATCAGCACAGCAAGCCCAGTCTTTCATTAGAAGCCCAGACCACTAGGCTGAAGCTGTCGTTTTTTGGACATATTAGAGGAACCTACTTACTGGAAAAGACAAAAATGCCTGTAAAGGTTAGAACATGCCTTTGAAAAGACTAGGGGATGAACTAAGGTTCAGGCCAAACTCGGTTCGGTCCAAACTCACAGGAAACTGTCCCATGATAGCAGGTTGCCAACCCAATCAGCTGCAGCCATGGAATTCCCCACCCCACAGCCAGACGGAACAAAGAGATAGGGAGGCTGGTGACACGGCCATATTTGAACAGTTGGGTTAAGCCGCGCTGGGAACACAGAACAAAGGAAACACAGAACAAATGATAATATTATTAGATAATAGACATCAGAGATAACATTAGATAATGCATGAGACCACAGCATAAACAGAAGTCCGATCCACCAAATAACCCGTGGGTGTGTGATCCTAAATAATAACAGAGTTCCAGCTCATAACAAAAGTCCATATATACGTCCTAGCGGTGAGATTCACCAGTCGTGCCAGGGACAAGCCGTGCAAACCACCACCATAATCAGAGGCTTACCAGATGGACCTAAGGGAAGCGCCCGTAAGTAGACCCCACCAGGGGCGTAGGTGTCCTCAACGAGTCTCCTCGGCAAAGTCTTCAAGCACCCCTTGTCAGTCAGATATACACAGACGTAGCAGATGGTTTCCCTAAAAGAATAAATCTCACATAGCGTAATACTGTAGATACTTTTAATAAAACGCTAAAAAAATATACTCACAAAGTTCACATAAGATTGCGCAATCACAAAGCCGGCATATACACTCGATGAATGGAAAGAAGCAAGCGGTGACGTCAGCGCGCCCTCCCACCGTGCTGACGTCACCGCTTGTTTCTTTACAGTATTACGCTATGTGAGATTTATTCTTTTGGGGAAACCATCTGCTACGTCTGTGTATATCTGACTGACAAGGGGTGTTTGAAGACTTTGCCGAGGAGACTCGTTGAGGACACCTACGCCCCTGGTGGGGTCTACTTACGGGTGCTTCCCTTAGGTCCATCTAGTAAGCCTCTGATTATGGTGGTGGTTTGCACGGCTTGTCCCTGGCATGACTGGTGAATCTCACCGCTAGGACGTATATATGGACTTTTGTTGTGAGCTGGAACTCTGTTATTATTTAGGATCACACACCCACGGGTTATTTGGTGGATCGGACTTCTGTTTATGCTGTGGTCTCATGCATTATCTAATGTTATCTCTGATGTCTATTATCTAATATTATTATCATTTGTTCTGTGTTCCCAGCGCGGCTTAATCCAGCTATCTAGTTTATATATTAATTGTGTATATCAAGCTGCTGCTTTCTAGTGAGACTCTAGCGCGGTATACTGCTCCTCTTTGAAACATATTTGAACAGTGTCATTGACCAAACATAGCCATGTGGCCATACTACGGCAATGAGCTGATCCTTGCTGTAGAACCTATTAGAAGATAGATGATTCTGGAAAAACATTATCCATGCGGTTGCCAGGAGTCAACCTATTCTCTGTACTGATTCATATTTTTTTTTTTTTAAGTGGACTTCCATTGTGAGTTTAGGTTTATTTGTCACTATGCCCATTTTGGAGGAAACTGACCGTGAGTTAGTAAAAACCTCACAGCTTTTGAAAGTCATCTTTCTACAGCTCCCATTGCTGCTCCTTCCTCTGTCACAGCTGGCACTAAAATATCTAATGCTGGCTGGTGATAAGGGAAGGGGGATGTCACTCCTTATTGGAAAAAATAATTGTTTTCATTTTCTTCAGCAAAATCTAGAGTTAACTAGTTCCAGACATTGGGTGTGTTACACAGGACAAGTGTAGCACATCCAATCCCTCTACCCTACCTCCCCTTACAAGTACACAGCAATTCAGCTCTGATTAAAGAAAGGTCGGCAGTTTTCAGCTGTCAAACAAAAGCAGTCTGTTATTTAAATAACACACAGAGGTTACAGAAAGATACAGTGTAACACATTGTTACTTTTGTATCATTCTGTTCATTCATCTGCAGATCAAAGGGATGAACTTTGATCTGTAGATTAAAGTGATTGTAAAGGTAAAAATGTAAAATAAAAAATAAAAAACACGTCTATACTTTTATGTTCTGTGCAATGGCCTCTTCTTGGGTTCCCCGCCTTTTCTCCTGGCTGCCCCCCCCCCCCCCTCTGTCCAGTGCCCCCATGGGAAGTGGCGTGCTCCGTCCATTGACACAGACATCAGAACTCGACACAGCCCCCATCACTGGCTTTGATTGACAGCACTAAGAGCCAGTGGCTCCCGGTGACCCAACAAAGCCAGCGAGACCTGGAAGTGAGGGGAGAGAAGAGCTGCAGATATGCACAGCCCTGGATCAAATGAGGACTCAGGTAAGTAGAAGTGAAGGGGGATGCTGATGCCTAAACTTTTTTTACCTTTAATGCAAGGAATGCAATAAGGTAAAAACAATATTTAAGCTCTAGTACCACTTTAAGTCAGTTAAAGCAACCTGACAAGTCTTTTTTTTTTTAATAAAATATTTTTTAGCAACTCTTAATTTACTCTAATCAGCACTAATTACCTTCTCCTCATCCATTCAATTATTATTTTTGCTGATTGTTTTTTGTTCATTTCCATTTTATTAACCATTAATATTTAAAGTTTTTTTTTCTTTTGTTTGTTTTGTTTGATAATATTACACATTTAACAGATGTCACATTTAACCACTTGCCAACCAGCCACAGTATATATACTGCGGGAGGTCGGCTCTATTGCACGAAACAACGTACCCCTACCTCATTTCCTACAATAGATATTGTGGGCGCACGCGCAGGCCACCTGTGATCACGGTACACAGAAACAGAACAGGGATCTGCCTATGTAAACAAGGCAGATCCCCGTTCTGACAGGAGATAACATTGAGATCTGCAGTTCCTAGTGATCAGGAACAGCGATCTCTGTGCTGTCTCAGTGAGCCCAGCCCCCACACAGTTAGGGAACACCCAGGGAACACACTTAACCCTTTGATAGCCCCCTACTGCTAACTCCTTCCCTGCCAGTGTTATGTATACATTGATCAGTGCATTTTGTTAGTGTAATGTCACTGGTCCCCAAAAAGTGTCAGATTTGTCCGTCACAATGTTGCAGTCCCGCTAAAAATTGCAGATCGCCGCCATTACTAGTAAAAACATTAAAAAAATAAAAGTCCATAAATCTATCCCATAGTTTGTAGACGCTATAACATTTGTGCAAATCAATTATTATACGCTTATTGCGTTTTTGTTTTTTTTACCAAAAATATGTACAAGAATACATATTGGCCTAAAGCGATGAGTAAATTTGTTTTTTTATTTATTTTTTGTTTTTTTGGATATGCGTTATAGTAAAAAGTTAAAAATATTAATTTTTTTTTCAGAATTGTTGGTCTTTTTTTGTTTATAGCGCAAAAAATAAATACGGCAGTTGTTATCAAATACCACCAAAAGAAAGCTCTATTTGTGGGAAAGATTGGCCTGGTCATTAAGGGGGTAAATCCTTCCAGGGTTTAAATGGTTAAAAAAGTGCAACATTGGGGAAAAAAAATGTTATTTCATTTGTAAATAACTTTGTAATGCTTTGTACCATAATCATAATGTTAATGTAAAATTAAACAGGACAAATTATAGAATAAAATGTGCATGTTTTATCTGCAGTCACACCTTCTATTTTTAAACTAACACTGTTCATAAAAAAAAGAGAAAGTGTGGTTTGTTTTGTTGTGTTTAATTGTCTAAAGAAAAAAAAATGATGTGAGACAATAATTACAAAAAAAGACTTGTTTGTCCTTAAAAAAAAAAAAATCACACACACACACATATATATATATATATATATATATATATATATACGTAAATGTGTGTGTTACCTTGTTATCTTAAAGCGATTGTAAATTCTGTTTTTTTTTTTTTCTTCTTAAATAACCAACATGTTATGCTTTCCTGCTCTGTGTAGTAGATTTGCACAAAGCAGCCCCTATCCTCCTCTTCCCGGGTGCCTCTTCTGTACTCCTGGCCCCTCCCTTCTGTTGAGTTCCCCACAGCCAGCAGCTTGCTATGGGGGCACCCGAGCGGGTCACAGCTCCTTGTGTCCATTCAGACACAGAGCCGCAACCTGTCCCCGCCCCTCTCTCTCCTGATTGCCTAAATGATTTTGATTGACAGCAGTGAGAGCCAATCGTGCCACGCTGCTGTCTCAGTTAATGAGGAGGGTAGTACCGGGCAGCTTAGTCACTCCTGCAACATTGCTGGATAAAGACGGGCTCAGGTAAGTATTAGGGGGGCTGAAGGGGGATGCTGCACACAGAAGGTGTTTTTATCTTAATGCATAGAATGCACCATCTGCCTTTACAACCCCTTTAAGTAATGACAAAGTTATCACCAAATAAACAGGTAGGCTGTAGCAGAATTGTAAAAATTGCTCTGTTCCATAGGAGGAGAACAGCCAAAGTGGTTAAAAAGAAAGAAATGCTGTTTTTCTGCACAAAATAAAGAAATGCTTTCAATTCTCAATTTTCCTAAAGTAGAATAGTACATTTGCTAAAGTTTCATTTACTGTAACTGTAGCCTGAATTCTAAAGATGGTGGGGATTGCTCTCGTTTAGAAAAATTGAATTATTCAAGAGATAAAAAAAAATAACTGAGCTCAAGGAAAGGAACTTCTTGCACTGCTAAATGTTCAATTATGGCAATTTGTAAAACAAAAAGGAAAAATAAATTACTTTTAGCCAGACCAAATTATGACTTGAGTTATGAAGATGGAGACATAATGCAATATGGAGGAAGCAGCTCTGAAATAATCCATTGTGATATTTTATACTTGGCATTCACTAAAAATACTGATTTCATGTGTATGTTGATGAGAAACAGAAAGCAGCGGTTCCCCGTTCTGCAGCTCTGACAGCGGATCGCGGGTCTCGGGCGGTCATCGAGTCCGCCCGACCCTTGGGCATGCCCATGCAGCGTGCGCCCGCCGCCACCTGTGAGTGCGCGCCAGGAGCACGCACAAGGGCAGGACGTCCATGGACATCCACCCAGAGATTCAAATCCGCACTGGAGCCGTACTTCGGCTATAGCGCGGATCTAAAGGGGTTAAACAAAACACCCAAACTCCCCAAAAAAATGTCCATTTAGCAGATACAGTGTGCATGAAGCCTAAAGGGTCTACTTCGTGTTTTCCCCCATGAATCACACAATTTTTACTCAACATTCACATATTTTTCCAGTTGAATCTTAGGTGGAAAATGTGTGAATTTTGGATGAAAACATTGATAAATAGCATTTCTGGTGCAAAGCATGGTGAACATATTTACAAAAGAAAAAAAAATGTTTTGTTCTTTTTTTTTTTTTTTTTTTTTTTTTAATCATGTGCATATTTTCATTGTGACACTACCAACATGAGGGAATAAATGAAAATTTACAAAATAAAATTGAATGAATGGTAAAAAAAAAAAACGAAATGTAAAAATCAGAAAATAAAGGAGAAGGATTAAAATGAGTAAATTAGTGCAAAGGCCTCATTTACACTGCTGCTGGTAAACTGACGTTTAGAGGGATTTGGGCATTTTTTTCAGCTGCCTCTGAAATTTCCTCTGTTATCTTATCAGTGCATGTACACAGGGTCGTTTAAGGTAGTTTCCAAGCAGTTGAGTTTAAAGGCTTTAATTGGAACGCCAAAAAATGGGTTCAGACACCAGTTCAGAGGCATTGGAATCGCAAATAGCTTGTAAACGCCGCTAAACGTGCCTAAACGCGGTAACTCGCGTCTAGGACTGTTTTGTTTACAGGCATCTCCAATTTAAAAAAAAAAAACCCGGCTAAATGCTGCATGCAAAACACGGCAAAACGGCAATTTTAGACATCGGCTTCTAGCTCTCAAAATATATCGTCCAGGGGAGGTTGAAATAGCGTCCCGTGTAAATGGAGACTAACAAGGAGCAATTGAGGGGCCCAGTGTCAAGTTGTAGTTTCCAGGGTGAGCGTAACACCCATTTGGCAAATCCTGTTTGTTTTAACCCCTTCCTTACCGGGCACTTAAACCCCCCTCCTGCCCAGACCAATTTTTGGCTTTCAGCGCTGTCGCATTTTGAATGACAATTGCGCGGTCGTACGACGTTGTACCCAAATAAAATTTGCGTCCTTTTTTTCCCACAAATAGAGCTTTCTTTTGGTGGTATTTGATCCCCTCTGCGCCATTTCTGATCGCCGCTATAAACAAAAAATGAGCGACAATTTTGCAAAAAAACAATATTTTTTACTTTTTGCTAAAGTACAAATCCATTAAAAAAATTATTCATCAGTTTTGGCTGATATATATTCTTCTACATATTTTTGTTTAAAAAAAAAAATTGCAATCGGCGTATATTGATTGGTTTGCGCAAAAGTTATCGCGTCTACAAACTGGGAATTGATTTATGGCGTTTTTATTATTTTTTTTTTTTTTACTAGTAATGGCGGCGATCTGAGATTTTTATCGGGACTGCGATATTGGGGCGGAAATGTCAAACATTTTTTACACATTTTTGGGACCAATGACATTTATACAGTGATCAGAAATTTAAATGTCCACTGATTACTGTATAAATGTCATTGGCAGTGAAGGGGTTAACCAGCAGGGGGCAGTGAAGGGGTTAAATATGTTCCCTGGGTGTGTTCTAACTGTGGGGGGGGGTGGGGCTGGCCGGGACATAACAGATCTAACTGATCTCAGTGACAGGGATCAGATCTGCTATGTCCCCTGTCCCTGAGGCTCCTAAAAGTGATCGGGGGGTCTCGGGCGGACATCGAGTCCGCCCGACCCACGGGCACGCTCGTGCGGCGCGCGTGCGGCGCCGCTGCCGCCAGGGGGCGCGCCTGGAGCGTGCGCAGTGGAGGACGTCCATGGACGTCCTCCCGGCATTTCAGGTGCGCGCTGGAGCCGTACTTCGGCAATAGCGCGGACCTGGAGTGGTTAATGTTGTCAAATCAAAGGTATTAACCAAAATACATGTTATTGTATGGATTTCTTTGTTGAATATAAGCCATACTAAGTGCAACATATTTTAAGATAGACATGTGCACTGCCGAAAAATGTGTTAATTTTCGTTTCATTTGGGGTTTTTTTTGTTTTGTTTTTCGGGTCATTTGTCATGATCGCAATTCGTAAATTCGAAAACTCCTAAATGCGAAAATCCAAAAATTGGAAAGAACAAAAATCCAAATATTAGAAATAATAAATAACTAAATAATAATAACTATTAAATTATAGGTATTGGAATTTCCTTTTAAATTTGGCTGTTAGTGAACTTAACGAATACGAATTTATCCGAAGTTACGAATTATCCAAAATAGCTGTGATAGCTGCGACCAATCAATAGTAAACACGATTAAAAAAAGAGTCATGAATGAAAGACATGAATGAAAATAAATTGCTGTTACAGTGATCATCACTGTAAAAAGCAGTCACGGGGTGAAAAAAAAACAACCCAGTTACCTTCCCAAAGTAATACAGTGTCATTATGGTATGTAAAAAAAATGTAAAAAGTGTAAGAAAATAATTAAAACTGATAAAAAAACAAGCACATATATATATATATATATATATATATATATATATATATATATATATATATATATACACCTATCCCAGGG
>BLSH010112492.1:387805-406648 GCA_018402905.1 Glandirana rugosa
TTCCGTCGAACAAGGTGTCTATTCACAACACAATTCTTCTGCTGTGTGAGAATAGGGGCGTGTCCCTTTCCTCCAATCAGCTCTCTCACACTGTAACTGCAGCCTTGCCACCCCCTCCTCTGTGCTGCTGTGAGATGAAAAAAAGATGTTTAACTTGAAAGAGTGTACAGAGCAGAAAACTGCAGATAAACAAATAAACCTTATGTAGGAGGATGTGTTTCATCTCTGTGTATCAGCTGATGCTGTTCACTGGGCATATTTAAGGGTTTACAACCACTTTAACTGCAACAGAAAAATAAGGTCTGTTGTCCTGCCAAACAGAGCTGTGCTATGTGGCAGAGTTGTGTAACTCTTAGAACTGGATGGACGTAAACCGAAGTCTTTTGGTTGAAGAACAAGCTGCCTTATATGTATTTTATCTATGTATTTAGTTTTGTTTGTTTTGGGTTTTTTTGCCAGGAGTCCAGCTTTAAATGGTTAATAACCTATGTTGTTGAGGGCTTATAGCTGGTGTACAGTATATTATAAGAGTTTTTTTTATTAAAGATGAGCTTCCCTTTAATCATACCGACAATATCAAAAGTTTTTTTTAGCTTTGTTTGCAATATACAGAACTTGTGGTAAACAGCCATCTGCACTCCTTCAGCATATACACATGCTGTTAAATTAATCTTCTAATGATCAGAAACTTTAAAGGGAACAACTGTGGCATATTATCATATATTATATCATATCACATCACTTTTTTCATTTCTTTTTTCCCACTAGAGTCATAACCCATGTATGAAATGAACTGCTATGCTGACCTGTAATTAAAGAGCACCTGTAAGTAGTAGTAAACACATAGCTCCCATCTTCCTGAGAAGAGGAAGAGAGACACCTTTTAGAAGGAATGATGTAGGCATAGGACACATCCCTGCAGATCAGATCCCCTATTTAGATGTACCACGATGAATTAATATGTAAAAAAAATATTGTTTAAACCAGCCATTCTCAAGCCTTTCTTTAGAATAACAAGAAGGAGAAATAACTCTCCAGTCTCAGGGAACCCCTGCTAAAAATGACCATATCTATAACTCATGATACATTAGTGTGATGGTCAGTGGAAGGAATGCGTTCTACACTTGTGATCATGAGGAAGAATTGCCCCTTTCTAAAAAGATGAATGGTGTCAGTGGGAACTTATCTGAGAGGAAGAAATTGCTCATTGCTCAAGGAGCCCTACCAACCTTTGGAGGAACCCTAGGGTTCTATGGAACCCTAGTTGAGAAACCCTTGTTTAAACCCACAAGGATTTTTTTTCACCACTACTTTTTAATAGTGTAACACATGCAATAATCTAGAGCAGGGGTCTCCAAACTATGACCCTCCAGTTGTTCAGGAACTACTATTCCCACCATGCCTAGTCATGTCTGTGAATGTCAGAGTTTTACAATGCCTTGTAGTTCTGCAACAGAGGGAGGGCCATAGTTTGGAGATCCCTGATCTAGAGGTTGGATGATGTGTTTAGCATAATAAAATGCTCTCAGTAGTTATATAGTGAATTTTATAAAGAAATCTAAATGTCAGTCAAAAAAGAGGGTAAAAAAATCAGACCTCTTTTATAAATATCCAAAAAGAACTATACTGTACATTACTTTTAATCAGTACTGGAACCAGAGCTTATTCCACATAAAAAGCAGAGTGTAAAGTATATCTAATGTCAACATTCTTGGAAGACTTGGAAGGATGTTTTCCAATGATAGAGAAAAAAAGGCCGTGCTCCCTACCGACCACAACAGCTTGTATTCCCCCCGCCTTTGGGACAGTCCATGGTAGAAAGCAGACCAATTTGCAAATTGGGTTTCAGGTCCTTCAGAAAAAGGGACAGTTGGCAACTTTGGATTCAAATGGTAGGATAACCTGAAAGCAGACACCTAGAGGTGCAACTTTCATACTTTATTTTAGCATCTAGAACAGTTTATCCAAGTGGTTGCTTTGCTTTAACATTACCTTCAAAACTTCAAAGTTGGAACAACAAAATCCAAAGAGTACTTATACTATGTAGCCAGATGTTGACCAGATGACCATCATAGCTCTATAAATTTACTGGACATCCTATTCCAAAACCCATTCCTCCTCCCCCCTAATTGCGTGCAGTGATAACAGCCTCCACTCTTCTAGGAAGGCTCTCCACAAGATTTGAAGTGTGTTCAGGGGAATTTGTGTCCATCTAAAAGAGTATTTGCGAGGTTAGGTACTGATATGGAATGGGAAGTCCTGGCTTGCAATCAGTGCTCAGTTCATCCCAGAGGTGTTCAGTTGAGGTCAGAGCTCTGTGCAGGCCACTCATGTTCCTCCACAAAATTGGTCAAATCATATCTCCATGGACCTGGCTTTGTACACCTGAACTCATTAATTTGGAAAGGTGTTCACGTAACTTTAGTAAGATAGTGTACCTTCCTTGTTGGTGGCATGTTGGTTGCTCTGAAACTACAGGTGCACTTTAATGGTTGGTTACCTCCATCTTTACATGTTTCACAGTGACAAAGAACTTCAGGTTTGTAATTGTATATGTCAGAAGGCAACGTTACCTGTTCAATTTAGTAATAATGTATGTTTGAGTGAGAGTGGAAGATGCCTTGTGGCAGCTCTTGTGCTGGATGTGGGAAGAGTTAAAGGAGATATTTTCATGACAAGTATTTTGCTCTACAAATATTTCTACTAGAGATGGCTTGACTTTGGTCAATCCAGAATTTTATACCTGTTAAAGTGTCACTTGGCAGCTTGAAGAAGAGATTTAAGTTATTTTATAGCTTGTGTTGAAAGAGAGGTTTATTATTTTTTATGAAGACTATACAAGTTATTATATCATTCTAAAGAGGCTAAAAAATGCAAAATATAATCTGAAAAATAATATATATCCTACATAAAGACTATTTGTAGATTTAAGTATATTAAAGAGAGTTATGTCTGATACATGAGTATTTTTCTAATCAGTAATTTAATTTTTATCATAAATGAAATATATAGAATATGTGAAAAATAAGGAATCTATTCTTGCTATATTTTCGCTACAGAGAATTCAGCCTTATTTAAGGGGTCGTTCCACTATTTAGCAATAATGTGTACAATGCCTATACTCTTAGTCCAGTGGTAACACAGTTCAGATCCTATTTTACCACTGGTCCTTAAAGTTATTTTGTCTCAAAAAAAAAAAAATCCAGCATAAGCTGAGAATATTTAAACTTACCTTTTCCATATCCTTCTCCTAGAAACGTGTCTTTATTGCAGAGCAAAGCTGCCAGTGGAATATTTAGCCTGGGTTCCCCTCTGTTGCATTATGGTTCAACCTGCTGCTATGTCGCTGCTGTGCTTCAGGGAAATAGTAGTGACGTAGCGGCCAGCAGGTTGAACCACAGTATGTGACGTTGGATGGGAAATCAACAACATTCCATCTGTGGCTTTGCTCGTTTTCAAGTAGTGAGCATTAGGATTTTTTTTTCACTGTGAATTTTTGTTTAATTGGTAATAGAATTACTTTAAAAAGCAGTTTGGAGGCTACTGGAGCTCTTTAGTAAGTATGGCTTCCAATTCCAAGAAACCTCTGAGGTGTCCAAAAGAGCAGATATAGGTGGCTGTTAAAGAGACAGTCTGAACCCCTCTACCCTGGACTGTGTACCTTCCTCTCTGTTTAGGTTAGGTTAGTTGAACCTTATGAGCAATGGTCCAGCTGTGTACATATGCTTTGGACCATTTTTCCAAGATAGGTGCCAAGTTTCCTTTAAGGAATGTGCTCTATTAAGATCAGTTGCACTGCATTTGCCAAAGCATACAATCACAGCCCAGAGTATGTGAAGCTAAGGTGGCCTTATCAAAAAGATCAGCTTCACAAGAGCTCTTATTATGTTAATACTTGCCATTCATTACCGCTCTATAAAGGAGAGATTTTTCACTTTATTACTAAAATTGGAGAAGACCCCTTTAATAAGGCAATGTAAAGACTAATGGTGCGCAGTAACCCAGAGTGACCAATTATATTCCCATTTTATTCATAAAGCACTTTTGCTTTGTACCACTGAGGCTATGGGTTAAATATCTACCAAGTGGACATGCTGCATGAAGTATATTATGCGGGTGTTTGTGTAGGCTTCTCAAATTAATGATTTCCCTTTGGATTAATAAAGTAGTCTGAATCTGAAGGCTTCAGGTCTCTAAAGAAATCAAACTCCCCTTCAGGCTGGGTTCACACTATCGCCGCTCCCAGCAGGGGTCCGGTGCATCCTGGTTCACCATTTCAGTTCCGATTTCAGCCCAAATTATTGGCTGAATTAGGACCTGAAGTGAACCAAAAGTGCAAATTCACACTGGAGCCGTAGCGGAGATATGTGAACCGGCTCCATAGAGAGCCGGTCAAAATCTCCTGCTATTGCGAATTGGATGCGGGGAACCTGGATCAAATTCACAATAGTGTGAACCCAGCCTCAGCAGAAAAGGTATTATCGTCGCCTATCCTCCGGGCTATGTGTTCTACCCCTCTCCTCTTTCCACCACTGCAGCCTCTATCAGTTTCTTCAGCATTTAACACATCTAGGAGCATTGTAAGGCTGTGTTCCCGACTGCACACTGTGGTTTCTTGAGCCAACCCCTACATCACTGTAAGGTAGGGGTTGGATGATGGAACTACAGGGCTTGGTGGGGGGGATACAGCCAACCAACTCGCCCCGCTGTGTCAAATGCCAAAAATACTGATGACCTACAAAATGCCTTGGATGGTTTTTAGGATAAACCAGCCTTCCTCAATTTTTTCAACACAGGGGAACCCTTGAAATATCTTTCCAGTCTTAGTGATGATTTGCTGGAAGAATGCTCCTTACATTTGTGGTCAATGAGAAGAATTACCTCCTTACAGACAGCTAAAAAGATCAATGTCAGTGGGACCTTATCTGAGAGGCAGAAATTGCTCATTGCTCAAGGAACCCCTAGAAACCTCTGGAGGAACCCTTGTTTAAATGAATAAATGAATTTAGACTTTCATCCTTTAGTCTGGCGCACCTTCCATTAGTTTTTACTTTTTCAGGTAACCTGCTGGGACAACCACTTTGTCTGCTTTGAGCAGCCCAACCTGAGCCAGCGAGCTCTCTGAATGGTTTTGTTCTCTCAGTACTTCAGTGTTTCCCCAGTCCTCAAGGCGCCTCAACAGGTCATGTTTTCAGGCTTTCCATTATTTTGCACAGTTTTTTATTTGATCAGTTTCACTGCCTTAGTAATTACCACAGCCGTTTCATCTGAGAGAAATCTTGAAAACATGACCTGTTGGGGCGCCTTGAGGACTGGAGTTGAGAAACACTGGTGTATATGAACGAACATAAAGTCCCAGCATTTCTTGGATGCTTTTTTCTTCATTTGAAGATGAACAACCTGAGGGATGAGTAGACTACCTTTTCTATTGCAAGGGAATGCCAGTTTGATAGAAACCTGATCGTGTCTCTTTAAAAATATGGATGAATTAAAAAGCTTCCTACTAAAAATGTAGCGGGGCAGTCAGCTCAGTTTTAGAAGGTTAAAATGCAAAACGTGCTGTAAACCTAGTGCTTTATATGCAAACAAGAAATAAATCATTCATGTTTAGAACAGTGAAAAGAATACAAGGGGACAGCTGATTGGTTGCTTTGGGCTATTGCACCTTGCATATGGCTTTTTCTTTTCATGTTATAGATCACACTCTATTAGGATTTATGCACACTGGACGCTCTCTGGGCATCGGATTATGTGGCAGGAGACGCTGCTTAGAAAACATGCTTTTAGTAGCGTTTTGTAAGCAGCGTTTATGTGCATTTTTGCGTGTTTATTGGCGTCAGCGTTTTTGAGCTTTTTTTTTAACTTCATTTGCTTCCATTGACTTCAAAAAGCGCTGGAAGCTGATAAACGGCCATTTAGCAGCGTTTATGGGCGTTTATCGGCGTCCAACGTTTTTTGTGGTCAGAAGGACGACTCGTGAATGCCAATTCAGGGTGTTCAGATAACAGCCAATAAATGCCACTGCTGTTAAACGACAATAAACGTCTATGTGTGCATGGTCACATAGGATAACATAAAGGGGCGTTTATGGGCTGTAAAAAAAAATGCCCAAATGACCATAAATGGTTGTTTATCAGCTTCAGTGTGCATGGAGCCTTACAGTTCATGTATTTAAGGGCTAACGTATCATCATCAATGCATTAACCGCAATGCAATACTGACTGTGTCTTTGTTACAAGGACTGCAGAATACAGTATAGAGAGGAAAACTAGGAATATTTTGTGATCATATATTTACTTAAACACGATGTTTGCTGTGAATTCTAAACATGTTTAAAAATCTGAATGATTTGATTTTCACATTTTGTTAAGGCAATGCTGAATCCAGGACTATTGATTGCAGGTAATGCTATGTTAATAATTCAGTGGGCGTTATCAAAGTGTTGAACATCTATGTAAAATATATTACTTTGCCTTTCTTTAGTAAAATAAAACAGTAAAAATAATAATATATTGTGTTGTGTAAGTGATATGGTGTCATTTATTAGAAGCCAATTGAGGACCTGTACATTAGGCAGGAGAGAACGAAAGGAAAAAAGAAAGAAAGAAAGGCGGAAAAAAGAGAAATAAAGAAAGAAGGAAAGAAAGAAGGAATCCTAAATTCATCTCCAACAATGTGTAGCTCAATGAGAAAAAATGACAGTAAGTGATATGGTGTAATCTTTCAGAAGGCAATTGAGGAAAGAAAGAAAGGAGGAAAGAAAGAACGGCGAAAAAAAGAGAAATAAAGAAAGGAGGAAAGAAAGAAGGAATCCTAAATTCATCTCCAACAATATGTAGCTCAATGAGCAAAAATGACAGTAAGTGATATGGTGTAATCTATCAGAAGGCAATTGAGGACAGAAAGAAAGGAAGAAAGAAGGAGAGAAAGAAGGAAAGAAGGAGAGAAAGAAAGGAAGAAAGAGAGGAAGAAAGAGAGGAAGAGAGGAGGAAAGAGAGGAGGAAAGAAAGAAAGGAGAAAAGTAAGAGAGAAAGAAAGAAGGAAAGAAGGAAAGAAAGAAAGAGAGGGGGAAAGAAAGAAAGAGAGGGGGAAAGAAAGAAAGAGAGGAGGAAAGAAGGAAAGAAAGAAAGAGAGGGGGAAAGAAGGAAAGAGAGGAGGAAAGAAAGAAAGAGAAGGAAAGAAAGAGAAGGAAAGAAAGAGAGGGGAAAAGAAAGAAAGAGAGGGGGAAAGAGAGGAGGAAAGAAAGAAAGAAAGAGGAGGAAAGAAAGAGAGGGGGAAAGAAATAAAGGAGAAAAGAAAGAGAGAAAGAAAGAAGGAAAGAAAGAAAGAGAGGAGGAAAGAAAGAAAGAAAGAAAGAGAGAAAGAAAGAGAGAAAAAAAGAAAGAAAGGAGGAAAGAGAGGGAGGGAAAGAAAGAAAGAAAGAAAGAGAGGAGGAAAGAAAGAAAGAACGAAGGAAAGAAAGAAAGAGAGGAGGAAAGAAAGAAAGAAAGGAGGAAAGAAAGAAAGAAAGAAAGAAAGAAAGAGAAAAAAAAAGAAAGAAAGGAGGAAAGAAAGAAAAAACCCTAAATACACCTCCAAACAATGTAGCTCAATGAGCAAAGATGACAGTTTACAACAATAAAAAAATGTGTAATTTCATTGCAAAATCAAAGAAAGACAGATTGCTAACAATTACTTCACTGATCTCAATTTATATTAAAGTATACATTGTGTATGGGAATCATTCTATCATCAGCATAAGAGTGACTAGATGAGAAAAACTTGGCCTGGATAGTCAACATATCAAAGTTCCCAGGAACATTACCCCCATCTTTTAATATAAGGGCGGTTAGGCATCTGTTTAAGCATGAAGCAGTGCACAGGGGGTTAATTGATAACTAAATATCATTCCATGATCTCTTTTATTATTCATAGCAGTGTCCAGGCATTGAGTCCGTGGGATTAATAATGAATGTGAATAATGTTTGGATAATTTATTGGCAGCCAGTCTGATCCCACGTCATCCCGAGGTGATGAGCGAAGAAAATGTTCACGGCTCTTGCTCCTCAGGTTTGTCATTTACTCTATAAAAATCAAGATCAACCATTGACGTAAAGGAAAAATCCATTTAAATAACCAAAAATAAAGGTCAAAAATACAGAGAGGAGGTCAGAGGTGGCATCAAAGACACTGATCAAAAGACACCCTTATTATGGGAGAAAAAATAGACAATGCTACATAGTGTGCTGAGTGGGAGTTTAGGTAAAGTTGAAGTTTAGTCAGAAAATGAAAGTGGTTGTCAACCCGTGACTTCCACTTTAACCTACAGGTAAATCTATAATAAGGCTACAGGTAAGCCTATAATAAGCCTTACCTGTAGGTTCCCTGCATATCTCCTAAACCTGCACGGTTTAGGAGATATACAGTGTACTTGCATTGCCGACGTCATTCGGTACATGCGCAGTGAAGAAACGGTCCGCTGTGCCGTTTCTTCACTTCGTCCGTGCCGAGACTGGCGGCTCCCACGCGCATGCGCAGGAGTGATGTCACGTGACTCTGGCCAGTCACAGAGCTGGAGTTGCGGCCCCGGAAGGAAGAGGGGCTGAAGATGGATGCTGCCTGCACAGGGTACATTGCAGGCTTAGTTTGTAGTAGCCCATTATTGCTTTTACTTTGCAGGGGAATATAGAGGAAGTAAACCCCATCAGGGTTTACTTCCTCGTTAAGTCCTTCTAGATCACTTTATGCTGACGCCTTTTGCAGGTGTAGTTATGTAGAACATTAAAAATAAGTGCCTATACTGTTTAAAATCCGGTAATATACTGGGGTTGATTAAAGCCTAATACAAACGGGCCGAAAGTTGGGCGGCATTGGCCAGTTCAGTAGAAACTAGCTGACATTTGGCCCATGTGTACTGGAGTTGGTCCAACAGAAGCCAGCCAGTCACCCAGCTTCTGTCAAAGGGGCATGACCAAAAAAGGTCTGCTGATCGGCTCCTGATCAGCGCTCTCAGCCAATGGCTGATAACACTGACCAGAGTGTTCTGGCGGGGGTCGTCCCCCTATCAGAACACTATAGAACAGCAGGGGAGAAAGCTGTACTAATGTTAATTATTACAACGGCTCCTCCTGAGCTGTCAGGTTTTTTTCTCGTTTAGCTCTACTGGGTTGAGCGAAAAAAAAGAACTACTGGTGTGTAGAGCTTTACTAAAACTGGAGAGTGCAAGATCTGGTGCAGCTGTGCATAATATCCAATCAGCTTCTAACTTCAGCTTGTTCAAAAACCTGGAAGCTGATTGGTTTCTATGTAGAGCTGCACCAGATTTTGCACTCGCCAGTTTAAGTAAATCAACAGTGATTGAAAAAAGTGGTCGGCGCTCACCTTCACCTAATAATAGCATGTGCTTGCTTAAATGTCTATTAAATCAACAATACAATAATTAATACAGTGCAATGAATAAATCATATAACATGACAAAAAATCATCATAAATAAAAGAAAAAAATTGTGAAAATGTGATGATTCTAAAAATTAGCATAATGACCGTTCATCCAAGCATTCCATGTGTAATAGTAGAAAATGTTTCTTTAACCTCCCTGGCGGTATTCCCGAGTGTGGCTCGGGGTGGAATTTTAGTACCATTAGCGGTAACCCCGAGCCACACTCGGGATCGCATCGCTGGATCCAAGGCAGCGCTACTCACCTTGTCCCCTGGATCCAGCGATGTCCCCCGCCATGTCTGCGAGCTGTGTCCTCTGCCCGATGCCTCTGTGTGCCGGGCTCCGTTCCCTGCGAGCGTCGCACGGGGACGGAGACCGGCGGTAAATTCAAAAAGTGAAACACACAGTAAACATACAGTACACTGTAATCTGTAAGATGACATTACTGTATGAAATCATTTCCCTTTGTCCCTAGTGGTTTGCCCAGTGCCCTGCATGCACTTTTATATAATAAATGCCATTCTTTCTGCCTGGAAACTTGAGAATGTCCATGGCAACCAAAGAGCGTCCCTTTACATCAAAGGTGTTTTTTGATTAGCTAGAAAACAGCGATAGTAAATAAGAATCATTTGCAGAATTGAGTGATACTGATTTTTGGGGAAATTTATCATCAGACACTGAAAGTGACGACAGCGACAATTCTACTACATAGCAAATTTCAGTGTTTTTGGTTTGATTACATTATTGAATACATTTTATTACTATTACGTTATTATTTTTGATAATTGTTTATAGTTATTTATTATATTATATTTTTTATGATTTCATGTTTCAAACTTTATCATACCTGGGATGTCTACTAGACTCTTGTTTGGACAGATTTAAGTGAGTTATTCCTAATAATTACAGGCTTACAATATGAAACGCCAAATTTCCATGCAAAATAATCGTACCGCTTTCAGCACCAAAAATCGGAAATAATCATCCCGCCAGGGGGGTTAACCGTGCTCAAGAAAGTGCTGAGTGCAAATGAAAATCCTTCTTAAATCTTGTTAGGACAAGTGCTCCACCACAAACAGGGGTTCACACTCACCGAACAGCAGATATAAATAGGCTCAATAAGTATGCAGCACAGCAAGATGACCATACATCAACCAGAAGCGATATCAATGATCTTTTCACAGGGGAAGCAGCTCCTGTAAACAGAATGACAAATCCTTCATTGCGCAACACAGTTTTATTTAACATTATAAACAATTAAATCAACCCCACTGTCTCACCCTGCTCTGCACATGCTCAGTTACTTTCCATTTGGGGCCATTGTGCCAAAAATCAGAGCCACTAGAGCAGTGGTTCTCAACTCCTGTCCTCAGGACCCACTAACAGGTCAAGTTTGCAGAATAACTGAAATGCATCCCAGGTGATATCATTTGCTGCTCAGTGATTGCAGTATTCTAGTCTGCATCTCCCCAAGGTAATACTTAAAATCTGGCCTGTTAGTGGGTCCCGAGAACAGGAGTTGAGAACCACTGCACTAGAGGCTGATCTGCTGACAGCTTAAAGATTTACTGCTGCTCAAGGGCTCTGGGCGTCAGCAAAATCACAGACTCCAGCATGTAGGAACAGGAACAGTGCTGGAGGCAATTTACAGCAAACACTAATTTTGGTAGCATAATTACTAATGTGGAATGTATGTTCCTTGCTAAAGAACTGTATTTTTTTATCAAATTGTTATGGGTAAAGTTCCACTTTAAAAGAATTTCAAAACTGGACCGTGGGGCAATGGAAGAAGGTGGCATGGTCTGATAAATCCTGTTTTCTTTTACATCATGGGGATTGCCAGGTGTGTATGTATCACTTACCTGGGGAAGAGATGGCAACAGGATGCAGTATGGGAAGAAGGCAATGCTTTGGACACCTTTGGGTCCTGCCATTCATGTGGAGGTTACTTTAACACTTACCACTTACTTGATGACCAAGTATGCTCCTTCATTCCCTGATGACAGTGGCCTCTTTCAGTAGGATAATGTGCTCTGCCACACTGCAAGAATGGTTCAAGAATGGATTGAGGAACACAACAACGAGTTTGAAATGCTGACTTGGCCTCTGAATTCTCCAGATCTGTGCATCTATGGGAGGTGCTGGAAAAACACATCTGATCCATGGAGGCCCCCATCTTGCAACTTACGGGACTTAAAGGATCTGCTAGCGACAGCTTGGTATCAGAATACCTTCAGAGTCCTAATGGAGTCTATTCTGCGATGGGTAAGGGCTGTTTAGTGACAAAAGGGGGACCTATTCAATATCAGATGGATCATCCAATAGACTGTTGACTTTGCAAGGGAAGTGCATTTTCCTCAGAACTTAGTAAATATGGTGAAATTTCACTTTGCAAAGAATACCTAAGAAATGTGCAAGGGAAATTAAATAGCAGCATTTTTGCTTGCACATGACTGCATGATGGAAATCAGCAGACCTTCCCCACATTCCCTAAACTCTGAGAATAATTGCAAAATGCATTTTCCCTTGCAAAGTGAACCGTCTATTTGCCTTTAGTAAATCAACTCCTATGCTCAGAGTTCCTGGACTTACCACTGGGTTCACCAAACCTCCTATGAACCAAACTTTTCCTGGTTTTCTCATTCCTATATGTGAGTCGTCTATAACAGCCTTTTGTTAAAAGCGATCAGTCTCTGTCAGTCTCTTGTTACATGTGAATGCCAACAGCAGGTTGCAGGTAAAACCAACTATCCAGCTACTGAAAAAACAAATAAAAACATTTTTGATTAAAGGGCCCTTTCCCTAACTTGACCCTACTTTTCAACACTGCCTGTTTAACTATGCCCACCCACAGTAAGTTGCACCCGTTTTTCACAGCGCCATGCTATAGGATATAGGATAGTTCTTGTTCTCAGTGGGGTTGATTTACTAAAACAAAAAGCGCTGTTCACTATGCAAGGGGAAGAGGAATTTTGCAGGGAAATCTCTCCAAAATTTAGAGAATGTGGTGAAATTTCACTTAGCGTGGTGCAGGTGCAAAGAAGATTTTTTTAAAAAAAATAGTACTTTTGTTGGCACATGATGGGATGATGGAAGTCAGCAGAGCTTCACCTCATTCATTAAGTTCTGGGGAAAATTCCCTCTGCCCAAGTGAGCAGTCTATTTGCCTTTAGTAAATCAACTTCACTATCTCTTATGGGCCCCAGGTACCCCAGTCTGACACTGCAAGCAGCCGTAACTGAAACTGAGAACAAATGATACAATAAATCCCCCACATTGCAGCCGCTCTGGTACAACAATTCACACAAAGATGAAATCTCTTTCACGGGATAAGGCATGCATTTGTAAGAATAACCTACACATAAAAAATGCAAGTCTGCTGTGATAAGGTATTGTGACCCCAAGGGAGGGCTAGATGCTTCATTGTCTTCTTTTTCTTTATTCCAGTGCAGATATCTTTCCATTATTGTCTGTAATCGTGATGTCTGCTGTTCTTTTCAGGATAATAAAATAAGGAATAATGAAAAAGAAAAGAAAAAAAAAACGCCAAATGCAATAAGCATGTCTGTAGAAAAGTACACTAGATCAGTCCTGCATTTTTATCATATTGTATTCCTTTTCATAATATCAGATGTTTTCCAAAATTCCCCAAAAGTTAATAATTGTTTTTAAGAAGCAGTGTAATAATCAATTATATTTGGGGTGGTTTTTGATTTTTTTTATTTATTGTGCTTTTTTAAGCTCTGTTATATTTGCTGTATACAGTTGTGCTCATAAGTTTACATACCCTGGAAGAATTTATGATTTCTTGGCCAATTTTCAGAGAATATGAATAACACAAAAGCTTTTCTTTCACTCATGGTTGGTGTTTGGCTGAAGCCATTTATTATCATTTATTATCAATCAACTGCGTTTACTCTTTTTAAATCATAATGACAACAGAAACTACCCAAATGACCCTAATCAAAAGTTTACATACCCCAGTACCTAATACCGTGTATTGCCCCCTTTAACACCAATGACAGCTTGAAGTCTTTTGTGGTATTTGTGGATGAGGCTCTTTATCTGCTCAGGTGGTAAAGCTGCCCATTCCTCTTGGCAAAAAGCCTCCAGTTCCTGGAAATTCTTGGGCTGTCTTGCATGAACTGCACGTTTGAGATCTCCCCAGAGTGGCTCAATGATATTGAGGTCAGAGACTGAGATGGTCACTCCATTCTGCTGTAGGCAATGACAGGTCGACTTGGCATTGTGTTTTGGATCATTGTCATGTTGGAACGTCCAAGTACGTCCCCTGCGCAGCTTCCTGGCTAATGAATGCAAATGTTCCTCCAGTATTTTTTGATAACATACTGCATTCATCTTGCCATCAATATTGACCACATTTCCTGTGCCTTTGTAGCTCACACATCCCCAAAACATCAGCGATCCACCTCCGAGTTTCAGAGGCCTTGTTGACTCCTCTCCAATTGTAACATTTATGGTTGTGGCCAAAAAGCTAAATTTTGGTCTCATAACTCCAAATGACTTTGTGCCAGAAGGTTTGAGGCTTGTCTCTGTGCTGTTTAGCATATTGTAAGCTGGATACTTTGTGCCATTGGCATACTAATAGCGTTCTTCTGGCGACTTGACCATGCAGCCCATCTTTCTTCAAGTGCCTCCTTATTGTGCATCTTGAAACAGCCCCACCACATGTTTTCAGAGAGTCCTGAGGTTATATGTGGGATTTTCTTTGTATCCCGAACAATTTTCCTGGCAGTGGTGGCTGAAATTTCAGTTGGTCTACCTGACCGTGGTTTGGTTTCAACAGAACCCCTTATTCTCCACTTCTTGATTAGAGTTTGAACACTACTGATTGGCGTTCTCAATTCCTTGGATATCTTTTTATATCCCTTTCCTGTTTTATACAGTTCAACTACCTTTTCCCCCAGATCCTTTGACAATTCTTTTACTTTCCCCATTATTCAGAAACATCAGTGCAGCACTAGATGAAAGATGCAAGGGTCTGTCAGGAGTCCAAAAACTCACTGACCTTTTATACACAAAGCAAACAGATCACAGGTGAGGATGATTACATTTAACAGTCATTCAAACCGCTTTGTTTCAACTTGTGTGCATGTTATCAGGCCAAAACCACCAGGGTATGTAAACTTTTGACCAGGGTGATTTGGGTAGTTTCTGTTGTCAGTATGATTTAAAAAGAGTAAACACAGTTGATTGATAATAAATGGCTTCAGCCAAACACTAACCATGAGTGAAAGAAATGTTTTTGTGTTATCAATCATATTCTCTGAAAAATGGCCAAGAAATCATAAATTCTGCCAGGGTATGTAAATTTATGAGCACAACTGTATGTATACTGGTAGTGACTCCTGCAGTATTGTACTAGTGTTAGAGGATAAAAATTCTACCTGTGGTAACCTACTAGACTCTGAAACCAACTCCCAGTGTCCATAGGTATCTTATATAGAACAGTATCCTATAGAAGGAAACTTAGCTGCCATTTTGCCAATATTCAAGGTCTGCACATTTAAGCTACTTTCACACTGAGGTGGTAGCCGTGGTCGCGCTAAAACCCCGCTAGTTTTAGCGGAGTTTTACCAGCGATAGGGCTCCGCTATGTGGGCGGGAGCGCCGCGCTTTTAACCCCTCACAAGGGGTTAAAAAGGGGTTAAAATTGCCGGCGCTCAGCGCTACCGAGGCAGTGTGCAGCATCTTCGGAAGCGCTTGCCATTCATTTCAAATGCAGGGGAGGTAGAGGAGCGGTATATTAATGGGCTACTAGATTCTGGATGTTACAAATCAGTGTTGCCAACCCCCAGTAAATTTACTGACAGTTTGTAAAAATCTGTGATTTTTACAACTGTCTATAAATATCTGGGTCTGATAATTTGTCATTCTTTGCTGACTTTTTAAGTGTAAACCGGGCAAACTACTTGATATGGGTATTGTCAGTGTTTCCATGTTGTGTTTAAATATCAGTTGTCTTAGTTTTTAATAGGAGTTCAGTTATTTTTCAGGTTGCCAGTAAAAAATGTAATCCGCCAGTAAATTTTCCATGTTTTGCCAGTAAAAAAATGCTGCGAGAGGTTGGCAACACTGTTACAAATACAACTCTTCTCCTCCTGGGAATGATACAGAATGAGCCCCGTGTGCTTTGGCAAGCTAACATTTACATCTCAGGGTCATGTTCTTGGTGTATGGTAGGTAGGAAAATAAGTTTGGTGCCAGTGGCTGTAGCCTTCTTACAATGTATTGTTTACCTCTAGGAGAGAGGGTTTAGGGGCACAGAAAACCCCAAAACAGCACCTAAAAGGACAGGTATTCTGGTATTAGCAGCCCCCTAAATGGAGGCTCTTGTGATTGCTGGCCTTGTGAGATCAGCCAATCAGGTCCATGACCCAGTAAGAGTAATCACAGTGGTTTTTGAGTAACAGTTATGCTCTCTCTCTAATTAATTTGGCACATGATGCCTTTGTTCTGATTCACACCACATGCAGTCCAGTGCATTTGTTTTTCTGCATCAAAAGTGCACAGATCGTAGGGTAGATGGTTTCTAAGGACATACAAGAGAAAGCAGTCACTTCCAGCGCTGAAAGGTGTTCTGTGATTTATACGGCAACAAGGACATCAATATTCCAAAACCATCTGCATGCAGCCCTCCTCGGTTGGGGTAATTCTATGAGACTAAAAAACAACAAAAAGGAAGTTGCGCACACCTAGTCCATTACCCAAAACTTTTAATAGGTATTTGAAAGGTTAAAAAAGCCTGTCTGGCACCAACAACCATGCCACGTTCAAAGTCACTTAAATCCCCTTTCTTCCCCATTCTGATGCTCGGTTTGAACTTCAGCAGTTCGTCTTCACCACGTCTAGATGCCTACATGCATTGAGTTGTTGCCATGTGATTGGCTAATTAGCAATTTGTGTTACCAAGCAATTGAACAGGTGTACCTAATAAAGTGGCAGGTGAGTGTATATTTTATATGCTGTAACTACTGTTGGCGTATATATATATTTTTTTTTAGTTAAACTGCACCTTTTATCATTAAGCTCCAGTCCAGTGACTTTGCCTAGGCTAAGATGATGTAATCAGTTTACTGAAAGCAGAAGTCCTCCCAGGGATCAGACAAAGTAACCTTATAGCAAGTTGCAAAGTGAGAAATTGCAGTAGGAGATGATTGGTGTCAGTCATTTGTGAACATGGCCAAGAATTGCACAAGCACCAAGATTTCTGCTGAATCAGCTGTCACTTGTCCTGTATGTGGCTCAGTTGGCACCACCTGGCTTGACACAAGCTGGCTTTTCATTTAACTTATGTCAAAGGAGCCGGTCAGAAAATTCCCAGCTGAACAGTGCCTGTATCTAGTCAGATACCAGCGCTGTTCTGGTATTTCTGATAGCGGTGGGTGCCAGCTGTCTGAATATAAAATCCAGAACTACAGATTCTTCCATCCATGCTTTTTATCTTGGAATGGGGAATTGAGTGATTTCCCTTCTTCAGAGGAATCTTAACCCCTAACATATATGGCCAGGTTTATGGCCAGTAAAACAATTCTGGAAGTAGTTGTTGACCCTCGATGATGTCTGAATGGCTCTGTTCTAAAGTAAAAAGGAGACAAAGGCATTGCCAGGCGAAGTACTCTTATAAACACTATGTTACCAAAAGTTTTGGGACACCTGCCTTTACATGCCATGCACATGACCTTTAATGGCATCCCTTGAGTTGGCCCACCCTTTGCAGCTATAACAGCTTCAACTCTTCTGCGAAGGCTGTCCACAAGGTTTAGGAGTGTCTATGGGAATGTTTGACCATTCTTCCAGAAGCGCATTTGTGAGGTCATGCACTGATGTTGGATGAGAAGGCCTAACTCACAGTCTCTGCTCTAATTAGTCCCAAAGGTGTTCTATCGGGTAGAGGTCAGGACCAGTCAAATTCCTCCACCCCATACTCCCTCATCCATGTTGTTATGGACCTTGCTTTGTGCACTGGTGCTCAGTCATGTTGGAACAGGAAGGGGCCATCCCCAAAATCTTGCCCACAAAGTTGGGAGCAGGAAACTATCCAAAATACCTTAGTATACTGACGCCTTAAGAGTTTCCTTCACTGGAACAAAGGGCCAAGCCCAACCCCTGAAGAACAACCCCACGCAATAATCCCCCCTCTGCCAAATGATTTGGACCAGTGCACAAAGCAAGGTCCGGTGGGAGATTGGCTCGTGTAGATCACCTTTCCTAGGAAAAAGGTAGCGGGAAGACCAACTCTCTTGAAAGTCTGGTGGGTTGCCAGTTTTATTTAGAAAAAGGTTGCAAGTCATAAAATAAACAAAACATCAAACATACAATGTCGCGCTTGTCCCTGACACCTGCAAACAAGCAAATGCAAACCTTTTCTCTTGCAGTCCTTAGAGCAACCAACCTCCATGGTGTAGCTCTCTCAGTGAAGTTATACTGAGTCCCAGGCCAGAGCCCAACTGAGATCTCTTCCTGGTCATTAAATGCAGCTGAAGAGGGATTTGGGGTGGAGCAGACATTCCGGGCCGCAACCAGGAAACCGGAACCGGAAAAGCTTAACGGAAAAATATATATATATATGCCCAGGGCATTTTTTCTCAGAAAATAGGTGCAGGAACTCACCCTCCCCGTCCAAAACCCCACCCCCAACCACACCCAAACCCCACCCCCAGACACACCTTCCTTATAAGAGAGAATATAGTGGCTCCAAATCATTTTAATAAGTGAAGGCTTTAGAACTGCGCATTACGCATGGTTCAGGAATGTGTAACATACAAAGTACAGGAGTCAGGATTTCATAACACACAGGGCTCAGGAGTGTGTATTGTGCAGTTGTGAGGAGTGCATATCACACAGGGTGCAGAAAAAAAATCAGCAAACAGGATAGCTCTTACATTCAATGCGAAGCGTCCTTTGTTTTTAGAAATATGAAGCATATAGCCCTGTGTACAGAGTGCAGGGGTCAGGAATATGTAACATAGAGCCCAGCACACAGAGAGCAATGGTAAAGCATATGTAATATGCAGTCCAGCATACAGAGTATAGCGGTTCTGAGTATGTAATGTACAAGTTGTTGCTGTTGCTGTGCCATACTTACTCTTGGTCACTTACTCTCTATGCCAGGGGTAAGCAACCTTGGCCCTCCAGCCGTGGACCCTCATCCACAGCTCACCTCTCCTTTCCCCTGTCCACAGCTCCACTCTGCACCCCTATCCATAACTCCCCTTTGCCCCCCCCCCCTTCAACATCTCACCTCTGCACCCTTCTATCTACAGCTTACACCCCCAGTCCACAACTCACCTCTGTACCCCCATCTCCACCGCTTCTTTCTTGACCAACAGAAGCCTCAAAACTTTTTTCCACGACACTGTAACCTACCAGAGTTGGGAATAGCATTCAATAAACTCCTCTTT
>BLSH010112492.1:422202-436635 GCA_018402905.1 Glandirana rugosa
CCCCCCCCCCCCCCCCCCCCCCCCCCCCCCCCCCCCCCCCCCCCCCCCCCCCCCCCCCCCCCCCCCCCCCCCATAGTTTGGCATGCTTGCCCTGGGTTCTAGGTGACCTTGTATCTGCACTGGTCTCCCTTTATATAGTAAAGTGCTGTGCAAACTGTTGGTGCTATATAAATTCTGTATAATAATAATAATTCTGAATTCACAAATACTACAAAAAACTCACCCCTATGCACACACATGGGCCCTGAAGGTTTTTTTTTTGGGAAACGCAATTCAATTACTGTCAATTATAAGCGGTTTAGCAGTTTGAGGAGTTCCAGGCGGTCAAATGTGAATGATATAAAATAAGAAATACACTCTGGGTTATTCTTCAGGCAATCTTGCATTCAGCCTAGAAGGTGTTTTCTTGCAGAGAACCAAATGTGGAGGAAGAAGATAAGTGACGGAGTAATTCTCCCACACGTGGCTCTGCTCCACTGACCTCCATGCTTCCCACTCTCCGTCTTCTATAGATCTGCAGTTCCTCACTGCTGGCAAACCGTCAATGGAGTCCTCCCTCCTTTCTGTGCTGGCATTAATGGGCGTTAGTGGGCGTTAGTGAGCGTCGACATCAATAGGAGTCTTTAACCACTTCAGCCCTGGAAGGATTTCCTACATTAGGACCAGAGCACTTTTTGCGATTCGGCACTGCGTCGCTTTAACTGACAATTGCGTGGTTGTGCGGCGTTGTACCCAAACAAAATTTGCATCCTTTTTACCCACAAACAGAGCTTTCTTTTGGTGGTATTTGATCACCTCTGCGTCATTTCTGATTGCCGCTATAAACAAAAGAATAGCGACAATTTTGCAAAAAAACCAAAAACAAATTTCTTACTTTTCGCTAAAATACAAATCCAAAAAAAATATATAAATTTTTTTTTTTTCCATCGGTTTTGGCCGATTTATATTCTTCCTCATATTTTTGGTAACAAAAAATCGCAATCGGCGGTCGGCAAATGGTTAAAAAAAAAAATCCTCTGCTATATTTCAATCTAAAAACGTCGGCGTCAAAAACCCCGGTTAACGCCGGTACGGCTTTAGTGGGCGTTAGTGAGCGTTTTGTGGCATCAGCGTCAAAGAACACCAAAACATTACAGCCTCAGAACGCGATGGCCGTGGGTTCTAGTTTCAGCTCACTAACGCCGACGCCCTCTACAGCTCAAAAACGTCTGCTTTTTTATGGGGCCATTGACTAACATGGAGAGCTGCAAAAACGCGAGAAAACGCCGGTGTCAAAAAACGTCCGTGTGTATGAGGCCCCACCATTCCTACTGATGTGGACTTACCAAAAATGCTTCTACCACCAAGCTTAATTTCCCAACATCACAGAAGTATAACAAATTAACCACTAGAGATCCGCGCTATAGACGAAAGACGTCTACAGCGCGGATCTGAATCTCCGGGCGGACGTCCATGGACGTCCGCCCCTTTACACGCCCCCTGCGCACACTGGGCGGCAGCGGCGGCGCGCGTGGCCGCCGCACGCTGCGTGGGTGTGCCCGCGGGTCGGGCGGACTCGATGTCCGCTCCTGACCCGCGATCGCCTGCAAAGCTGTAGAACGGGGAACGGCCGATGTAAACACGGCGGTTCCCCGTTCTGTGAGAGGGGGACAAACAGATCTACTGATCCCTGTCACTGGGATCAGTTAGATCTGTTATGTCCCTGCCAACCCCGCCCCCCCCCCCCCCACAGTTAGAACACACCCAGGGAACATTGTTAACCCCTTCACTGCCCCCTGCAGGTTAACCCCTTCACTGCCAATGACATTTATACAGTAATCAGTGGACATTTAAATTTCTGATCGCTGAATAAATGTCATTGGTCCCAAAAAAGTGTCAAAAATGTCCGACATGTCCGCCCCAATATCAAAGTCCCGATAAAAATCGCAGATCGCCACCATTACTAGTAAAAAAAAAAATAATAATAAAAACGCCATAAATCAATTCCCATAGTTTGTAGACGCGATAACTTTTGCGCAAACCAATCAATAAACGCCGATTGCAATTTTTTTTACCGAAAATATGTAAAAGAATATATATCGGCCAAACCCAATGAATAATTTTCTTTTTCTTTTTTTTTTTGGATATTTATTAGAGCAAAAAGTAAAAAATATTGTTCTTTTTTCAAAATTGTCGCTCTTGCTTTTGTTTATAGCGCAAAAAATAAAAACCGCAGAGGTGATCAAATACCACCAAAAGAAAGCTCTATTTGTGGGGAAAAAAGGACATCAATTTTATTTGGGTACAACGTCGCACGACCGCGCAATTGTCATTCAAAATGCGACAGCGCTGAAACCTCAAAATTGGTCTGGGCAGGAGGGGGGTTTAAGTGCCCAGTAAGGAAGTGGTTAAAGTATATCTCCAGCTAATACGGTTTAAGCACTTCCAGCCACGGGTTCCTTATGTTTGGTAGAAAGATTATTCTCTATGAAAGCTGAGAGTTATAAGCAACCTTAGCAGTGTATTAAGGTTTGTCCCAACCACTGTAATTGTCGCGTTTGCTATGTGGATTGGTCTGCATGTAAATGTGAAGAAAAATATAAATAAATGGATGTGAAATAAAGAAAAGGAATGTATATAGTAAATAATGGTCATGACCGCATGCAGTGACCAGAATACAGTATTTTCACTATAGTGGACCTTTAAGTAAAGCAGAAGAGACCAAAGAAACATTGATGGATTGGAATGTTGTAAATAGCGACAAGATGGGTAATTAGAGATCTAGAGAATGGAACCTCATCAGAGATAAATGGGAAAAGCCATAAAATATTCAACAAACCTGTCCAGGAGTGGTGTATGGAGAAAGTTGGAGAAGAGCTACAGGGGAACATTATACAGCTAGGCGACACTCAGAGACTGTGACGGCAATTATTGATGATATTTTTTTTTTTCTTTGTATTCATTTTTAATGTAATAAAAATATAGGGGTTGAGTTACTAAAACTGAAGAGTGTAAAATCTGGTGCAACACTGCATAGAAACCAATCAGCTTCCAGGTTATTTGTCAAAGCTTAATTGAAGAAGCTGACGTTAGAAGCCAACTGACTACCATGCACAGCTGCACCAGATTTCACAGTCTCCAGTTTTAGTAATTCAACCCCTTAGGCCCGGTTCACACAGGGACAACTTGCGATCCGACTTGAGTCGCCTCAAGCTGCCCCAGGTCGCTTGACACAAGAAATCCCATTGAAGTGAATGGGAGCCGTCTTTATGTATGCTACTGAGGTCGCTCCGACTTCAAGGCGACTTCAGAAGAGATTTCTGTGCTACTTGGAGGCGACTTCTATCCGACTTTTGCCCATAGAATTCAATGGAAGTCGCCTCCAAGTCGGATCCCCCATCTAAACAGAAGCGACTTCACAGTGAAAAGAATAGAATTTATTTTAGGGCAACCCCCTCCCTCCCTTCTCTGATTGGCCACAGCAAAGTCGCCTGGTATGAAGTCGTGTTGTAAGTCGCCTCAAGTCGCGCTATACATTGCCCAAAGTCGCGCTGAAGTTGCTTTCAAATCGCCTAGCAAAGTCACCCCACAAGTCGGATCGCCCCTGTGTGAACTGGCCCTTACAGTTACAAGTAATGGGGTCACAGATCTATAAAACCAACATTCAAACAACTGTGACGTAGCCTACACACAAGCAAAGCCGATTCTCCAGCTAAGCATACCTCCCACCTGTCCCTGATTTCGAGGGACAGTCCCTGATTTGGAACAATGTCCCTCATTCCTTTTCATTTGTCATTTCGTTTTTAAACACATACTGTTAACAGGTTAATTTGGTTGGTCACAGCTGGCCGGTAAGTAGAGTTTGGTATTTGCCTTGGATTTATCCTTGGCCCTTGTTTTTTCTGTTTGTTGCCCTCCAATGCTCCTTGCTGCAAAGGCCAGTTATAGGTGTAGGCAGTGGTCATTGTTTGGCCCATATATGCAGCACTGATGGGCACTGATAGGCGGCACTGATAAGAAGCACTGACGGGCACTGATAGGTGGCACTGATATGCGGCACTGATGGGCACTCATAGGCGGAACTAATGGGCACTGATAGGTGGCACTGGGCCCTGATGGGCACTGATAGGTGGCAATGATAGTTGGCACTGCTGGACACTTATGGGTGGCACTGGTGGGTACTGATAGGTGGCACAGGTGTGCACTGGTACATGGCACTGGAGGGCACTGGTACATATAGCACTGTTAGGAATACACTGGCAGATATCACATATGGGCACAGTGCCATCCCTACAGTGCTCTGTATTCCTCTTACCTGGTGGTCTAGTGTGGGCTCCCTGGTGGTCCCTGGGTGGCCTCCTGATGGTGGTCCCTGGGGGGGTCTTCCTGGTGGTCCAGTGTGGCGATCCTGAGGGGGGCTGCACTGATAAACATTCAACGCAGCCCCCGCGCCACCCCCCCCCCCCGTCAGGAGAGCAGCCAATGGGCTCTCCACTGTTCAGGTCTGCAGACCTGAGTAGAGGAAAAGCTGATAAACGGCTCTTCCTGTTTACACTGTGATCAGCTGTGATTGGTCATGGCTGATCACATGGTAAAAAGCTTCCGATGGAAGCCTTTTGCATCGATCGGTAATGTGGTGGGTCAGACTGACCCACGGCACCACCGATCGCCGCAATGCATGCTACCGCAGGATGCATGCTACCGCGGGTGCGCGATCACGGGTTATCCTGAGGACGTCAATAGACTCCCAGTCAGCAAAACAGAACACCCGCACGGACATCATTTGTCAATATGCCGGGTGGGAAGTGGTTGAGGGGGCATGACAGGGGGTGTGTCCTAAGCCTACATACTTTTGCTAATAGTTGTCCCTCGTTCCTGTCTAAACCGCTGGCAACAAAAGTGAGTACAATGTACAGTAGTGAGTGTAGAGCTTGTATAAAAGTGTAAATTTGCTGTCCCCTCAAAATAACTCAACACAAGGCTATTAATGTCTAAACCACTGGCAACAAAAGTGAGTACACCCCTAAGTGAAAATGTCCAAATTGGGCCCAATTAGCCATTTTCCCTCCCCAGTGTCATCTGACTCATTAGTGTTACAAGGTCTCAGGTGTGAATGGGGTGTAGGTGTGTTAAATTTGGTGTTATCGCTCTCATTCTCATACTGGTCACTGGAAGTTCAACATGGCACCTCATGGCAAAGAACTCTCTGAGGATCTGAAAAAAAGAATTGCTGCTCTACATAAAGATGGCCTAGGCTATAAGAAGATTGCCAAGACCCTGAAACTGAGCTGCAGCATGGTGGCCAAGACCATACAGCAATTTAACAGGACAGGTTCCACTCAGAGCAGGCCTCATCATGGTTGACCAAAGAAGTTGAGTGCACATCCTCAGCGTCATATCCAGAGGCTGTCTTTGAGAAATAGATGTATGAGTGCTGCCAGCATTGCTGCAGAGGATGAAGGGGTGGGGGGTCAGCCTATCAGTGCTTAAACCATACGCCGCACACCGCATCAAAAGAGGATGCACAAGAAAGCCCGCAAACAGTTTGCTGAAGACAAGCAGACTAAGGACATGGATTACTAGAACCACGTTCTGTGGTCTGATGAGACCAAGATAAACGTATTTGGTTCAGATGGTGTCAAGCGTGTGTGACGGCAACCAGGTGAGGAGTACAAAGACAAGTGTGTCTTGCCTACAGGCAAGCATGGTGGTGGGATGTCATGGTCTGGGGCCACATGAGTGCTGCCAGTACTGGGGAGCTACAGTTCATTGAGGGAACCATGATTGCCAACATGTACTGTGACATACTGAAGCACAGCATGATCCCCTCCCTTTAGAGACTGGGCCACAGGGCAGTATTCCAACATGATAACGACCCCAAACACACCTCCAAGTTAACCACTGCCTTGCTAAAGAAGCTGAGGGTAAAGGTAATGGACTGCCCAAGCATGTCTCCAGACCTAAACCCTATTGAGCATCTGTGGGGCATCCTCAAACGGAAGGTAGAGGAACGCAAGGTCTCTAACATCCACCAGCTCTGTAATGTCATCATGGAGGACTCCATTGGGAACCTGTGAAGCTCTGGCAAACTCCATGCCCAAGAGGGTTAAGGCAATGCTGGAAAATAATGGTGGCTATGCAAAATATTGGCAGTTTGTGCTCAATTTGGACATTTTCAATTAGGGGTGTACTAACCTTTGTTGCCATAGGTTTAGACATTAATGGCTGTGTGTTGAGTTATTTTGAGGGGACAGCAAATTTACACTGTTATACAAGCTGTACACTCACTACTTTACATTGTAGCAAAGTGTCATTTCTTCAGTGTTGTCACATGAAAAGATAGAATAAAATATTTACAAAAATGTGAGGGGTGTACTCACTTTTGTGAGATACTGTATACCCCCTTAACACAGTACTTTCAATAAGTAGACAAACCTTCCCCAACCCAAGTCCAAGGAGTCCTTGTGGAGATGGAGAAAAATGGCCAGGCAAGGATCCCAGGACTATTTAGTCATCAAAAAATAGCCCCCAGTGCAGCCTTTCTCAATGTGTTACCCAAAAGGAATCCTTACAATCATTTTCAGGTCTCAGGAAATCCCTGCTAAGATTAATCCTGTCCTGTTCATTGGAAAAATGCCCCATTGGTAGTGGTAGGTGGGGAAGAATGCTTACCTTACAATAATGGTCAGAATGCGACCCTTACAGTCATGCCTATGGCTCTGCCAAATAGTGTTGGCCCTGGAACTATACAGGAACCATTACATGAGAGATCACTTTCCAGTTCAAAGAACCCCTAGCCACCTCTGGAGGAAAACTAGGGTTCCACAAAACTTTGGTTAAGAATGGCTGCTCTAGTGTATCCAGTCGATCAGAGAGCTAGTGTTGACACTTGTGAATCTCTAAGTCACCTGCTTAGGTAGAATTAGTATGTTGTAATTCTAACCAGCTGCCTCATACTTAAGCCAGCCAAGATTCGAATCATGTATGAGCAGGCTGATTGCACACAATTTTATTGATCGATCAACTTGGTCACAACCAGCCTGTCAGGTTTTTCATGCGATTATTTCCAGCAGCTATAGTGACTAGCTATAATCACTGTGTGTTTTCTGGGGCGGGGAGGCTACCCCCGCAGGGAGAAAGCAATAGCTCCGCGATTCCCTCTTCAACGCTGACTGTGTTGATGGGGGAAATAAGTATTTTTGCTTTACCCCTACTGGTAGAAGCAGTTTGACATAAAAATAACAATGAGTTGACCAATGACTATCAAGCTGTATACCCTTAAAGTTCCCCAAATACCCCTAGATAGCTGGTAACAATCACTAGGATATGCTGTACCCAGGGATGGCAGACCTCACATGCAGATCACGGGAAGTACATTCTGGCCCCCCATCCCCAACCCAGCACTAGGCACTCCTTCCCATCTCACAAAGTTGGGACCTATGATTTACTATTTATGCTTTGCTAATTGTATGCAAAGTAATTTCTGTTCACATTCCTATTTACACATCTGTTGTTTTTTTTTTTTTTGCCACGATTTTAATGTACATTTCATCGGATGGTTAAACCAACTGTAGATCGTGGGCACACTAGTTACACCCAAAAAAAGTAATCAAAGTGCCCAGGGTGAGCCTAGTATGCCCTGCGCTGATGCCCCCGCTGTGGCCACTATATCTGCAGAAATTGTCTGGTGTGGCTATTTGGGGTTACTGGATTCCTGCTTTATAGGGGTTGTAAAGTCTCAAGGTTTTTCACCTTATTGCATTCTATGAATTAAAGTGGAGTTCTGGCCAAAATATGACTTTTAAGATAAAAATACCTCTAGAATACTCATGCCTTGTGCAATGTAACAAAGGTATGCTGTAAACTATGCTCCGTTTTCTATTTGTGCAGCATCTTTTTCTTACTTTGTGAAGTTCCTGCACAACGCAGCCATCTCTAGTGTGGTAGGGTTGCCACATCATCCCTTTAATCCAGGACACATATCGATTGCACAGGTTCTGTGGCTGATTAAGGTGGTAATTAAACTCACTTGGTGCCTCAACTGCATTCAATCAGCCGCAGAACATGTGTAATTCATATGTGTCCTGGATTAAAGGGATGATGTGGCAACTCTATAGTGTGGGCATCTGAGGCCGCAGTGTCCTTCTTTCTGGATTCCGTGCATGCTGGCTACCCAACATGCACCTGCCTATTTCTCACATGTGCGGAGCGGTGCAATCTTGCTCAGCTTGACATGGCACGGCTCCAGTAACATTTCACATTGGCTTCTATGGAAAATCTTGGTCAGCTTGACATGGCACTGGAGCAGTGCCATGTCAAGCTAGCCAAGATTTTCCATAGATGCCAATGTTAAATGTTATCGGAGCCGTGCCATTTCAAGCTGATCAAGATCGCCCAAGAGCCAATGCAAAGTCGGAAATGACGCACGGTGCCGTGGCCTCTAAAGGAGGAAGTGGTATTAGATATAGGCATAAATCCGGTAAGTGAATAGGAAAAAATAAACAAATTGCCAATTCATTTTAAGGATGCACATTAGTGCTACATGGTAAGGAGTGAAAAATGTGGGTGGAACTCGGCTTTTAGGTGAAAAACCTTCTGTGCTGCAGCTGCCCTCAGAGCCCCTTTTTTTTACCTGAGCTGATCCGTTCCAGTAATGTGCGCGAGCCCAGCGACTCCGCTGTCTCCGTCCTCATTGGATAGATTGATAACAGGAGGAGCCTGTTGCTGTCAATCAAATCCAGTGACTTGGGAGCGGGGGGTAGGGCTGAGTCCTGCTGTCTGTGTCAATAGACACAGCAGCGGGACTCAGCAGCACGACTCGGGAGTGCACCCACACGGGTGCCACCATGGAAATTGGCTCTCCGTGGGGGCACCTGATGAAGAATAGGGGCCAAGAACGCCACCAGGGCACCCCAGTAGTGGAGGATCGGGGCTTCTCTTTGCAAAACCACTGCACAGGGCAGGTAAGTATAACATGTTTATTAAAAAGAAAAACCTTTGCAATCACTTTAATCTCATATTTTATTATATTGTAATGTACAGCTTAATACCAAGACCAAATGAAAAATCTGTCTAAATATTTAAAGACTGCTAAATGAGAAAAAGACTCTGAAGTCAGAACAAACACCCTTGGGAATATTGTTCAGTTTAATCTTTCATAAAAATGAGTTTAGAAAATATTGCATTATGAAAAGATCTTTTCCCGATACAGACGTTCGACCACTTTAGCATTAATTCTTCAAAAGACTATGACTGTCCAAATAATTGAAATCCTGTCACTTTTTCAGTTAGTGATCATAGATCAAGTTATTTACATAATCATCGCCCTCATCCTCCTTATCATGGGGACTGCCATAGACCAAAACATATGCAGATCTTAAAGTGATTGTAAAGTCAATTTTTTTTTTTTCAAAACATGTTATACTTTCCTCCTCTGTGCAGTGGTTTTGCACGGAGCAGCCCGGATCTTCCTCTTCTTGGGTGCCTCTTTGCTGCTCCTGGCCCCTCCCTCCTATCGAGTGCCCCCTCAGCCAGCAGCTTCCTAAGGGGGCCAAGTCATAGCTCGGTGTATCCATTCAGACACGGAGCCACGACTTGGCCCCATCCCCTCTCTCCCTTGATTGGCTGACTGACTTTGATTGACAGCTGTGGGAGCCAATGACACTGCTGCTGTGTCTAAGCCAATCAGGAGGAGTGTCCCGGACGGTCTAGACATTCGTGGACATCGCTGGAGAGAGAAGGGGCTCAGGTAAGTAATTAGGGGGTGCTGGGGAGGCTGCTACACACAGAAGGTTTTTTATCTTAATGCATTCATTAAGAAAAAAACCTTCTGCCTTTACAACTCCTTTAACCACTTCAATACCGGGCATTTAGAGCACTTCCCGCCCAGATTAATTTTCAGCTTTCAGTGCTGTTGCATTTTGAATGAGAATTGCGCGGCTGTGCGACACTGCACCCAAACAAAATGTTTATCATTTTGTTCCCACAAATAGAGCTTTCTTTTGGTGGTATTTGATCGCCTCTGTGTTTTTTATTTTTTGAGCTATAAATAAAAAAAGACCAAAAATTTTGAAAAAAAAATGTTTTTTTGTTTCTGTCACAAAACTTTGCATAAAGTACATTTTCGGGCACTGATGTGGCTACACTGATGAGGCTAGACTGACAGGCACTGAGGAGGCAGTACAGATTGGCACTGATGAGGTGGCACTGATAAGGTTGCACTGATGATGGGGCACATATGCAGCACTGATGGGCGGCACTGATAAGCAATGCTGACGGGCACTGACACGTGGCACTGATATGCGGCACTGATGGAAACTCATAGGCGGCACTGATGGACACTCATAGGCGGCACTGATGGGCACTGAGAGGTGGCACTTTTAGGTGTCACAGATGGGCACTTTTAGGTGGCACAGGTGGGCACTGATAGGTGGCACAGGTGGGCACAAGTGGTAACTGATAGGTGGCACTGGTGGGCACTAGTGCATATAGCACTGTTAGGGATGGCACTGGCAGGCATCATACATGGGCACAGTGCCATCCCTACAGTGCACTGTATTGCCCTTACCTGGTGGTCTAGTGGGGGCTCCCTGGTGGTCCTGAGCGGCCTCCATTTTCCCTCCCTGGTGGTCCTGAGCGGCCTCCTCGTGGTGTCCGGGGGGGGCTCCCTGGTGGTCCTGGGCAGGCTCCCTGGTAGTCCAGTGGGGTGATCCTGAGGGCGGCTGCGCTGATAAACATTTAGCGCAGCCCCCCCTCATCAGGCGAGCAGCCGATCGGCTCTCCGCTGCACAGGTCTGCAGACCTGAGCAGAGGAAAAGCCGATAAATAGCTCTTCCTATTTACACTGTGATCAGCCGTGATTGGTCACGGCTGATCACATGGTAAAAGGCTTCGATCTCACTCACAATGTTGCCTAAGAACACAGCCATGAATAAAGAATGGTATAAAAACCCTCTGAGAGCAACTTCTCCCATCCATCCTAGAACAGTTTGGTGAGGAGCGATGCCTTTTCCAACATGATAGAGCAACTTACTTTCGTAAGGCAAAAGCGATAACTAAGTGGCTTGTGAAACAAAAGATCCAAATTGTGAATCCATGGCCAGGAAACTCCCCAGACCTTAATCCCATTGAGAAGAGGCGGGTGAAAAAAAAACCCCACACATTCTCTGACAAACTCCAAGCATTGATTATAGAAGAATGGGCTGCCACCAGTCAGGATGTGGCCCAGAAGTTGATTGACGGAATGCCAGGGCATGAGGTCATGAAAAAGAAGGGTCAATACTGCAAATATTGACTCTTTGCATAAACTTCATGTAATTGTCAATAAAAGCCTTTGACACTTATGAAATGCTTGTAATTATACAGTAGTTCAGTATACCATAGTAACATCTGACAAAAAGATATAAAAACACTGAAGCAGCAGACTTTGTGAAAATTAATATTTGTGTCATTCTCAAAACTTATGGCCAAGGCTGTACAGTATCAAAAAGAACAGAAATATAATATATCTACTCAAATAAAACACCTTATTGTGAATAGAAATCACCTAAAAAAAACCTCTGTTGGCCAGGCACATGGGGTACCCCAATCTAAGTTATCAAAATGTTTTACTAATACAGTTGTTTTAATGGGGATAACATTCCACCAAACTATTTTTTAACCACTTGCCGACTGTATTACTTAGATATACGGCGGTAAGGTGGCTCTACTGCGTTGGATCACGTACCTAGTGAGGGATCCTGCTCCTCTGGGTTGGGGGCGCACAGGCGCGCCGTCCGCGGCCTGCTGCCACTGTGATTATTCACAGCAGGATCCGATCAGTGGGTACAATGGACTCAATGTCAACCGACATCCGCCGATCCTTCAGTATACAGGCAGAACGGCAGTATGTAAACAAGGCAGATTGCCATTCTGTCAGTAGGGAAGGCATTGATTCTGTGTTTGTACAAAGCAGGGACATGGATCTAAGCCTTCTCCTAGTAAAAGCACCTCCCACAGTTTAGTAAAACACTGGCTAAGCACACAGTTAACCTTTTGATCGCCCCTGATGTTAACCCCTTCCCAGCCATTGGTGTCATTTGTACAGTGACAGTGCATATTTTTTCAAAATACAGAGTAAATTATAGTGCACCACTGTCTCCAACTAAAAATAGTCTCTGCTCAGCGCCAAACTGACACTGTCTCCTTTACAGCACAAACAAGAGCAGCTGCTGAATAGTCAATAACAAGACGTTCCAAACACTTAATAAATTCAAGGAGCACAGACGCGTACTCCTACAGCAGCGCTTCCAAATATCCTTATATGTACTCAAAGAGATGTGTACTTCTTTGGTTACAGTTCTATTCAATTGTGGATGTCCGACCCTCCACCAAAAACAATAGCACCACGTGTGGATAATCAGGATTCCCCTTATGGGGATACACTCACCAGAACCTGGTGAGTTATTCGCATTGAAATCCCAACGTATTACAGATATCTGTATGAGGTGATCTCTCAATCCACTTCTAGGGCAGTCCGGTCCTTTCCTCTGATATGCTCCTCATTGGATCAGATGGATGTAGGTAGACAAGAAGGGAGTGGGAACACTCTCATAGCGTAAAACCGTTTTTATTATAATATCTGATTAAAATACTTGAAAGACACACTCACATGGTAGAAGGTATCAACCCGCACATCCGCAATGCCGCCTCACATTACTTGTCCCCAATAGTGGTTCAGTGCCCGCCCGTTCCACTACTAAGAGCTTTCATGCGAGAACCGGCAGGTGACTTCCGCTGTTGCGTCGCTCGGCCCGGGTCTGACGCGTTTCGTCACATCCGACTTCGTCTGAGGGCGTGGCCGAGCGGCGCGACGCAACCTTATTTATAGCAGACCCCAGGAAGTCCAGAAACCGCCCCTGATCTCCGCGTACACCCGTCTCCAGGCAACGCATTCCCCATATAGAGCGGCAACTAGCTGTAAGGGTACTACTCAATCACAAAATCATACTATGACAACTTTATATATATCACTTCAAAAAAGATTCAAGGTTTATGGTGCCCATAGTTAATTATCTATATTGGGCATGCGGCCAACAATAACTATCTTTTGAATTACCCCTCACAAAGTGACTTACATAGGGATATATTTGCCGCATGTGAGAATATATGGGATCAACCCAAACCCCTGCCTGGAGACAGATGACAGCCTCACAGACGGTTTCTCTTGTTCAACAGTGATTGCATCACATATACAAGGAACATATATCACCAGAGATAGTTTTTATAATCACATGCTAGTCAATCTATGGCTATACTCCTAAATACATCTGGATTGATACATTGACTCTCTGAAGTGAAAAGTTGTTTTAAAAGTCATCTAAAATATACCTTCAATTAAAAAAAGAAGTATATATGATGATCACCTAACAACATTGGTGATTGTACCAGGAAATTACACATGAATGTAGGATTCCAGACATTTCTTAAACTTTATACAAATGTCTATTCCAATATTAATAGTCATTAATAAAACAATTGATGTCAAGTTCGACATTCAAGCCTTTGGGCGTAAGTGAATCGGTCAAAAATATCCAGCGAGTCTCGCGCTTGGAGAGGTCCCTCCAAGGCGAGACAACGTGTTCTACACCCCAAAATTTCAGTCCCACAGGGTCACGGTTATGCTCCTGTAAAAAATGTAAGGATACATTGTGGTCCCTAAAACCCAATTTGATATTTGCAATGTGTTCTGCTATCCTTACCCTAAGGGGACGTTTGGTTCTACCTATGTACAGGAACCCACAGGGACATGTTAGTGCATATACCACATGTGTTGTATTACATGTGATGAAGTCAACTGATGGGGATGTTGCAAGACACTGACACTTATATGCCATTAACAAAAGATCCCAGTATTCAGTATAAAAAGGATTTGGAAATCCTGGTAGAAGGAGGTTCCAGGTCAGGAGTACTGACAAAAAAGGAGAAGAGGTATTTGATTCCTACCTGTGCACGGATCCCTACTATATACACTCTTCCCAAAATTCATAAAGATCCGCTTAACCCCCCAGCCCGCCCCATTGTAAATGGGATTGGTTCTGTGTCCTCGAGAGTGGGAGAATACGTGGACAAGTTTCTTCAAGGAAGTGTGGTAACTACCAAGTCATTCTTGAAAGACACAAAGAACTTCCTACAGAAACTGAACCAAGTATCCCTAAAGGACCATCCGGAGATATTTCTGGTGACGGCGGATGTATCCTCCCTCTACACCATCATCCAACACGATGATGCGTTGTTGGCACTTAATTGGGCCTTCAGTCAGAGGGAGGATCTTCCCCAGAACCAGAAGATCTTTATTAGAAATTGTCTGGACTTTTGTTTAACCCACAATTTCTTCTGGTTCAACGGATCTTTTTACAATCAGAGGAGGGGCGTTGCAATGGGGGCGAAATTCGCCCCGAGCATTGCAAACCTTTT
>BLSH010112492.1:450692-467767 GCA_018402905.1 Glandirana rugosa
GAGAGAGATAGGAGAGGGGGGGAGAGAGAGAGGGGAGAGGGAGAGGGGGGGGGGAGGGGAGAGAGAGAGGGGGGGAGAGGATAGAGAGAGAGAGGGGGGAAGAGGGGAGAGAGAGAGGGGGGAGGATAGAGAGAGAGGGGAGGGGAGAGGAGGGAGGCACCCCCACATCAGAGTACTCACTGAAAGGCAGGAGGGATTGGATGCATGGATGGATGGATAGATGAGACTCCCATCTTTCTTCCCATGTGCTGGGCTGGGCTGTTCTCTTGAAGACACAGGAGGAGAGGATGGGGGGAGGAGGAAGCAGCTGCAGCTGTCCCCTGACTGGCTGTGCGGGCTGTAGAGGGAGGGGTCAGCACTCACTGCTCGCTCTGATGAGCAGCTGAGCGTCTCTCTCTCTCTGTGATCCGGAGCGCTCAGTGAGTTTCGCTCCGATCACACTGTTCCCTTCCCACTCGCAGCCTGCTTCCCTGATATCAATGTGCTAAGCTGACGGCAGGGGATCTGTGATTATTATCAGAGGCGGATCTTTAGACAAATTAGGCGGCCGCGAGGCCCTTGTGAGTGCGAGGCCTAAGGCGACCACCTAATTTGCCTAATTAAAGAGCCGCCTCTGCCTTGGTTATTTCTCGCCTTCACTACTGCAACTCCCTCCTCACTGGCCTTCCTTTACACAGGCTATCCCCCTTCAATCATGAATGCAGCTGCTAGACTAATAAACCTCACTAACCGATCCGTGACTGCTGCCGCTCTCTGCCAATCCCTTCACTGGCCTCCACTACCCCACCGTATAAAATTCAAAATACTAACCACAACATACAGGGCTGGTGCAAGGATTTTTGACACCCTAGGCGAAACCTCATTTTGCCGCCCTACCCTTGGCCCCACCCCTGACTCCACCCCCTGTTCCCTGCCCAGCCTGATCAGCGCCAATGAATTGCAGACTGATCAGCGCCAATCAATACAGCTTCACCTGTGCCCATCAAATACAGCCTCACGGGCATATATATGTTTGCAAATGGCATGTGATAATACAATCTCATTATCTCAGTCAGTCAGTGTCAGTTTTTACATGAATCAATGCAGAGCAGCCAGCGGCAGATCAACAGTGGCCAGGCGCCCCTAGGCGGCAGTGCGCCCTAGGCGGCCACCTACTCCGTCTAATGGTAGGTCATCCATAGCATCGCCCCCATCTACATCACCAACTTCATCTGCAGATATCGCCCAAATCGTCATCTCTGCTCCTCCCAGGACCTCCAGCTCCCTTATTACAGCCTCCCATGCTCACCTCCAGGACTTCTCCAGAGCCTCGCCCATCTTCTGAAACTCTCTGCCCCGGTATGTCCGGTCAGCTTCTACACTATTTGTCTTTTTAGCGATCACTGAAAACTATCTTATTCAGGGAAGCCTACCTAAGAAACCTAAGAAATGTGCCTCCATCAGATTATTGCCCTCAGCTATTACCCTTTGTACCACCTCCCCCTCCCTTTAGACTGTAAGCTGCGTGAGCAGTGCCCTCCTATTCCTACTGTATTGAACTGTATTGTAACTGTACTGTCCTCCCTCTACACTGTAAAGCGCTGTGCAAACTGTTGGCGCTATATAAATCCTGTATAATATTAATAATAATTACAATGATGTGTCCTGAGCTAGAGATTACATTTTTAGATTTAACAACACACCTTAATGAAGGAGGTAGACCTCTACTAGAATGTATTAGAAAGGTCTGGCTGCAAACAATTTAGATTTATCTGATCTCAGCCAATCCCTGAGAGGGGATGTCCAGAAGGCATGGCTGAAGAGACAATAAATGTTTGGAAGGGTCTGACCAGAGCTCTCTCTCCTGGGGTCTCCTACTGGGAGACGGCCTGTGTTTGTTACCGAAGAGCTGTTGATATCGGGCCTCAGCGTGTGCTTGGCTGAGGGCCTTGGAGGAAGCTGAATTTAAAGAGGAAGTAAAGTTTTCCTATAGTCCTCCTATAATAAGGCTTACCTGTAGGTACTGTAAATATCTCCTAAACTTGTACCATTTAGGAGACAATTACTATATTCACAGATGTCATCCGTCTGTGCCGTTTCTTCAGGCCCCTGTGCCATAACCGGCGGCTCCCTCAAACCCAGAGGAAAAGATGTCAGCCATCTCAGCAGTGTGCGGGCACCGCTGAGAGAGCTTTTGTCTAAGGTAAGTATTTCATAATGAGCTAGTATACGATGCATACTAGCTCATTATACATTTGTCTAACAGGTTTACAACCTCTTTAAAGAAACTTGCTGGTTGGGAGCTTTCTCTGGACATCGTAGGTAGGACATTTTGCCAAGAGCTACAGGTGTACCAGTACTTTGAAGATTAGACGCCAGAGATTGCTGCAAAGAGTGTGACTGTTAATTTAGAGTCTCAGACTAGCTGGCTGTCCCCTCTACTTTCAATTATAATTGAAGCTACCATGAAAGAAATTTGTCCTTCTATACCTGCTGGTATAGAACCTGTGTTCAATTACTGCAATAAATCTTCAAATAAACACCTCTATACTGAGCCTAAGTTTGGTCAGTGTACTTTGAAGCTGGTACCCTTGGCTGGCAGCCCTTGGACAAGTAAAAAAGACCTGGGTTATTTCCAGCAGCCCCTCCAGAGGTTAGTGCTACACACAAATCATGAACGTTTACCACTCTGCTACCAATCAGGAAGCTTCCTGAAGACGCCAAGTACAGTGAAATGCGTTGAGGTGGCATTACAGAGATGCCAAGGTGACTTCTGGGGAATTCAATGCCCACCGGTTGAACGCACACTGGTTTCGGGTCGCAGCCGGCTGATATAGTATCGCTGGAACAAGCTGGGTATATGGTACTTTACCATGTGAATGCAATACACATATGTGGTTAAGGTATGCATATTGGCTAAAGTTCAAATAAATACGCGTTGCGCTATGATGGCTTTTGCAGTCTTCTCATTCCTTCTTTGAGAATATAAAAGTCAAGAGGCAGTGGGGGAGACCTGGAGTGGCATTAAAGAAGAAAGTCCCTAAATGTGCATGCGTTCTTTGACCCACATATATTCATAGGGTCATATAATTCTGGTGAGCCTCAATTTAGATGGAGTGTGTGGTGACACAGACACAGGAAAGTTCATGTTTGCACTGGATTTGGGCGATGGTATATATTTTATAAACATTGTATATGGACAGTTGGACATTAATGGTGGATTAATTGTAATAGCTTGTAATAGCTTTTGCTAAAGTACAGTAATTGGTTTTGACTATAGTAAGTTGGAATAACAGTTTGAGGGATCTAGCGCCGTTCTCAATTGTACTTTGTATTTATGCATCTGTTTTTATGTTTGGGTAACTCAGTTTTGATTGGCAGCTGGGGTTTACAAATACATATATATCCTTTTTTCTATTATAATTTTTTTTTGTTTATCCTAGACGCAGTTATTTATATAATTTGGTTTTGTCTCCATATAAAGAACCCTATACTCACAATTAATAAAGAAGAAGGCGAAAAATGTAATCTTAGATATTGATAGGTTAGCGACATCTCAGAATGGGGACATAAGTTCAGCTGGACAGGGCAGTTTTTGATGTTTTTAAGATTTTTGAAGATGTTTTGTAGAACTAAACCTACAGCAGCACAATTATTCATTATTATTTTTATATTTTGGACATTGTATGCATTAACCATTTGACCTCAGAAGGATTTACCCCCTTCATGACCAGGCCATTTTTTGAGATACTGCGTTACCTTAACTGCAATTATGCGGTCATGCAATGCTATAATCACATTACATTTCTTTCTTTCTTTTTTTTTGTTGCTTTCTTTTGGTGGTATTTGATCACCACTGCATTTTTATTTTATTGCTCTATAAACAATAAAAAAGGACAATTTTGAAAAAAAAAAACAATATGTTTTACTTTCTACTATAAAAAAATCCAATCAAAAAATGTAAAATATCAAATTTCTTCATAAATTTAGCCCAATATGTATTCTGCTACATATGTTTGGTAACAAAAAACCCAATAAGCGTATATTGATTGGTTTGCACAAAAGCTATAGTGTCTACAAATGATGGGATGTATACTCAAATTTTTATTTATTTATTTATTTTTTAATACTATCAATGGCGGTGATTAGTGACTTATGTCAGGACTGTGATATTGTGGCAGACAATCAGGCACTAACTGACATTTTTGACATGCTGTGGGAACCAGTGACACTAATACAGTCATCGGTGCTAAAAATATGCACTGTCACTGGTTGGGAAAGGGTTAAACATCTAGGGCGATCAAGGGGTTAACTGTGTGCCCAGTCAGTGTTTTTGTGTCATGTGTGTGATGCTTTAGTCAGGGAAGTGATGGATTTTATTCACAAAATCCATCAACCACCCCCTCCCCCCCCCCCCCCCCGTCAGAATGGAGCTCTGCCTTGTTTACATAGGCAGAGCTTCATTCTGTGTCTCTGCCCGACGATTGGTGGGTGCTGGAGGACATCCAGTACACGGCACCCACAGATCAGCAGAGTTGTGGGCATGCGCACACCCTAGGCGGAAATGCAAAATCACGTATATATATGTGATCCTGCGCAGAACGGCCACCCAGTAGCAGTATATCTGCTATGGGGTGGTCCAGAAGTGGTTATGTTTTGTTCACCCCATAGTTACAATCAACTATCGATCATATCTGTCAACATCCAAAATGACTCGATCCAGTAATTTTAAATATGTTTTCTTGTTTATATATCTGTATATGTATTTTTTGATATGTTTACTTTTTTAAATCAATCTAAAAAAATTATGAAGTTTAATATTTAGTTATGAAATTTGGTTATTGGCACCTTAAAAATCCCAGCTCCTGATGTGAGCATTTTTTTCGTGGGTCCTATTTCTAATTGATGGGATGCGGTGCCTTTGAGCTTTCCTCTGATAACTCTTTCCTGTGCCACAATTGTTTAATATGTTTTGTCTATGGCTGACTCCACAAGAAGGTAGGACAGGGATCTCCAAACTTTCTAATGAAAGGGTCAATTTATTGTCCTTCATACTTTAGGAGGGCCGGACTGGGCCTAGTGGGAGTAAACAATTCCTGATCTTTGGTATTAGGGGGAGAAAGAGTTGGTATCAGGGGGAAGAATAGTGCCCAATTTTTGTTGTCAGTGGAAGGAATTATGCCCCATTGTTGTCAGTGGAAGGAATTATGCCCTATTGTTGTTGTCAGTGGCAGGAATAATGCCTCAAGGGCTGGATAAAGACACGCAAAGGGCTGCAGTTTGGAGACCCTGTTGTAAGACTTAATTACCGTATTTGCCGGCATATAAGATGACCCCCCAACATTTCCACTCAAAATATAGAGTTTGTTATATACTCGCCGTATAAGACTACCCCCTCTTCCGCACACCTTCCACACACCAAATAAAATGTAAAAGAACATCAGATTTGCAATCTGCGTTTATTGATTGGTTTGCGCAAAAGTGTCCGCGTTTACGGATGATGAGAATTAATTTTTGGGTTTTTTTTTTTTTACTAGTAATGGCGGCGATCTGCGTTTTTTAGCGGTACTGCGATATTGGGATGGACATGTCGGACCATTTTGACACTTTTTTGGGACCATTGGCATTTATACAGCGATCAGTGCTATAAAAATGCACTGATTACTGTGTAAATGCCATTCGCGGTGAAGGGGTTAACCTGCAGGGGGCGCTCTAAGGGTTAACTGTGTTCCCTGGGCGTGTTCTAACTGTGGGGGGACTGCCCTAGCAGGGGAAGGGAAGTGATCACAGCCTTCACGTACAGGAAGGCTGTGATCACAGCCCTTCCCCCTCTCACAGAACGGAGGTCCATGTTTACTTACATGGACCTCCATTCTTTCACTCGGGGGGGGGGGGCATCACAGGTAGCCGGCGGCGATCGAGTCCACCAGACCCACTCCCTGGCCCTCCCCGAACACAGTGACAGGGCGGAGTGCAGCTGCATATCACTCCGCCAGCGCGGGAGCCGGCACTAAAGACGGAGCAGCGGCTAATGCGGCTCTATACCTCCGCAGCGGTGGTATAGAGCGGAGCGCACCCGGCGTATAAGACGACCCCCCCACTTGGAGGCATGTTTTTCAGGGGGAAAAAGTCGTCTTATACGCCGGCAAATATGGTATGTGAAATTGAGGTACACAGGGAAGCTCCAGACTCATTTTTGCATTTTTGGAAGTTTATAAGGTATTTGAACAATGTAGTCTAAATTGTTGGTATCTAGCTAAATCACTATAGTGTGTTGGAGCGAGTACAGTGAATTATTTGCTCTCCATAAGTTCAGTAACAAATTATCATGGTTCAAAAATGTAGAGGTGCGAGAATAACTTTGTAGTTTTATTTGAAGAAACATGAGAGATTCGTTTTATTATAAAAGTAGAACCTTGTTCGGTATACTTTGTAAGCCTTCTTTCAACCTTTGATAGCATTTTTTTTACCATTAGGAAAATGTATTTTTAAAAAGAAATCAGCGACCCGTGAAATGACATATTTACTTGTAGAAGTTTGTGCTATACAAGTGAGCATTAGGGTCAGGAAAGGTTCAGAACTTACTTTTTGCACAAAAGGTATTTTTATCAGGTTTCTAGAGGAAAACATTGCATTTGATATTTCAGACTTAGAAGCATTTTAGAACATAGTGGGTTTTAAGGCTTTTTAGATTATGAAGGTTAGACTTTATAGTGGCCAACTTTTTAATGGAAGAAACGTAGCTTAAAAACCTTGCCCTTTTGCCCTTTTTTTACTTGTAGCAGTTTTCTATGATTTTCTCTTTAACCACTTAAGGAGCGGAAGGATTTCCCCCTTTAGGACCAGAGCACTTTTGCGATTCGGCGCTGAGTCGATTTAACTGACAATTGCGCGGTCGTGCGAAATTTGCGTCCTTTTTTTCCCACAAATAGAGCTTTCTTTTGGTGGTATTTGATCACCTCTGCGTCATTTCTAATCGCCGCTATAAACAAAAGAAGAGCGACAATTTTGCAAAAAAAACCCAAATTTCTTACTTTTTGCTAAAATACAAATCCAAAAAAAAAATATAAAAAAACATTTTTTTCACCGTTTTTGGCCGATTTATATTCTTCCTCATATTTGCGATAAAAAAATTGCAATCAGCGTTTATTGATTGGTTTGCGCAAAAGTGGCCGCATTTACGGATGATGAGAATTCATTTTTGGGGTTTTTATTTTTTTATTTTTTTTTATTAGTAATGGCGGCGATCTGCGATTTTTAGCGGTACTGCGATATTGGGGTGGACATGTCGGACCATTTTGACACTTTTTTGGGACCATTGGCATTTATACAGCGATCAGTGCTATAAAAATGCACTGATTACTGTGTAAATGCCATTGGCAGTGAAGGGGTTAACCTGCAGGGGGCACTCTAAGGGTTAACTGTGTTCTTACTGTATGGGGGCTGCCCTAGCTGGGGAAGGGAAGTGATCACAGCTTCCGTGTAGAGGAAGGCTGTGATCACAGCACTTCCCCCTCTCACAGAACGGAGGTCCGTGTTTACTTACACGGACCTCCGTTCTTTCACTCCGGGGGGGGGCATCGCGGGTAGCTGGCGGAGATCAAGGCCGCCGCACCCGCTCCCTGGCCCTCCCCGAACACAGTGAGTGTGCGGTTGCGCCTCCGGCAGTGCACGCGCGCTCACAGTGCGCGATCTCGCAGCCGCCGTCTGATGACGGTGATTTGCGATATCGCACCACTTTGTCGCCATCAAACTGCGGTTGGCGGTCGGCAAGTGGTTAAGGCAGTGTTCCTCAACTCCAGTCCCCGAGGCCCACCAACAGGTCATGTTTTCAGGATTTCCCTCAGATGAATTAGCTGTGGTAATTACTAAGGCAGTGAAACTGATCAAATCACCTGTGCAAAATAATGGAAATCCTGAAAACATGACCTGTTGGTGGGCCTTGAGGACTGGAGTTGAGGAACACTGTTTTAAGGTATATTTGAAGGATTGCTGGAACTCTGAATTGGTTTCAAGGGAGGGTAATGGTAAGGTTTCATACCTTCATATCTACAGATCCAGAGCTACCACAAACAGTAGAACTACAACATGCAGTACGAAGACATTTTAGATAACTGTGGGCTTCCAATCTTGTGATAACAGTTTGGGGAAGGCCCTTGGGTTCCAGCATGACTGTTCATGTGCACACAATCAGGCCCTGGTTTGATGAGTTTGGTGTGGAGAAACTTGAGTGGCCTGAAGCTGAGATGTAACATTTCTGGAAATGTTGAAGTCATGAGAAAAAAAGTTTTTTTCCCTGTTTTTTCCGGGAAAATATAAATTTTTGGGAAAATTTAAGAAAAATTCAGTGAGGAGTAGCTTTACAAATCAAAAGTCATTTTGTTACACTGGGAATATGAAATATAGTGAATATAAAATTAGTATGTTTGAAATAAAAGTGCAGCTTATTCAGTAAAAAAAGAAAAAAAAATATTTTTAAATTGTATTTTTTATTGCAAATAGAATAACAAGGACTGTATAGGTTAAGAACATTTCAATTATACACGAGAACAGGTCACCACCCCCTTTCCCTCATAATAATGTAAAAGCTTCCTGCCAATATGTAATTTTAAGTTAGCGACAATGCTAATCCAGAAGCATATATTGCTCTACGAAGAGCTCGATGAATGTTCTCCTGAATTTTCAGGTGTCATTTTCTCTATAAATGAAAGGATTGTGTATTTTTGGGAGGCCGTGATTTGTAACACTTCCTTACTTGAAAATGCTGCTGGTGAAGAAACACTTTGTGATGATCCAGAAGCAGCAGAAAGAGTGTTTCTGGAATGAGAACTCTGGAGGGTAAACCTCCTCACACTTTTATTCTGGTCCTCATCATTTAATTCCATAAAGTATTTGTTAATGTCTTTAGGGCACCTCTGGCATGCCGGGATGTGTTTTGTCACCCCTGTAGCATTTGGAAAAGAATATTTCTTCTCACAATATTTGAAAAATTCAGCTATGCTCTCAGCAGAAATTGCACTGTGGAAATGTTTCCAAACTCTAGATGTTGGTCTCAGCATTTTCCTGAGAAGAAGAAAATAAAAACCAACGTACTGACCAGATTATAGGGAAACTTTATGCTGTTATGGTGGAGAACATTAATCGGAATCATTTAAATGTTTAAAAGCTAAACTAATTTGTCAGACACATTTATCATCTTACCTGTCAATTAAAGTGGTTGTCAAATCATGACAACCACTTTAAACTACAGGTAAGCCTATATTCAGGCTTACCTGTAGGTCCCGGGAATATCTCCTAAACTTGCACCGTTTAGGAGATATTCCCTGTATCTGCATGTGCCAATATCATTGGTACATGCGCAGTGAAGAAATGGCCCTACTGGAGTGCGCAGGAGTGACATCAGCGCGGCTCCTGCCAATCACAGCTTTGGAGTCCACGCTGTGATTGATCAGAGCCCGGGATCCCAGAAGACGACGGAAACAGCATGACGCCGGTCACAGCGCTGCTCGGGGACCGCTGCTACAGCGCCGATCTAAGGTAAGCATTTCATAATGAGCTAGTATGCAATGCATACTAGCTCATTATGCCTTTCTCTTGCAGGTGTTTTTTTTTTTAATTGACTTGACAACCACTTTAAGGCCTGAGAGGACAGAAACTATCATCTACTGTATCCCAACAATTGCCCAGCTGTAGGAGGTGCAAGATAGAGCCCACAAGCAAACTAAACTGGAGCCTTTCCCCTGCAGTGCCCCCAGTGCCAGAAATGCATATTTCTCTTGTTTGAGTACTGCATTGAGAAGTACAGTGTTACTTGAATTGTATTCCAGGATTTGCTTGTCTTCAGCTGAGAGAACTTGCAATAAGTTAAGGCTTTACATAATATCTCAGAAATCTTTCATTAAGGTCTTCATGTTATATAGCTTAAATACAGTGTCATAGATATATTATTTCTTCTTTTTTTTTAATTTTTTCTGAAAAAAACCCCACAAAACAGCTTTGATAAAAATCGGGAAAAAAAAATGTTTCTGTTTTTTTCCTGGCCTTCCCATCTCTAGCCTGATGATCCCTGACCTCAACCCAGTTGGTATGTCAGTTGCAAGCCAGGTCTTCTCATCCAACATGAGAAGAGTGCAAAAATGTATTTGCCAAATGAGCACAAATTTAAATGGACACTCTCCAAACCTTGTGTAAAGTCTTCACAGAAAAGTGGAGGCTGTTATGGCCACTAAGAAGAGGGGCTAATTCCATGTAGATACCCATGATTTTGGAATAGGATGCCCAACAAGCTCATGTAGATGTGATGGTCCAGTGTCAACAAATCTTTTGCCATATATTGTATGTTATGGTATTTTCAAACATAATTTTCAATATTTCTAAATCTGCAGTTTTCATAAAATGAAGACATGATGCTTGTGTCCAGTGGTGTATTTTGGTTTTGTGCTTCCCTAGGTATGACTAAAATTGGGCACCCCCCCCATCTAAATTTGTCCCACCCCATCCGTAGTATACCGTTCTTGTCTCAGGGTCTGATGGGGAAGCTGCAGCCCTTCACAGTGAACAGCTGTGGCTTCCTCATCAGACCCTGAGACATGACTTGTCCAAGTGTCAAATATAGAATTACTGCCCATGATCTGACGATTGCAGTGATACCTCAAATCTGTGGGACGATCGCTGTTTGCGTGCGGGACCAACATGTGTGTTCGCCTTGGCACGGAAGGCCCGGAGCACCTTAAATTTATTTTTATTTTTTTTGACACTGTTGCCTTAGTTTTTTTTTGGTTTTGTATTTTATCACTTTTATTGCTGTCACTAGGAATGTAAATATCCTTGTTACACCAATAGGCATAAACGCGAATCCCTCCTCTGCACCAATATCTGTGTTTTTGAATGCTTTTGATTTTTTAAAACTGGCGCCGATGGTTTCCAAATAAACCGGAAGTGATGTCATGGCATTGCTTCTGGTTTACTGTTGCGAACAGCTGATCAAAGCCATTGGGACGGGAAAGCCCAAGAGAGCCACAGAAGGTGGTGGGAGGGGGGAACATCCTTTCTCGCTGCTTGTGATAGCAATCGAGCAGCTAGTAAGTCACTCTCATTGCAATTACAAGAGAGCCGACCGCCAGCTCTAAAAAAACAACACTGGGGTGGTGCCTGCAGCTGTAGGCATCATCCTGGTACAACCACCAAAAGGACAGGAAGTGGTTAAAGAGCCACTTCTGCCCTTCTGCCTGGGGGTGGCACCGCCCCCCCCCTGAAAAATGCCGCCTAAGGCAAACGCCTTTTTTGCCTCATGGTCGATATGCCCCTGCTTATGCTATGTGCAGGTATTTCCTGCTATAGAGTGACAACATTCTGTCCCTGTCCCCTAAGTGTTCTCCTGCATTAGCACCCTGTCCCATTGCAGACCACAAGCAGCCTAGCTGAGGCACATGGCACAGGCATGGTCCCCTGATGTAAATTGCACCAAGTCCACGCTATGAAAAAGGACTCTTCTTGGCAGTCTTTGTCTTCAAAGAGATCAGAATAGGGGTATGCTTCTACCATGAACTGCCAAATTGAACCACTCAAAGTATTCCAAGACTATGATCTCAAATACATGCATGACGGCTTACTGCCCTCTTAGGTGCAGAGACACCAAACTGAATATAAAAAAATAAAAAGAAGGCGCACCAACCTGGTGCAATACCCTAAGAGGTTTTTAATGAATAACATAAAAATAATCAACCATACTCACAAGACGGCAAATGTCACAAGCATATAATACAATCCACGCCAGTCTTTATGGACCTTGCACTGGTGCACAGTCATGTTGGAACAGGAAGCATGAAATTGTCCAAAATGTCTTGGTATGATGACGCCTTAAGAGTTCCCTTCACTGGAACTAAGGGGCCAAACCCAACCCCTGAAAAACAACACCACACTATAATCCCCCCTCCAACAAATGATTTGGACCAGTGCACAAAGCAAGGTCCATAAAGACATAGATGAGCCAGTTTGGGTTACATAGTTACATAGTTAGTCAGGTTGAAAAAAGACACAAGTCCATCCAGTTCAACCAAAAAAAAAAAAAAAAACATTTATATATATATATACAGGGTGGGCCATTGATGTGCAGCACCTGAAACTACGGATACTGGAAGCCTATGCTAGCATTTCTCCTGCGGTGTTGCTATCAGTGTGTGAAGAGTGGGAGAAGAGGGTTGCATTGAAAATCCAACACAATGGGCAGCACATTGAACACATTTTATAAGTGATTAGAAACCTGTAAATAACTCATGAAAGAATAAAGTTACATTAAAACCAAGCACACCATTGTTTTCTTGTGAAATTCCCAATAAGTTTGATGTGTCACATGACCCTCTTCCTATTGAAAAAACAAAAGTTGGATTCAAAATGTCCGACTTCAAAATGGCCGCCATGGTCACCACCCGTCTTGAAAAGTTTTCCCCCCTCACATATACTATGTGCCACAAACAGGAAGTTAATATCACCAACCATTCCCATTTTATTAAGGTGTATCCATATAAATGGCCCACCCTGTATATATATATATATATATATATATATATATATATATACATACATATATATACATACACAACCAAATAATCCCATATACAATCCTTCACCCACAGTTGATCCAGAGGAAGGCAAAAAACCCCAGCAAAGCAATGATCCAATTTGCTATAACGGGGGAAAAAATTCCTTCCTGATTCCCCGAGAGGCAATCGGATTCACCCTGGATCAACTTTACCTATAAATGTCAGTACCCAGTTATATTATTTACATTAAGGAAATAATCCAGGCCTTTTTTAAAGCAATCAACCGTGCTGGCCAAAACCACCTCTGGAGGGAGTCTATTCCACATTTTCACAGCTCTTACTGTGAAGAAACCTTTCCGTATTTGTAGATGAAATCTTTTTTCCTCTAGACGTAAAGAGTGCCCCCTTGTCCTTTGTGATGACCTTAAAGTAAATAACTCAACACCAAGTTCACTATATGGACCACTTATATACTTGTACATGTTGATCATATCCCCCAAGGTTGGAGGAACTTGACTGGCCTGCACAGAGTCCTGGCCTCAACCTGATAGAACACCTTCGGAATGAATTAGAGTGGAGACTGTGAGCCAGGCTTTCTCGTCCACATCAGTGCCTGACCTCACAAATGTGCTTCTGGAAGAATGGTCAAACATTCCCATAGACACTCCTAAACCTTGTGGACAGCCTTCCCAGAAGAGATGAAGCTGTTATAGCTGCAAAGGGTGGACCAACTCAATATTGAACCCTACGGACTAAGACTAGGATACCATTAACTACTTCAGCCCCGGGAGGATTTATCCCCTTCCTGACCAGAGCACTTTTTGCGATTCAGCACTGTGTCGCTTTAACTGACAATTACGCGGTCGTGCAACGTTGTACCCGAACAAAATTGATGCCCTTTTTTTCCCATAAATAGAGCTTTCTTTTGGTGGTATTTGATCATCTTTGCACTTTTTATTTTTTGCGCTATAAACGAAAAGAGAGCGACAATTTTGATTAAAAAAAAATATTTTTTACTTTTTGCTATAATAAATATCCAAAAAAAAATATTAAAAAAAATTATTCATCAGTTTAGGCCAATATATATACTTCTACATATTTTTGGTAAAAAAAAAAAAAAATCGCAAACGGCGTATATTGATTGGTTTGCGCAAAAGTTATCGCATCTACAAACTATGGGGATAGATTTATGCGGTTTTTATTATTTTTATGTTTTTTACCAGTAATGGCAGCGATCTGCGATTTTTATTGGGACTGTGATATTGCAGCGGACATGTCGGACATTTTTGACACCTTTTTGGGACCACTGACATTTACACGGTGATCAGAAATTTACATATCCACTGTTTACTGTATAAATGTCACTAGAAGGGAAGGGGTTAACACTAAGGGGGCGATCTAGGGGTTAACTGTGTTCCCTCATTGTGTTCTAACTGTGTGGGGGTTGGGCTGGCAGGGGCATAACACAGTCACAATCACAGGGATCAGTAGATCTGTCATGTCCCCCTCACAGAACGGAGAGCCGCTGTGTTTACATCGGCGGTTCCCCGTTCTGCCTCTCTACTAGTTGATCGCGGGTCTCCGGTGGACATCGAGTCCGCCCGACCCGGAGGCACGCCCACGCAGCGGGCGTGCTGGCGGCGGCTGTGAGTGCACGCAGAGGGCACGCAAAGGGGAGGACATCCACGGACGCCCTCCTGGGAACTCAGATCCGCACTGTAGCCGTCTTTCGGCTATAGCGCGGATCTGTAATGGTTAAAGTTCCTGTGCGTGTAAAGGCAGACGTCCCAATACTTTTGGTAATATAGTGTATGTGTTTTGGGAATTTAGATTTCACACTTTAATTTGTATATTTGGGCAATTATAGCACAGAGTAGGGAGTTTTCTTTTTGTTAAACATTTTTATTATCCAGGACATACACTTCAATGAAATGAGAATGTCTTACAGAACAGCTGATATGTTAAGGAGTAAGCATGGCTCATAGATTTGTTAACTCTTATGTGTTAGACTGATACAGGCTGGGTGGGGATGGAGGGAGGCACCCCCCGATGTACTTTTTTTTACAGAACGGGTTGTTATTCTAACATTACCATCACAGTTATGTTATAAGTGCTTTGTTTGAAAGTTAATAGTGCTTAGCGGGGTTCTTCTTTAAGCATTCACAAAGAATACCCACTTAACAAGACAATTATTCATGGCGGCCCTGCCATCCCACCAGGACAGGCGGAGAATGATGCTCACTGGAGCTGATTGATGATTTAAGCGCTGCAAATATTATTGGTTTTGGGTTCAAGCTGAGAAAAATTGAAGCTAAAGAAAATGGCATCTGATCTATCCAGTCGCTCAAAGAAGCGGTAAATCATTACAAAGCATTCCTCCGGGTCCAGAGTCAGCCATCGATCTGAGATAAAAAGGCAGAAATTTCATAATCACCGCAAAACAGAACCTGCAAGAATAAGAGTTCCTTATTTTTACCTTGTACATCCAAATCAACACACTCCTTCAGTGGGTACTCGATCAATCGCTATTCTACGTTTTGAAAAATGTACCTGCCGAATACGTGCTTCTACAATGACTCCTTCACCCCCCACCGCTGGACCCCAGATTATACAGTTGCTTTAAAAGGACCTGACATTACCTATAACGCCTTTGTGATCAGGATGTCATTGAAACATTGAAACAGTTATTTCTTCTTTCAAACTCTGTAATCAATCCCAGAGCCACGAGGACAGCCTAGGGCAGGGGTAGGGAACCTGCGGCTCTCCAGCTGTTGTAGAACTACATTTCCCATGAGGCATTGCAAGGCTGATGGATACAATTACTCCCAGAAACATGATGGGAAATGTAGTTCTACAACAGCAGGTTCCCTACCCCTGGCCTAGGGTGTATTTGTAAAAAATCAAAGAGCTATTTGTCCTGTGAAATGTTATCAGACTATTTTCTCTCCAGGTCTTCATGAAGTGAATCAGGAAAATTAGCAAAATGGCCACTAGATGGAGCCAATGATTGAAGGAAATAAATGATTGTATACTATAATTGTTTGCACCACCTAGTGGTCATAATGCAGTATTAAACAAAGAACAGTTGCGCAAAAAGAGATAAGCTGCCAACACTTCACTGGACCTATAGTGCATAAAATGTAATACAAAACAAGTGTGGCGCTAAAAACCTAAGTAACCTGAAAAAAAAAACAGGTAAATTCGAAGAAAATTTGAAAAAGTCATAAAACTAATTTTGAATATGAACCCCGAATATGAATTAAACAAATCAACCGAATTTAACGAAACTAAATAACTTGATGAAAATTAAACACATTTTTTGTCATACACATGTCTTGGAGTTATTGTAGAAACACATATTTATTTATAAAGAGTAGAGTGAATTTAGAACAATACTGCATTATGTAATACAAAACAAGTGTGACGCTAAAAACCTAAGTAACATGACAGTAAATATAACATAAATAAGTGACATTCAAAATAATAGTCGATAAATTAATTGTAATTGCAATTGGATTCAATAAAAGTGCACAGGGATTGAATAAAGTACAAAATATCGTGCAATCAGTGTCCTTCACTAGGTACAGTGCAGTGCAAATGATGCAAAAAAAGAGGATACTCTTTAAGGTGGATCTGAAACCTTTATTTGGTTCAAATGGTGTCAAGCGTGTGTGTTGGCAACCAGATGAGGAGTACAAAGACAAGTGTGTCTTGCCTACAATCAAGCATAGTGTTGGGAGTGTCATGGTCTGGGGCTGCATGAGTGCTGCCGGCACTGGGGAGCTACAGTTCATTGAGGGAACCATGAATGCCAACATGTACTGTGACATACTGGAGCAGAGCATGATCCCCTCCCTTTGGAGACTGGGCTGCAGGGCAGTATTCCAGCATTATAACGACCCCAAAAACACCTCCTAGATGACCACTGCCTTGCTAAAGAAGCTGAGGGTAAAGGTGAGGGACTGGCCAAGCATTTCTCCAGACCTAAACCCTATTGAGTATCTGTGGGGCTCCTCAAACAGAAGGTGGAGGAGCGCAAGGTCTCTAACATCCACCAGCTCCGTGCTGTCATCATGGAGGAGGGGAAGAGGACTCCAGCGGCAACCTGTGAAGCTCTGGTGACCTCCATGCCCAGGAGGGTTAAGGCAGTGCTGGAAAATAATGGTGGCCACACAAAATATTGACACTTTGGGCCCAATTTGGACATTTTCACTTAGGGGTGTACTCACTTTTGTTGCCAGCAGTTTAGACATTAATGGCTGTGTGTTGAGTTATTTTGAGGGGACAGCAAATTTACACTGTTATACAAGCTGTACACTCACTACTTTACATTGTAGCAAAGTGTCATTTCTTCAGTGTTGTCACATGAAAAGATAGAATAAAATAATTTACAAACATGTGAGGGGTGTACTCACTTTTGTGAGATACTGTATGCATACAAATATACTCACCTCTGGTTAGCAAAAGGCAAACAGTGTGTTAATGCATGGAGCAATTTTATCCAGTGGTTATGCTGAAATACAATGCCTTGAAAAAGTATTCATACACCTTGAA
>BLSH010112492.1:467777-478503 GCA_018402905.1 Glandirana rugosa
CAAGTTATACCAAATCCAGACCTCTGGAAGAACCGGTCAGGTAGTGGAAATGGGAGTCGAAGAAATCGTTCCGTCACCAACAGAACCTCCACACAAACCCCAGCAATACAACCTTATGACGGGACGCCAGGTCAGAGACTTCCCTACCCTATTACAAGACGAAGTCATACAGTGTCATATACAACCGTAAGTACCAAGGGAGTTACTTGACATCGAGGGGTCACGGCCGTCGTGAGTACGTCGGGGTCTGGTACTGTGAGGGTGGTGGTACGAACTGACATCCGTTCTGTGAACAGAAACATGAGGAGTGGACCATCGGCAGTGTGTGCGAACTGTGGTAGATTGTTTTATTTGGGAGTGTCATGGTCTGGGGCTGCATGAGTGCTGCCGGCACTGGGGAGCTACAGTTCATTGAGGGAACCATGAATGCCAACATATACTGTGACATACTGAAGCAGAACATTATCCCATCCCTTCAGAGACTGGACCGCAGGGCAGTATTCCAACATAACGACCCCAAACACACCTCCAAGACAACCACTGCCTTGCTAAAGAAGCTGAGGGTAAAGGTGATGGACTGGCCAAGAAGGTCTCCAGACCTAAACCATATTGAACATCTGTGGGGTATCCTCAAATGGAAGGTAGAGGAGCGTAAGGTCTCTAACATTCACCAGCTCTATGATGTCATCATGGAGGAGTGGAAGAGGACTCCAGTGGTAACCTGTGAAGCTCTGGTGGACTCCATGCCCAAGAGGGTTAAGGCAGTGCTGGAAAATAATGGTGGCTACACAAAATATTGACACTTTGGGCCCAATTTGGACATTTTTACTTAGCGGTGTACTCACTTTTGTTGCCAGCGGTTTAGACATTAATTATTTGGAGGGCACAGCAAATTTACACTGTTATACAAGCTGTACACTCACTACTTTACATTGTAGCAAAGTGTCATTTCTTCAGTGTTGTCACATGAAAAGATAGAATAAAATAATTTACAAACATGTGAGGGGTGTACTCACTTTTGTGAGATACTGTATGCATACAAATATACTCACCTCTGGTTAGCAAAAGGCAAACAGTGTGTTAATGCATGGAGCAATTTTATCCAGTGGTTATGCTGAAATACAATGCCTTGAAAAAGTATTCATACACCTTGAAATTTTCCACATTTTGTCATGTTACAGCGAAAAACGTAAATATGTTGTATTGGGATTTCATGTGATAGACCATGGATATGCAATTAGTGGACCTCCAGCTGTTGCAGAACTACAACTCCCATGAGACATAGCAAGACTTTGACAGCCACAAGCATGACACCCGGAGACAGAGGCATGATGGGACTTGTAGTTTTGCAAAAGCTGGAGACCAACACATAATTGTGAAGTGGAGGGAAAATAAAAAAAATGTTTTTCAAAATATTTTACAAATAAATATCTGAAAAGTGTGATGTGCATTGGTATTCAGTCCTCTTTACTCTGACACCCCTAAATAAAATCTAGTGGAACTAATTGCCTTCAGAGGTTACCTTATTAGTAAATAGAGTCCATCTGTGTGTAATTTAATCTCAGTATAAATACAGCTGTTCAGTGAAGCCCTCAGAGGTTTGTTAGAGAACCTTATTGAACAAACAGCATCATGAAGGCCAAGGAACACACCAGACAGGTCAGGGATAACATTGTGGAGAAGTTTAAAGCAGGGTTAGTTTATAAAAAAAAATATACCAAGCTTTGAACATCTCATGGAGCTCTGTTCAATCCATCATCTGAAAATGGAAAGAGTATGGCACAGCTGCAAACCTACCAAGGCATGTCTGTCCACCTAAACTGACAGGTTGGGTTAGGAGAGCATTAATCAGAGAAGCAGCCAAGAGGCCCATGGTAACTCTGGAGGAGCTGCAGAGATCCACAGCTCAGGTGGGAGAATCTGTCCACAGGACAATTATTAGTCATGCACTCCACAAATCTGGCCTTTATGGAAGAGTGGCAAGAAGAAAGCCTTTGTTGAAAGAAAGCCATAAGAAGTCCTGTTTGCAGTTTGCGAGAAGCCATGTGGGGGACACAGCAAGCATGTGGAAGAAGGTGCTCTGGTCAGATGAGACCAAAATTGAACTTTTTGGCCTAAAAGCAAAATTCTACGTGTGACATAAAACTAACCCTGCACATCACCCTGAACTCACTATCCCCACCGTGAAACATGGTGGTGGCAGCATCATGTTGTGGGGATGCTTTTCTTCAGCAGGGACAGGGAAGCTGGTCAGAGTTGATGGGAATATGGATGGAGCCAAATACAGGGCAATCTTAGAAGAAAACCTGTAAGTCTGCAAAAGATTTGAGACTGGGGCAAAGGTTCACCTTCCAGCGTGACAACGACCCTAAACATACAGCCAGAGCTACAATGGAATGATTTAGATCAAAGCATATTCATGTGTTAGAATGGCCCAGTCAAAGTCCAGACCTAAATCCAGTTGAGAATCTGTGGCAAGACTTGAAAATTGCTGTTCACAGACGCTCTCCATCCAATCTGACAGAGCTTGAGCTATTTTGCAAAGAAGAATGGGCAAAAACGTCACTCTCTAGATATACAAAGCTGGTAGAGACTTCCCCAAAAAAACTTGCAGCTGTAATTGCAGGGAAAGGAGGTTCTACAAAGTATTGACTCAGGGAGGCTGAATACAAATGCACGCCAAACTTTTCACATATTTATTTGTAAAAAAAAAATGTGAAAACCATTTATCATTTTCCTTCCACTTCACAATTACGTGCCACTTTGTGTTTTTGGCTGTAACATGAAAAAATGTGGAAAATTCGAAGGGGTATGAATACTTTTTCAAGGCACTGTACATTTGACATGAACTTTAAGATAAACCTTTACCTACAGCCACAGGGATCAAAAGTATTTGGCATCTAGTGACCAACTAAATGTAGATCAGACCATGCCTGTGATCTCCCTAGCGTCCAGACGTAGCTATGTAAATGACTATATCTTATACTGGAAAACAATGTTCCATACCATAGAATATTTATGGAAATGTATGAAAAAAGGTCCAAGAAATGTATGCATGTTGAATATGGAACAAATAATTGAAGTGCATTCAAATGAGAGGCTCGGATTATCTTACTGCATGGAGCTCTCTTAGATTTTGTTAATGAATTCATTCTTCTCCTCCAGCATGAACAAAGCTTTTGCAACCCTGCGCTTTTCTGCCCTTCTGTCTTCTATATCCGCTCATTCGGGGAGATGGAGAATTTCCCAGTGGGTCCGGGGATCTTCATGTGGATAATCATATAATAACTCTGTGTAATGTTATGTAATACAATATAATGCTACATAATGTAATGATACAAAGGCAGAGAGGTCTGTTCTCGTCATTTACTCCCAATGCTTGTACTTCCCTATACTTTACAAATGAATAAAGAAACATCTACAGGAAATTCTAGTGCGGTCTTTCTCAACCTTTAAATCATTTTCGTGTCTCGGGGAACCTCTGCTTCTCACATCTCTAGCTCACACTCGTGTTCAGTAAGTTGTAAATATAATAATTAAATCGTTACATAGTCAGGTGGAAAAAAGACGCAAGTCCATCTAATTCAACCAGTAGAAATAAATAAAAAAAAAAGAAAATCTCCATATACAGAATTCTATACTCTCAGTTGATCCAGAGGAAGGCAAAAACTCCTATGAAGCATGGTCCAATTTGCTCCGGCGGGAAAAAAATGAATTCCTTCCTGTTACCCCCCGAGGAAGTCAAATATTGCTTGGATCTACAATCCAGGGGCTGTACATAAATTAATAAAGACTGTGACATATTTTGTGTTTTTGACACACAGAGCAGAATTTTTTTTTGACATTCACCTATTATATAAAAAATATTGTTTCAGTAATAATCATAAAATGGAAGAAATAATAATAATAGCCAGAAAAGAAACGCCAACAGTGAAAGCTGTAGTGTCCCGTACATTGGTGGTCAGCAGAAAAGTGCCTTATTACATTGGAAGTTGATGTAGTGGTCCTATAGAGTGGAGGCTATTGGGGGGCCCTTATGTCAATGGTCAGTGGAAGGACAATCTTACATTGTCAACCAGTGAGGGGATTGTACCCCTTACTGTACAGCCAGTTTGAAAATGAATTAATATCAGTGGTTACGAAGGGTTAGAAATAGAGTTGAGCCTCCCCCAAAATCCATACAAGACCCTTATCTGTGCATACAGCCCAGCAGGCCAGGAAATTGGGGGGGGGGGGGCGAGCGAGCACCCGCCCTCCTGAACCATACAAGGCCCCATACCCTTAACATGGGGGGTGCTTCTGCCCCCACCCCAAAGCACCTTATCCCCATGTTGATGGGGACAAGGGCCTCTTCCCCACAACCCTGGGCTGTGGTTGTGGGGGTCTGCAGGCAGGGGGCTTTAAGAAGTGGGCTCCCAGATCCCCCCCCCCATGTGAATGAGTATGGGGTACATGGTACCCCTACCCATTAACCAAAAAAAGTGTCAAAAATCAATAAAAACACACATACAGCTCTCAAAAAACACACATACAGCTCTCAATGTAGATCCAGCGTCAATACTGACACCCACCACACCCTCCAGACTCGATGAAGGCTAACTGCCATCTGACAGTTCTTAAATAGGTAAGGGGCACCGCCCCATGTGATGTCACCGACCCAGAATGCTCCAATTGGTGACATCACATGGGTGTGGTGCCAGCAGGTAATGTCGCAAAGTGTCACTTATTTAAGAACTGTCAGATTACAGAGCAGGCTGATAGCGGTTAGCCTTCGTCGCGGGAGGAGCTTTTTTTTTTTTTTTTTCGGGTCTGGCAACGGTGTCATGATTGTCAAAAACTATGTGTGTGTTTATATATTTTTTTGACACTTTTCTGGTAAATGGGTAGGGGTACTATGTACCCCATACTCATTCCCATGGGGGGGGGGGGCTGGGATCTGGGGGCCTCCTTGTTATAGGAGGCTTCCAGATTCCGATAAGCCTTCTGCTTGCAGACCCCCCACAACCACAGCCCAGGGTTGCCTAGAAGAGGCCCTTGTCCCCATCAACATCGGGACAAGTTGCTTTGGGTTGGGGAGGGGTGGAGCCCCTTCCTGCCCCAAAGCACCCCCCCCATGTTTAGGGCATGTGGCCTTTTATGGTTCAGCGGGGTGCTCGCTCATACCCCACCTTCCCTGACCTGCCAGGTTGCATGCCCGGATAAGACAGGTCTGGTATGGATTTTGGGGGGACCCAATACCTTTTTTATGGTTAATAACTTGCATGTAAGCCTTCAAAATCGGGGCAATTGATTTTGCAAGTTTGGGTCCCATACACTTCAATGGGGTTCCCGGTTTGGGTCTGAACTTTTGCAATGTTCGAGAGTTCTGGTGCAAACAGACCTGGGGGCGTTCAGCCCACCTCTAGTTAAATATATATATTTTTTAGGGACCCCTAGCAACCTCTAGAGTGGCCATTCTCAACCAGGGTTCTGTGGAACCATAGGGTTTGTCCAGCTGTGGATAATTGATCTCCAATCTGATTGTACTTGCATAATTCCAGGACAAACACAACTTGGCAGAGCCATGGGCATGATGTCAGAAAACTTTTTAGTTGTCTGCAAGGGTGGTATTCTGAGTACTAACGTAATAGGGGCATTCTTCTTACTTACTAGCAATGTGAGGGACAGCCTTCCTATAGACCCCTGGTGAATTGGTTTTAGCAGGGGGTCCCTCAGACCTCAAAATTATACCAAGGGTTCCTTTGAGATAAACAAGTAGAGAAAGGCTGCTCTAGAGGAGCTTCAAGGTTCCACAGCCCTGGTTGAGAAACTCTGATGTAAAATAACTGTTAAGCCTTGTACACATGGGTTTCATCTTGTACAGTATAACAACCATCATTCTTCAATCACCTTCCTATGAGCCAAGCCTGTCATGGACACACTCTGTGAGGTTATGTCACCACGTGCTCGGGCTCATAGTGCTGAAAAATGCGCTGGTGTCAATAAGTCTGGCGCAATTCCTACTGCATCACTCCTCCATTCCGCTGAAAATTCACGGTCGATCCCTTGCCATGCACTTGATAAATGCGGCAAAAATGTGCATACCAGTCCAGTGGCGTAACCCCAGCCCGCCCACGATAGCAAAATGGCTCCGTCACATTCAGAAAACTGCAGTGATGGAGGAGCTTGTCAACTTAGCAAAAGAGATGCAAACTAAATTTAATAAAGTTCTGGCGTACTAGTGCCAGTTTGTAACAACAGACGAATTTTCACGACTTTCGACCTAATCAGTGAGAGCAGTTCCCCAACATCCCCTGGCAGAGGAAAATGGAATCCCCTACTCCCAATTCCCATTCCCTTTACATCCCATTCTCTCCCAACCCGGTCATCTTCCACAAGGAGGACCAACACATTAAAGTATATGTAGGTTCACATTGTTTATTGGGTGGTAATACACTTACGATCCACTCCAGTTAGAAACCAGATACTACGTTACTACCGAAAAGGGAGGGGTTGGGGGAGAGTCCACCTCCTTGACACAGATTGATCCCACCTGGGGTGTCTGGACTGCACCCCTAGCCTTCCCCCAAGTTATCAGCAGAACCTATTATGTAAAATGTTCATACATGTTTACTTCATGATAAGCTTAACAGAGGCGGCTCTCTAATTAGGCAAATTAGGCGGTCGCCTAAGGCCTCGCACTCACAGGGGCCTAATTTGACACTGACACCAGCACTGAGATAGAGAGCACTGACACCAGCACTTTAAAGCTCTTAATATATGTAATTTACAAAGTTATTTTTTTTATCGCATTAATTATTTTTCCCATTATGGGCGTGAGTGGGGCCTCATATCTAGGTTTTGCCTAAGGCTTCACAAAACCTAGAGCCACCTCTGAAGCCTAATGTCTGTTTACATCGATATCTGCTTGTCCCTTTAATGGTTCCAGCAAATTTATTTTATATTCTTATGATGATCAAACTCAGACTATTGTACCCTATTACAAGATTCATGTCTATACCCATAGTACACCTTTGTTGTATTCTACATTGTTTATGTTTTTGATGATAACAGAATATGTGTTCTTTTTTGACCTATGTATTCTGTAAGTCTGTTTTGCTTATTACTACGCCTGTATGCTTTTATTCTCAATAAAACTTTACGGGAAAAAAAAAAAGCATGTCAGATGGTGGGGGCAGCTGCAGCCATCATTTTGTACAGCTGATAAATTGGCTGTTCAGTAAAAATGATCCCAGTGACTCCACAGCCACCTGATCAATTTTATGGTAGTGAGGAGGGCCATCCCCGACCATTCCTCCCCGTCCCAACATCCAGAGGAGATGGAGGAAAATCTGTTCCCTGATCTTCTCTGTGACTGAGGAACCCAGAAGCGACAATGGATTTTGTCACTTCCAGGTTCAGAGCCGTCACATTCCTCAGCTATTGTAGCCAGGAATGCAGCTTATCAAGCATGAGCTGTGCTTAACCACTTCAATACTGGGCACTTAAACCCCCTGCCTTCCCGGACCAATTTTCAGCTTTCAGCGCTGTTGCAGTTTGAATGACAATTGCGCGGTCATGCGACACTGTACCCATATAAAAATTTTATCATTTTTTTCACAAAAATAGAGCTTTCTTTTGGTGGTATTTAATCACCCCTGGGTTTTTTATTTTTTGCGCTATAAATTAAAAATAGACTGAAAATTTTCAAAAACAATGCATTTTTCTGCGTTTCTGTTATAACATTTTGCAAATAAGTAATTTCTCTTCATACATTTTGACCAAAAATGATGCTGCTACATTTCTTTGGTAAAAATAACCCAAATCGGAGTTTATTTGGTGTTGGCGGACAGACAGATGTGACGGGGACTGTGACAGATGTTTTGTGTATGGTGACAGATGTGACGGGGACATACAGAGTTTTGTGTATGGTGACAGATGTGATTGGGGACATACAGATGTTTTGTGTATGGTGACAGATGTGATTGGGGACATACAGATGTTTTGGGGACTGTTTTATGGGGACACTTATATGTATGGGGACAGGGGTATCATTGTGCTTGGTGCACTGTGTGGGGGGCGATCTGTGAGAGCTTTCTGCATGAAATCCTCATCATGCAGAGAGCTGTCACATAGCTGCAGCCCCCCCCCGCACTGAGCTCTCACTGAGCTTGGCGGGGGGAGAACTGTCACAGAGACGTTTGTCTCTGTTTACAATGAGCCGTCACATGATCGGGAGGGCCAGTCACTGCGCCCATATCCCGATCTCTGCTCTGCTGGATCCTGTGATCATAATGATCACAGGATCCAGCAGTGGCCGCGCTGCAAGCTCCCGTTCTGCAGGACGTAAATACACGTCCTGTCAGAACGGGGAAGCTCCCACCCGGCCGTATATGTGCAGTGGCCAGGTGGGAGGTGGTTAACCACTTCAATATTTTATTTATTTATTTCAGGTACTTATATAGCGATGTCAATTTACACAGCGTTTTACATATACATTGTATATACACATCAGTCCCTACCCTCAAGGAGCTTACAATCTAAGGTCCCTAACTCACATTCATACATACTAGGGCCAATTTAGACAGGATCTAATTTACCTACCAGTTTGTCTTTAGAGTGTGGGAGGAAACTGGAGTACCCAGAGGAAACCCATGCAGGCACAGATTGAACATGCAAACTCCAGTCAGGTAGTGTCGTGGTTGGGATTTGAACCAGCTACCCTTTTGCTGCCAGGCGAAAGTGCTATCAGCTACACCACTGTGCTGCCCTAGACCGGGCACTTTCACCCCCTTCCTACCCAGGTCAATTTTCAGCTGTCAGCGCTGTCACACTTTGAATGACAATTGCGTGGTCATGCAACACTGTACCCAAATGAAATTTTTATCTTTTTTTTTTCACACAAATAGAGCTTTCTTTTTGTGGTATTAAAACTGTTTTTTTTTTTTTTTGCTAAATAAGTGAAAAAGACCGAAAAGTTTGAAAAAAAAACACATTTTCTTTGCTTCTGTTATAAAATAAAATTTTGTAAATAATCGTTCTTCAAAAATTTAGGCCAAACTATTCTGCTACATTTCTTTGGTGAAAATAAAACAAAACAATGTTTATTATTTAGTCTGTAGGAAAGTCCACAAACTATGGTGTGTGTATATATATACTGTATATACACACACATTATATTACCAAAAGTATTGGGACGCCTGACTTTACACACACATGAACTTTAATGTCACCCCAGTCTTAGTCCATAGAGTTCAATATTGAGTTGGCCCACCCTTTGTAGCTATAACAGCTTCAACTCTTCTGGGAAGGCTGTCCACAAGGTTTAGGAGTGCCTATTAACACACTGTGACCAGAGAAATACGGTGTTACCATCATTTTTTTTTTTCTTTAACACATTATGTTTGCTTATCGACTTGACCTCTAGAAGATTTACCCCCCTTCATAACCAGTCCATTTTTTGCAATATGGCACTGCATTATTTTAACTGACAATTGCGCAGTCGTGCGACGCTGTACCCAAATAAAATGTATGTCCTTTTTTTTCTCACGAAAAGAGCTTTCTTTTGGTGGTGTTTGATCACCTCTGCGGATTTACTTTTTGCGCTGTAAACAAAAAAGACAATTTTGAAAAAAAAAAACAATTTTTTTTGCTTTCTATTATAAAACATATCCAATAAGAAATTTAAAAAAATTGAATTCCATCATCAATTTAGGCCAATATGCATTCTGCTACATATTTTTGTTAAAAAAAATCCCAGTAAGCGTATGTTAATTAGTTTGCGCAAAAGTTATAGCGTCTACAAGCTATGGGATATATTTATTTATTTATGTATTTTCTAGTGAAAGGAAAAAAGTTTGGGACTTTAGATGAGGCATATAACCGACCATAGGATGTATGTAACATGTTTATTGGATGATAATAATTATCGTTAATTAATGATAGACGTATAAAAATGCATATATATATATATATACAAGCTAGATTCCATTTCATAGATATGTAGTAGTAAACATTCCAGACCACTGGAGAATATAAGCATAGTAGTATAAGTAGTAACCATCATACATACATGGTAGTGTATATGTGCAAATACATATGAATACAAACTCAGTAACATTTCATGTGGTGCATATATAGGCATCTAAGGCATCCATTTTCTATTTTCTAGCAATGGCGGCGATCAGTGACTGATGGCGGGACTGTGATATTGCGGTGAACAAATCGGACACCTAACTGAAACTTTTTGCTAAAAAATATGCACTGTCACTGTACTAATGACACTGGCAGGGAAGGGGTTAACATCAGGGGCAATCAAATTATTAACTGTGTGCCTAGGTTGTGCTTTTTCATTCTGTGGGAGGTGCTTTTACTAGTGAAAGGCATGGATCAGTGTCTGCTTTACAGGAACACAGAATGAAATCCTTCTGTTCTGACAGAACGGCAATCTGTCTTGTTTACATAGGCAGACTGCCGTTCTGCCTGTGTAACGAGTGATCGGTGGGTGCTGGCAGAAATCGAGCCCGTGGTACCCCGCAGACCATGCGCACGTGGACCAGACCCGGAAGTGTCAGACCCGGTATGTGATCTGGCACAGAGCGGCCACCCTGCTGCAGTACAGTCAGATCCATAAATATTGGGACATCTACACAATTCTAATCTTTTTGGCTCTATACACCACCACAATGGATTTGAAATGAAACAAACAAGATGTGCTTTAACTTCAGACTTTCAGCTTTAATTTGAG
>BLSH010112492.1:478899-495679 GCA_018402905.1 Glandirana rugosa
TAGGTTTAGTCCACTTGCCACATCCTTAATGTTGTCAAACATATACACGGAGGGTGAAAAATTCCCTGGTTTTCATTACCCTGTCTAATTGTTAGTATTTAGTTTGAAAGTGAAAAATTATGAACCAACGTTTAGTCAGTTAATGTCGGACATCAGACCTTGCGTATCTGTAGTGGTCTGCGACCCAAAGTAGGGACCACTACGAAACGGTCCGGAGATGACGTTGACAGAAGTCAAGGACGAACAAGAACCCCGTAAAAGCGAAGTCAAAACAGAAGTCGTTCACTTTACGTACGAGTTAGCCTAAGTCCAGTCTACTAACTGAACCGGTAACGTATTGTAAGGTGAAGAAAGGGAATTTTTTGAGAAACCAACACCAAAGAGTTTTTTAAGGGAAAGAAGTGGAATGTTATGCAATGGCCAAGTCAATCATCTGACCTGAATCCGATTGAGCATGCATTTCACTTGCTGAAGACAAAACTGAAGCGAAAATGCCCCAAGAACAAGCAGGAACTGAAGACAGTTGCAGTAGAGGCCTGGCAAAGCATCACCAGGGATGAAACCCAGCGTCTGGTGATGTCTATGCGTTCCAGACTACAGGCTGTAATTGACTGATTTGCAACCAAGTATTAAAAAGTGAAAGTTTGATTTATGATTGTTAATCTGTCCCATTACTTTTGGTCCCTTAAAAAGTGGGAGGCACATATACAAACTGTTGTAATTCCTACACCGTTCACCTGATTTGGATGTAAATACCCTCAAATTAAAGCTGAAAGTCTGCAGTTAAAGCACATCTTGTTCGTTTAATTTCAAATCCATTGTGGTGGTGTATAGAGCCAAAAAGATTACAATTGTATTGATGTCACAATATTTATGGACCTGACTGTATATGTATAGTGGGATGTCATTGGCCCAGTCTGTGCCATGTGATCACTGTGACCAATCACAACTAGCAACACAATTGTACACAATGAATGGCATGAAAGGCAGCCATCCATTGTTTACAATTGCCATGTATTGTAAGCTTGCAGGAGCAGGGCCCTCCTAACTCTCTTGTATTGGATTGTATTGTTGCTGATTTCTCTCCCTTTACATTGTAAAGCAAACTTTTGGCGTTTTATATATATATATATATATATATATATATATACGTATAATAATAATATAATAATGTGATTTGCTGTGAGTGGTCACAGTGATCACATGGTACTGGCAGCGGGCCGTTACACTGATCAGTTTTTGGCTGAGTCTGGTGCACACAGCCGGTGACAGATCACGCCGCAGCACAGCATGCGAGGTGTGTTCCAGGAGGACATCATATGACGTCCGTCTGGAACAATGAATATCCCTCCCACCCCTTAAACCTCTGCAGCAATGATGGCAGCACTCATACGTCTATTTCCCAAAGACAACCTCTGGATTTGACGCTGAGAACGTGCACTCAACTTCTTTGGTCGACCATGGTGAGGCCTGTTCTGAGTGGAACCTGTCCTGTTAAACCATTGTATGGTCTTGGCCACCGTGATGCAGCTCAATTTCGGAGTTTTGGCAATCTTCTTATAGCCTAGCCCATCTTTATGTAGAGCAACAATTCTTTGTTTCAGATCCCCAGAGAGTTCTTTGCCATGAGGTGCCATGTTGAACTTCCAGTGACCAGTATGAGAGAGTGAGAGCGATAACACCAAATTTAACACACCTGCTCCCCATTCACACCTGAGACCTTGTAATACTAATGAGTCACATGACATTGGGGAGGGAAAATGGCTAATTGGGTCCAATGTGGACATTTTCACTTAAGGGTGTACTCACTTTGGTTGCCAGCGGTTTAGACATTAATGGCAGTGTATTGAGTTATTTTGAGGGGACAGCAAATTTACACTGTTATACCAGCTGTACACTCACTACTTTACATTGTAGCAAAGTGTAATTTCTTCAGTGTTGTCACATGAAAAGATAGAATAAAATATTTACAAAAATGTGAGGGGTGTACTCACTTTTGTGAGATACTGGATATATATATATATATATATACTGTATATAGATACAAAGAGAGAGAGAGACAGTTTCCCCCTGTTCCAATCTCTGACCGTCTGAGGATATAGGTGCACAGCTCTTTACCAATTTCAGTCTTGGAGTCGCATTGCTTTTACTATCAATGTCACATATTGTAGAGATCACACTTCCCCAAAAGGCCAAATAGATTGTGTGGAATCCCTCTAGTGTACTCAATGCAGCTTGTTACCATCTGTTTCCTGCACCCCGAACCCCTAGTGCCTCTTATTAATGGGAGGCAGCCAATGGTTCCCGCTGCTTTATGCAATTACAGATACAATACCTAGAGATCTGTTTCCAGCTTTTGTCTGCTGTGTCAGTGGTGGGTAACACAGAGAGAGAACACCGCAGAGATGTACTGCTCACTAACGCAAAAGTCTTTTCACTCCGTTATAAAAGCCACTGTCTGCCTGCGGGCCGTTACACTGATCAGTTTTTGGCTGAGTCTGGTGCACACAGCCGGTGACTGATCACGCCGCAGCACAGCATGCGAGGTGTGTTCCAGGAGGACATCATATGACGTCCGTCTGGAACAATGAATGTCCCTCCCGGCTGTCATTTGACTATAGGCTGGGCGGGAAGTGGTTAGTTAGCTGCTGTGAAGCTCAGAGGAGACATTGAGGGTACCTGTCACCTGCACATGTGTCAGGGCTGGGCTAAGCCTTTCCTTCTCAGAGCTCAAGTTGCTCAGCTGTTGGCTAATTGCCAGTACTCTTCATTCCACAGTGACTCACCTGGTCTTCATTTCCTGCTCCTCAGCTAGCCCTGCTGGCTATTTAAACTGTATAAAAGCAATGGAATCCCGCGCTCACTAATACATGAAGAAAATGATTATTTATAAAATAAAAATTAGTCCAAAATTTGTATGAAGTAGGATTAAAAATGGCAGCACGCATAAACAACAGATCTGTATTGTTCTCAAAACACTATAACTCATATGCAGCGCCTATATCTTGAAGGTAAATTTGATTCAAAAGATAGTCTTTCAATGTATGATGAAAGCGATAACCGTTTAACCTTATGACAACATTTCTCTGGAGTATCTCCAATATGAAATAAATGGATGGAGGCTTACCAGAAGGTAGTAGTATATGCGCGGGTGTTTTAAATCCAAGACGGGGCGGTTGCTCATCAGATCAGTTGGAATCGATAAGACAAATCCCGGAGGAACCTCTGATGCCAGTGGGGGACCTCTGATGCCAGTGGGGGATGATCCTGGAGGGTCTGGATGCCTTTGGCCCTAGGTGGATGATGGTGAGGGGGAATCCGTCTCCGACTTCTCTCGACTCACACCCAGGGGGGGAATCCAATCCGCAGTGTGTGTATCAGGGCAAGAGAAAAACATCCACAATCGTGTAATATCGTTTGGACAAGGGTTTATTAAGAATGAAGGATTAAAAATACTCACATATTCACAATAAAAAAGAGCTCTTAGAATAGGCAGGAGATAAAGGAAACCGACGCGTTTCGGCTCTACAGGCCGTCATCTGGGGTTTTCCCCCTCCTGCCAGACATGCCAATTTATAAAGTATGCTCATGATAACAATTAGCCCCCTGTAGGGGGCCGCAAAACGGAAGTCACATTTCGGGCCTCAAAATGGCGCCGGCGGCGTGCGTTCCACGCCTCTCTATAGGAAAATATACTAAACTTCAGGAAAAAGTATAAAATTGAAAAAACCAGGATCGATATGTGAAGGTACCAAAATAGTGCGATTTAAAGTGCAAATGTGCAAAGAAACCTTACATGTTAAACTAGGTTATATCCTTGATGAGGACGCGTGGGAAATCACATCCGGGTAAAGAGACCGAACATTAGCAGGATGTAATGGAACTGATGAGTCATCCGAGCCTCCCCGGAAGTGACGCGTGTATATAAGGAGGGAATCGCTTCCGGGTGGAGAGACCAAACTGATCCAGGCGTATTGGGAAAAAAATAGGTTAACTAAACCCCGCCGGAAATGACGCGATGTCTTCACTGCGTCCCGGAAATGACGCGATGTGATACACATGCCTTCCATTTTGACTGTATGCAAAGCGTGCAAGTTATTTTAAAACCGTGACTGGACAACCTAGCGTCATCAACGTGGAAACGTGGGGGAAAAAAAAAAGGGGGTATTAAATAAAAGGCTAGATTATTGAGAATAAGTATCCAAAAACATTGAAAAAGTGACATAATATTAGGGGTATTTTTGGAATGTTTTTATCAAAAGTGACATGGTGTTATATTTAATTAAGAGATGCATATATCGACATTCAAGTGGGTTTAAGTAGATGAATAAAAATATATATATAAATATATGGTAAATCAGTGCTACCCTAAAACAATCCTAAAAATTAAATTAATATAATTAAAGTATATAGAATTTAGAAATTATTAAAATAGTGCACAGGAGATAGATATAAATACAGTCTAAATATATTCATATAATTCATATAAGTTATAAGTCATATAAGGCTATTTAAACTGCCTGGATCAAATCTCCTGTGCCTGCGCCTGGTCCAAATATCCAAATACACTCTGCTGTGTTTTTCTGTTATAGACTTTGCTTGGCTGACTTCTGGCTCCTGATCCTGTTTGCTGCTTCTGACTACGCTGATTTCTGGACTCCTGTTTCACTGGCTTGTTCTGACTACCCGCTCTGGTTACCGAACTCTGGTTATGTTTTGACTACGTTTGCTCTGCTTTGTACTATTTTACCATTTTATTAAAAGTGTGATTTTTACTGCACTTCTGTCTCACTCTGCTTCATGGTTCCTGGCACCATGCAATTCATAGCACCACACATGTGAGGTATCACTGCTAACATTGGAGTGAGAGCAATCATTTTAGGGCCATCATTCATGATTAACTCTACACTGATAACCTGTAAAGACTTTATAAGCATTACCTATGAATATTTTTAGGTACCATGGTTTCTCACCATTTCACGTTTGCACGCAATTTTGAGTCTTGATATGTTTGGTACCTATTTACTCAATGCAACCCCATCTTTTCTAATTTACCAACAAATGGTATTGTGTTTTTGTGCATTAAAATGTATTTCAGTGTATTTTAACCTGAAAATATGTCTGATAATCTGATAAATCTGGTGAAAGTTAAATGCATCAGACTTCTGCCTTCAGGATAATTATGATATTCCCTAAATAACACAGCAATTTAGTGTGTTTTACCTGTCACATGCAGAAGCCTTTTAAATGACCCCAAGGAATGGCAAAGAAAACCCATGCTCAGTCAGGTCACAATTTCTCCGGCATCTCTGTGACGTTGTTTATGTAGAGTACGAGAACAGGGAGAATCGTCTACGTACCGGATAAACAGGGCATACTTGTGCCAAGCGCATTAGCATAAATACTGCATTTACAAACCGCTTTCCTCCCAGATGTAAAGTCTAGCAGCAGCAAAAGGATAAAGCATCCTAATTAATGTATAATAAAGAAAATATATGCATTACACCAGCTCTGCCTGGAATAAAAAGCAACTCTAGCATGGGAAATGGGAAAAGAAATCAAACTGCTGCCATTAGTAAAAACAAGCAACAACGTATCAAAGATAAAATATTTCCCATGAAATAGGACCATACATAATGGTAATGTTTATAAACTGATGTTAAAAGAGAAGTACAGCCAAAGCATGTTTGGCTGTACTTCTCCTGTTGGAGTGCAGTTCGTTCTGCATTTATTTGACCCGTTTTCAGCTGACAGCAGGCTGAAGCCTGCTGTCGGCTGATGTCACAGAGCCGGTCCAGGCTGGGGAAAGATCGCAACCATATGGCACATTTAATATGATCATGTTTTACATTAAGCATATTATCCCCCTTCCCTTCACCACTACCACCTGTATTTAGTTAAACTGTACCATCTTGACCATCCAAAAAAAAAACATTTTTGAAAACTGGTTAACCTGTAAGAGGGCTGAAATGATGCTAATTAGGTGTAGCCCCAGGCAGGAGGGTAAGGGTTAATGCCTTTCCTGGTTATTTTGTTTTGGCGGATTTCCTTTGGGTCCGACCCACTGGTCCTGTGTTATAATGGTTGCCACCCAACGAGGAAGGCAACACAGAGGATGTGATGAAAACTCTGTCACCTTGACCTGCCCCACATTACAAGGCAGCAAAGGTCCCAGAGCAGCTAGACACACATACAGTATATATATATATATATATATATATATATACAGTATCTCACAAAAGTGAGTACACCCCTCACATTTGTGTAAATATTTTATAATATCTTTTCCTGTGAAAACACTAAAGAAATGGCACTTTGCTACAATGTAAAGTAATGAGTGTACAGCGTGTATAACAGTGTAAATGTGCTGTCCCCTCAAAATAACTCAACACACAGCCATTAATGTTTAAACCGCTGGCAACAAAAGTGAGTATACTGCTAAGTGAAAATGTCCAAATTGGGCCCAAAGTGTCACTATTTTGTGTGGCCACCATTATTTTCCAGCACTGCCTTAACTCTATTAGGGCATGGAGTTCACAGAGATTCACAGATTGCCACTGGAGTCCTTTTCCACTTCTCCATGATGACAGCACGGAGCTGGTGGATTTTGGAGACCTTGCGCTCCTCCATCTTCTGTTTGAGGATGTCCCACAGATGCTCAATAGGGTTTAGATTTGGAGACATGCTTGGTCAGTCCATCCCCTTTACCCTCAGCTTCTTTAGCAAGGCAGTGGTCATCTTGGAGGTGTGTTTGGGGTTGTTATCATGTTGGAATACTGCCCTGCAGCCCAGTCTCCGAAGGGAGGGGATCATGCTCTGCTTCAGTATGTCACAGTACATGTTGACCTTCATGGTTCCCTTAATGAACTGTAGCTTCCCAGTGATGGCACCACTCATGTAGCCCCAGACCATGACACTCCCACCACCATGCTCGACTGTAGGCAAGACACACTTGTCTTCATACTCCTCACCTGGTTGCCACCACACACGCTTGACACCATCTGAACCAAATACGTTTATTCTGGTCTCATCAGACCACAGGACATGGTTCCAGTAATCCATGTCCTTAGTCTGCTTGTCTTCAGCAAACAGTTTGCAGGGTTTCTTTTGCATCATCTGTAGAAGAGGCTTCCTTCTGGGACAACAGCCATGCAGACCAATTTGATGCACTGTGTAGTGTATGGCCTGAACACTGATAGGCTGACCCCCCACCCCTTCAACCTCTGCAGAAATGCTGGCAGCACTCATACGTCTATTTCCCAAAGACAACCTCTGGATATGACGCTGAGAACGTGCACTCAACTTCTTTGGTTGACCATGGTGAGGTCTGTTCTGAAGGGAACCTGTCCTGTTAAACCTCTGTATGGTCTTGGCCACCGTGGTGCTGCTCAATTTCAGGGTCTTGGCAGTTTTCTTATAGCCTAGCCCATCTTTATGTAGAACAACAATTCTTTGTTTCAGATCCCCAGAGAGTTCTTTGCCAAGAGGTGCCATGTTGAATTTCCAGTGACCAGTATGAGAGAGTGAGAGCGATAACACCAAATTTAACACACCTGCTCCCCATTCACACCTGAGACCTTGTAATACTAATGAGTCACATGACATCGGAGAGGGAAAATGGCTAATTGGGTCCAATGTGGACATTTTCACTTTAGGGTGTACTCACTTTGGTTGCCAGTGGTTTAGACATTAATGGCTGTGTGTTGAGTTATTTTGAGGAGACAGCAAATTTACACTGTTATACAAGCTGTACACTCACTACTTTACATTGTAGCAAAGTGTCATTTCTTCAGTGTTGTCACATGAAAAGATAAAATAAAATATTTACGAAAATGTGAGGGGTGTACTCACTTTTGTGAGATACTGTATATATATATATATATATATATATATGTGTGTATATATATATATATATATATATATATATATACTGTATATAGATACAAAGAGAGAGAGAGACAGTTTTCCTCTGTTCCAATCTGCCACCGTCTGAGGGTATAGTTGCACCGCTCTTTACCAATTTCAGTCTTGGAGTCGCATTGCTTTTACTATCAATGTCACATATTGTAGAGATCACACTTCCCCAAAAGGCCAAATAGATTGTGTGGAATCCCTCTAGTGTACTCAATGCAGCTTGTTACCATCTGTTTCCTGCACCCCAAACCCCTAGTGCCTCTTATTAATGGGAGGCAGCCAATGGTTCCCGCTGTTTTATGCAATTACAGATACAATACCTAGAGATCTGTTTCCAGCTTTTGTCTGCTGTGTCAGTGGTGGGTAACACAGAGAGAGAACACCGCAGAGATGTACTGCTCGCTAACGCAAACGTCTTTTCACTCCGTTATAAAAGCCACTGTCTGCCTGTTAATGTTCCCATTCTTTGTTAGTTCCTTCTTCTATCAATACATCACTTTTACACATGCAGTGTCCTCTGAAGAGTGATCTTTTAGAGGGATTTGAAAGGTGGTTTTCACTCATTTGTTTGAGGATTGGATACATTCAAAGGTGATATATAGGTTAAGTACATTTTTTAAAAAAACCCTTTGAGGTCCTCCAAGATTCTCTTTTTCCGTACTCTTTATTCATACACTTCATTGGAACGTTTCCCTTGGGGGATTTCACCTTTAATCCCATCTTATATAAAATCTTGATTTTCAGACACCATTCTCGCTTGCCTCCAGCAGTTAACTGTAAATCATAGGACAAAATGGAAAATGCCTTCCTCACGGAACAGACAAATGAACAAAGACATAATTCTGCCAAAACCAATTGTTCCAGACACTTTTCTGCCATCTTCCCGCACTGAGTGCCCCATGGGGACTGAGCCGTCAATGCTATTTACTGCAATTCCAGAGGTCTCTCCTTCTGGCCTGTCCTTTCATGACAGATGAACAGAGTAATAAGGGTGCTCACTAAGTATAGTAGGGATGGTATGGCTTTGTGTCAACCATTAGCCAAAGGCTGGATTTAGATCCTAGCTCCAAATTTTGTGTTACTTTAGATAGTTTGTTTGGGCAAAGCTGAACTAAAAGAACTATTTAAAGTAATATAAAACCCGGAGTAAGGCTGTAAAGTATATTTTTAGACCAAACTTCATTTTTGTTTTGGGTAGAGTAGAGAAGTGTTCAGCTGGCCATTATTGACCAAATATTGCCGCATGGCCATGATAGGTCAATGACGTCACCAGCCTTGCTGCCCCTTTGTTACATGTGGCTACAGGGCAGGGAATCCCATGACAGCAGCTGATTACGCCTGTTATCATGTGACAGTTCCCGTGGGTTTGGGTCCAACTGAGTTCAGCCTGAATCTTAATAGTTTAATCCGAATATGCTTATGGGGCCATGTTAGGTCAATGATGTCACCAGCATTCTTTCCCCTTTGTTACATGCAGTTGTGTGGTGGGGAATTCCATGACCACAGCTGATTAAGCTGGTGGTCTACTATCATGTGACAATTTCCCACAGATTCGGGCCAAACTGAGGTTGACCTGAACCTTGACTCATCCCTACTTACCAACAATCCAGTCTAAACACTTACTAAATTTCTAGAAAAAGAAAGGGTTGTCACCAGAACAGGAGGTGAGAGGAAATCTTCCAATGATGACACTTGCTCTGCCAATGACTGTTTAAGTGGGGATTTCCCCTAACTTTGGAGAAATTTACATTTTCCTTCTGTTTTTGTCTGTAAGACAAAAATGAAGGGAAGTCTCCCAAATAGGAAACAGACTGCAAATAAAAAAGCCAAAGAAGGTTTAAATGATGAAACCACTTTTGGGACCATGTTTGCATGACCCTATTTAGGGTGTAACATGAAGCATGATCACATTTCCAATTCCCCACTCTCCACACACACACACACACACACACCTTGCCAACTTACCCAAATTGAGGGATGATTCTCCCTGGAGTACCTTGTTGTTTGAATTTAGTGCAGCTGTGCTTGGTTCTGCTCACACAGCCATATCGTCCATTTACGGATCCTTTCACAAGGATCTATGAATGGGAAGACTACAAATCCCATGTGCCACAACAGGAGAGGGACTCACAGATCTCAATAGAGCACAAGTTTGGTGATGTCACTGCACTCATACTCCATCGTTCACTTCCTTCAGCCTCATAACAGAAGGTCCATACCTCTGTACAGACCTTGGGCTGGGATGTACACAATGAACTGCACCCATAACACACTGAATGCTCTGCCGGCTTCAATGGAAAAAAATAAATATATGCATATTTGTTTTGTTTTATTAATATGGGTGCATTTATTGCATTTTTTAAAAGGTGGCATATTCCTTAAACTATTGTCTAATATGTCCAAAATAAAAAAACAGGATTTGGCTTTAGATACAGTATACTGTAGTGTACTGAACCAGTCAGGCAGTGGACAGCCTTTTTTCTCCTGAATGAAGCAGACCAACCATCCACATTAAAGCATGGAAGTTTTTAGCTGATGATTGTATAGCAGAATTAGCAACTGATGCTGAGAAAATAAACTTTTCACCTCTCATTGAAGAATGTGTGGTTATTGCCATAGTGAAAATATTGTTAGTATGCGATGAGCTTCCTTACGGTGGTCATATTTTCAGTGACATGCATACTACTGTCACCTTATGTGGCTGGGAAAATAAAAGCAGCAACTGTACCAGTGAGCTAAAATGCTGTATCTGATGTCCAACTGCCTATCTGAACTAGGCCAAAATAGTAAGTGTTCACTCCCATGAATGCACACTTGTTCCTCGTGTTTTAAACAGGCATTGTCCAGGTAGAGGCAGCAGCATGACACAAATGATTCTTTCGTCTTTCTAAATGGGTGTAATTCTGCCCACCATTGTAAGGAGGGCATTCTTCTACTATACACCAATGTAAGAGAAGAATTCTTCTACTGGCCACCAATGTAAGGGGACCATTCTTCTACTGGCCTCCAATGTAAGAGAAGCATTCTTCTACTGGCCACCAATGTAAGGGGAGCATTCTTCTACTGGATACCAATTTAAGGGGGACAATCTTCTACTAGACACCAATTTAAGAGAAACATTGTTCTACTGGACACAAGTGTAAGGGGAGCATTCTTCTACTGCACACCAAGGTAAGGGGAGCATTCTTCTATTAGACAAATTTAAGAGAAACATTGTTCTACTGGCCACCAATGTAAGATAGTCATTCTTCTACTGAGCACCAGTATAAGAGAAATATTCTTCTACTGAATGCCAATGTAAGAGAAACATTGTTCTACTGGACACCAATGTAAGACAAACATTTCATCTTTCCTCTGGCCACCAATGTAAAAGAAGCATTCTTTGCTGGCCACCAATGTAAGAGAAGCATTCTTCTACTGGCCGTCAATGTAATGAGACCATTCTTCTACTGGGCATCAATGTAAGGGGAGTATTCTTCTACTGGACACCATTGTAAGGAGGTATTTTTTCTATTGGACACCAATGTAAGGGGGGCATTTTTTAGTGGTCACCAATGTAAGGAGAGTATTCTTTTATTGGCCACCAATGAAAGTGGAGTATTCTTCTACTGGGCAGCAATGTAAGGGGAGTATTCTTCTACTGGACACCAATGTAAAGAGCAGCATTCTTCTACTGGATGCCAATGTAAAAGAAGAATAATTCTGCTGGCCACTAATGTAAGGGGAGTATTATTCTACTAGCCATCAATGTAAGAGAAGCATTCTTCTACTGGACACCGATGTAAGGGGAATATTCTTCTACTGGCCATGAACATAAGGAGACCATTCTTCTACTGGACACCGATGTAAGGGGAGCATTCTTCTCATGAACACCAATGTAAAGGGATCATTCTTATACTGGGCACCAATGTAAGGGGGGTATTCTTCTACTGGACATCAATGTAAGGGAATCATTTTTCTATTGGACACCAATGTAAGGGGAGCATTTTTCTAGTGGCCACCAATGTAAGGAGAGTATTCTTTTATTGGCCATCATTGTAAGTGGAGTAATACTACTGGCCACCAGTGTGAAGAGGAGCATTCTTCTACTGGACGCCAATGTAAGAGAAGAATTATTCCGCTGGCCACTAATGTAAGGGGAGTATTATTCTACTAGCCATCAATGTAAGAGAAGCATTCTTTTACTGGACACCAATGTAAGGGGAATATTCTACTACTGGGCACCAATGTAAGGGGATTATTCTTCTTCTGGACACCAATGTCATTATTCTATTGGACACCAATGTAAGGGGGGCATTTTTCTAGTGGCCACCAATGTAAGGAGAGTATTCTTTTATTGGCCACCAATGTAAGTGGAGTATTCTACTGGCCACCGAAGTAAAGAGGAGCATAAGACAAACATTCTTCTTGAAGTTGGCCACCAATGTGAAAGAAGAATTCTTCTGCTGGCCACCAATGTAAGAGAGGCATTCTTCTACTGGCCACCAATGTAAGGAGACCATTCTACTTAATCTCAAAGTCAAATTGGTGAGACATAAGAAAGATAAAGAGAAAAGTGTGCGAGAAATTGAAAAGAAAAAGGATATTGTAATAAGAGCAGCAGATAAGGGGGGGGGGGGTAGTTATTCTGAATAAATCAGATTATGTACAGGAAATCCACAGATTGGTCAATGATAAACAAACTTATGAAGAACTCAAGGCTAACCCCACCAACAAGTACAAAGCTAAATTAGAACGATTAATACAGCAAGGCCTAAAAAAGGGGATTCTAAACAAAAAAGAAGCACGATGTTTAATACCTGATGCACCTAAAACAGCGGTAATATATCAGCTCCCCAAAATTCATAAAAATCCACAGAAACCCCCTGGGAGACCTATTATCAGCGGGGTGGATTCGCTGTTTGCAAGAACGGGTGAATATTTAGATACTTTTTTGCAACCATTGACAAAAAAATATCCTGCTTTTTTGAAAGATAGTAAAGATCTCATGGCCTCCCTTAAAGTTATGCATATAGATGAGAATAGCCTACTAGCTAGTGTTGATGTTAATTCATTATACACTAGCATTCAACAAGACCATGCCATATGTGCAGTGAGATGGGCACTAGATGGCACGGAATTAGTTGAAGAACAAAAGTCTTTTCTGTTAGAACTTCTTGAACTCGCTATGAGTCATAATTATTTCTGGTTTAATAAAAGATATTTCAAACAGATAAAGGGTGTCGTGATGGGGGCTAAATATACCCCTTCGGTAGCCAATATAGTTATGAGTTGGTGGGAAGAAAAGGCCATTTCCTCTAACCCTCCCCCTGAGCTTAAAATGTTTAGATGATATATAGACGATATCTTAACTGTCTGGTCAGGTACAAGGGAGTCTCTTTTAGACTTCTTGAAAAAGATGGGAGATAATCCTCTGGGCATCTCTTTTTCAGAACAAATAGGACAGGATATTATTAATTATTTAGATTTAACCATCTACAAAAGTGGTGATAGACTTTATACCAGAACTTTTTTTAAAGAGGTGGACCGAAATGGTTACATACCTCTGGGGAGTTGCCATCATCCAAAATGGCTGGATGGCATCCCCAGGGGACAAATGCTGAGAATTAGGAGGAATTGTGACACTCTTGGCGACTTTGATAGCCAGGTGGAAGTCATCCTCCAATGATTTGTTGAAAAGGGATACAACAAAAATAAACTAGAAAAAATGAGGGATTCAGTCAGAAACTTGGACAGAGAATCACTATTTCAGTCACAAAAAAAGAACTCCTTTGACCCTAGCGTATCCTTCATGACTTGGTTTTTCAGAGAATATAGACAATTCTAACATATTATTAAAACTCATTGGCCTCTATTGATGAGAGATAAAGAACTAGCAAAGGTATTACCACCTAAACCTCACTTTGTTTATACTAAGCCCCCTTCTCTACGACTTAAGCTAGCACGCAATGTGGTGGATCCACCTCGTAAAACATGTACTTTCCTTGATAAAGTAGGTTTTTTCAGTTGTGGGAGATGTACCATTTGTAGAACTTCAATTTACAGAAAGCATAGTACCACCAATTACGAATCCACAGTCACAGATAAAACATATGAAATTAAGAAATGTATTTCCTGTGACACTACCCATGTTACGTATCTACTTACCTGCACGTGCGGTCTACAATATATAGGTCGCACGACACGCAAACTGAGAATTAGATTGAGAGAACATGTGCAGAATATTAAAAAAGGCTTCAGACATCATAGCCTGTCCAACCACTTCAGATTGGTTCATAATAGGGACCCCAGATATCTACGGTTCTGTGGGATTGACAGGGTCGAGAACCACTGGAGGGGGGGGGAATCTCACGCAGGCCATATCCCAGAACGAAACCCAGTGGATCCATAGGATGGGCTTTTTGGCTCCACTGGGTTTGAACACTGACCTGGATATCAATTGTTTTTTATCCAATTGGTGACTTTTGGGTTAGGATCAGGTCAAGATGTTCTGATCAGTAAGCAAATAGGTGATATATCTACTGGTACATTTGTGTCCTTCCATCGAGGTACTATTTAATACATCATCATAGTTGATGGGTTGGTCTCTTTTTTGTGATTATGATTTGAGAATTTTAAAAAGAAATTTTTTTATACATATTCTATTGAAATATATTAATTTAATTTTTATATTTTTTTATATATTTTTTATTTTTATTTTCTATTTTTATTTTATTTTTATTTAATTTATTTTATTTTTCTAATAAATAATTTTTTATATATATATATTTTTTTATCATTTATCTTCATATATATATTTTTCATATTTCTGATTATATTTCAATCACAGTATATTCATGTAAATTTGTGTTTAGATTTATATATAATTTGTGGTTTACTAACCTATCTATACAATTTTTCATATTTTAAATTTATATTCTAATCTATTTATTCATCTAATGTTGCTATGTACCGGGTGCCAATAGTGTGTGTGATCCATCGACCATTTTGTGGGCGGTTTGTGCGCGACCATTGGTCCTTTGTGCACCATACTGGCAGACGGATACATGACGGCATTTGGGCGATATCATATATGGTTTTTCTGGGTGCCTTCTGCCAGTATACCACTAGATGGCGGCTATATATGACGGGTGTCCGTGGGGTCCTATGGAAGTCTTGTGGTTGTCCGTTCCCTTGGTTCCCATTGGCTGTATGGGGACAGAGGGGCGGTAACATCCATGATAAAGTGAGAGTGTGATGGACCGAAGTATCGTCCGTGATGACGCTCTAATGATGAGCGAAACGCGTTGACGTCACTTCCGGTCCGTCACGGTCACCGATGTCGTATCCAGCCGAGTGGTTCTGAGTGGAACGCACACTATCACAGCACGCTGTCGGAACTTTTATATTCCTTTGATGTCAGTCTATCAGTGATTTCTTGTAAGTAGGATTTAATCTTTGTGCAATAAAGCCACAATTTTATGCAGTACACACTATGGGAATCTTTTCATCTTTTTGAGTGTCTTGGGATCCATAAAACCATTGGGGTCTGAACGCACGGATAACCCTTAATTGAGTCCAATCTGGATCGGGATCACAGCCCCCACCAGAAAACAGCTCATTTGACCCAAGGACTGAAAAGCAGTGGGTCCACTTCATCTGGTGAGTGAGGGCACAAAAGGGGGTCACCAGTCACGTCGTCACCAATATTTGCACAACATCATCATTTATGAGCACTTTGGAGCACTATGTCACTTTGCAATAAGTAGACTGTTTATTGATATGTCACTTTGTAATAAGTAGATTGTTTATTAGTTTATGGGTTGGCGCTGGTATATTAATTTTAATTCTTGGTAGCAGGTATCACCTGAGTACAGCAGCCCCCAGGTGCCGCTTACACTGTTATGGTTGTTTAGAAGTATTCGTATAATTGTTTTTCCACTGTTTTTTTCTTCACAATTTTTTGGCATTTTGAGTTTACATCACTAAAGTTCATTGATATTTTATCTTTAACACAATATGGTAAGAAGGTAGGCGCTGATATATATATACATATTCTTCTACTGGACATCAATGTAAGGACACCATTCTTCTACTGGACACCAGTGTAAGGGGAGCATTCTTCTATTGGACGCCAATGTAAGGGGAGCATTCTTCTATTGGACGCCAATGTAAGGGGAGCATTCTTCTATTGGACGCCAATGTAAGGGGAGCATTCTTCTATTGGACGCCAATGTAGGGGATCATTTTTCTATTGGACACCAATGTAAGGGAGGGCATTTTTCTAGTGGCCACCAATGTAAGGGGAGTATTCTTTTATTGGCCACCAATGTAAGTGGAGTATTCTTCTACTGGCCACCAGTGTAAAGAGGAGCATTCTTCTACTGGACACCAATGTAAGAGAAGAATTATTCTGCTGGCCACTAATGTAAGGGGAGTATTCTTCTACTGGCCATCAAATGTAAGAGAAGCATTACTGGACACCAATGTAAGGGGAATATTCTTCTATTGGACATAAGTGTAAGGGGAGCATTCTTCTACTGGACACCAGTGTGAGAGGAACATTCTTCTACTAGCCACCAATGAAAGAGGAGCATATTTCTACTTGCCATCAACGTAAGGGGATCATTCTTCCACTGGACACCAGTGTAAGGGGAGTATTCTTCTGCTGACCACCAATGTAAGAGGCATTGCATTTCCAGTGACCTTCAATGAATTGTTGTTTTTTGGTAAAAAGGTTGAGAAGGGCTGACTTATGTTACTAGCACACAGTGCAAACATGTAAGTAACCCATCAGAGACGTGCCTCCTGTAGCTATAAATCTTGGCATTTTGAGTTTACATCACTAAAGTTCATTGATATTTTATCTTTAACACAATATGGTAAG
>BLSH010112492.1:507107-533332 GCA_018402905.1 Glandirana rugosa
CTCCAACTGATCTGGCACTGGCACCGTCACATCCACCTTCACCGCCACCACATCCTCCTCCATCGGTTGTACCAAAAAAAAAAAACATAACTCCGGATATAAAACACTACCATGTTTTTTTGAATAGGCCTCAATACAAAAAAAAAAAACCATGTTGGCTACCTCCTCCTACACCACCGCCACTTCCACCTACACTGCCACGGTCACGGTCTAGTCAACCTCTAGGCTCCTACTCCACATCCACCCCCCTTCCCATTTTTTTATTTGATTTTAATTTATTTTCCCTATCCCCATTTTTTTGTAGGGCACTTGCCCTAGTTTGAAGATGATTTTAGAACAGTTATATGGCTTCTACCGTTAATTAATACTTTTCAGACACAGTTTGAAGATGATCCACATTCACCTCCATTTTTGCATTTTTTATGTTTTTATTTTTTTAAAAATATTTAAAGTTATTTCCCTGCCCCCATTTTTTGTAGGGCACTTGCCCTACCCTTACCCCCATTATAGTTCCTTTTGCAGCCCTCTAGGGCTTTCCAGGACTTTGCTACAGCCATTTTTGTGCCTAAAAGTTCGGGTCCCCATTGATTTCAATGGGGTTCGTTGTCCGTGCGATCGTTCGGGTTCCGTCCGGACCCGGACCCGGACTTTGTCCCGAAGTTCGGACGGACCAGCAGAACCCGAACTTCCAGAGGTTCGCTCAACTCTAGTTGCCAGTACTGGAGGTGAGCAAAAAAACTGCAAGAGAGATCCATACAGTTTGGGATTTTCCTTAAAGTGTTGCTAAACCCAGGACCCTGCATTCACTATATCTGATCTCCCACACTACACAGAACATAGAAATGTAATTATTTTAGTAAATATAAACTGCTAAATACCTTTCTCGTCATCAGTATATAGCAGGCTTGTGACTTCTATCAGTGTCTGGCTAAAGCTTAGAGTTTTCATTCTCCTTTGTCTGTCCTGTGAGGCTACAGGACCCTTGACCCTCTGTCTGGACAGTGCTGATTGGCCCTGTGTTGATCACATGCACTCTCTCAAGAAAGAAAAACTCTCTAGCAATACACGCCAAACTGAGCATGTGTAGAATGCCCCTAAGGTTCTGTTAAATCAGGAGATGGATTGGGGATAGTGGAAGACAGGGAGGATCAGAGAAGTGAGTATAACCAGCATGCTTTACTGCATATATAGGCTGATTTTACTGTTGTGGGTTTAGTAACACTTTAATGTTGTCACCAGGCCAGGAAGTGATTATATTGTGAGGTCTCATGCAACAACAACAATCTTACAGGGCATCTAACCTTTTCACAGTCTAAACAAATGTAGCACCCTCTACTGCGCTACTAGCAGTAGTGCAGGCATACCATAGTCTGGCCCAGGGATAAACCTGAGTCACTGAATCTGGGTCAGGGTTATTAGAGGTTAAAGCTGGGTGACTCACCCAGGCAGCTCTCTGGCGCTTCCTCCTGGTTCTAGAATATTAGAGAATGTTCTGGAAGTTAGTGGGTGGTGGCTAGGAGGGGCTGCTCTGCATATTTGGAGGTCCTTGGCCAATCCCCAGGATGTGGGCCTGGCAGGGAACCAAGGAGCATTTAAATATCAGAGGAGTCAGGTGGAAGATGGAGAAGCAGTGCTGAGGGAGTCTGTTGATGGGCCTTGAGGGACCCCTGCCGGGGAGGGCTTTACCTTAAGTAGGTAGGGATTAAGGGATGCCCAACTTAAGGTAAAGCCCCTCCCTGGAAGGGGTGGGGCTTTACTCCCATAATCCCTACCCCATCCAAATTATCATCCCCTAATAAAAAAACAAAAACAAGCCAAAGACTGTTTTCTGAGTCTGGATGCAAGAATGAAATGCTGTGTTACTTAAACAATAAAGTGTAGCGCTAAAAAGGAAACACCGCATATATTGCAATGCTATATTCACATTAGTGAAGCCAAGTATAGTGGTGAAAATACAAAAAATGAAATAAGTGAAAACAAAGAAAAAGTTCAAAGTCCAAATATATGTATATAGTATCCTTCAGTCCTATTAAGACACCCGATACTGTGACAATAAATCTTCAACAACTGTGAAAAACGACGTCATGCACTGTGCACTTCCACCAGGTGAGTAAAGGGTACTCTTACCAACGATAAGAGGAATATGCGCATAACGTTGATCTTAGAAGGACATCCAATAGACCTCACTGTGTGGTTCCGATCCCACCGTCTGCCAGGAGCTTTTGAGGGTCCACAGCCAGATCCCAGACTACAATACCACCGTGCAGCAATATGCCTGAGCCACTAGCTTAACTTATATCAGTCCCTGTGTGTAAAGGTGACCCATTAAAGGGCTCCCCAAAAACAAATGGACAGTACTTGTACCATATTGTATTCTGACAGCAGTCAGCCTTTTCACCCAGCAGCAGGCTCCCACAGCAGAGACAGCTGTGTGACTGGCAGTGCAGCAGCAGGGAACCCTGACATTGGCAACTCCTACGGTGGTAGTGCTACACAAAGCTTAAAAATAGTTCTGGCTGAGTTTACACTTTAAAGGGTAATTTCGCCTTTACAGAAAAATCTGTAAGGAGAACATACACTGGATCCCCTCCCAATCCCCCAGTCCTGCTGACCATGAGCCCGGCGATCACACGCTAGAAGACATCGTATAGCCGCCTTACTGGTCCGGGGCTTAGAAATCCCCTCGGCTTAATCTCCTAAACATACCTCATGAGAGGTACAAATAGGAGGCATTCTAATTGGTCAGCGCCGACCAATCAGAAACCGCGTAGCCCGTCCTGTCAGCGGGGAAGAAGAAGAGAGAAAGCCATGGGATTTTAAATCCCTGGACCGGTAAAGAGGTAATCCAATGTGTCAGAGCGGGTGATCGCCGGGCTCCAGGTCAGCGGGATCGGGTGTGATAGGGAGGGGGTCCAGTATAAGTTCACCTTACAGATTTTCTGTAAAGTTGAACGTAGACTTTAAAAAAAAAACCTGTACTGGCAGAAATATATAACAGGCCATTGCTGACCTTCTGGGTAAAAATGCTAGTTGCCTGGCTGTTCTTCAATACTCTCTAAGTGAAGAGTAGGAAGTAGGAAGAAAGGTCAGTGAATCAGAAAATCAGATTCTGGCCATGGGACTAAGTGAATGTGCATATGATCATGTGATCTCAGATGAAGGGACCACTATTTAGACTGTCTGATGATCACCTTCATGTGACCAGATGCCTAGGCTTTTGCTAATAAAACTCCCTGCCATGAATTCTCAGAGGAGTGGTTTCACCAGCTAAAGTATTTCCTGCCTCCTACAACCATTTACATGGGTGAAGGAGTGGATCTTGTTTTAATGGCAGATCCACTTTAGGTTGAAAGCTGTAAAGTGGAGAGTAATAATAATTCTAGGCATAATTCCTTGTCTAGTGACCCATTATGGTTGATTATGGCCATTATATTTGATGTGCATTATATAATTTTCTGATACTACTATACTAATAAAGATTGCATAAAAAGTGAAGAACGGCTATTTTATTGGGGACATCTAGAAATGTTAGTTGTTCATAAGTGTAAAAAAAAAGTCCACCTTATGTCTTGACTTCCTCCTAAAAAAGCAGCATGCTTCCTGTTTTTTTGTACTCTGATGCCTTGAGCCTCATAGCTGTATACACAATATTACCAAAAGTATTAGGACACCCACCTTTACACGCACATTAACTTTAATGGCATCCCAGTCTTAGTCCGTAGGGTTCAATATTGAGTTGGTCCACCCTTTGCAGCTATAACAGCTTCAACTCTTCTCAGAAGTGGGTCTATGGGAATATTTGACCATTCTTCCAGAAGCACATTTGTGAGGTCAGGCACTGATGTGGACGAGAAGGCCTGGTTTGCAGTCTCTACTTTAATTCATCCCAAAGGTGTTCTATCGGGTTGAGGTCAGGACTCAACTGTGCAGCCCAGTCAAGTTCCTCCACCCTAAATCCTCGCTCATCCATGTCTTTATGAGCCTTGGTTGTGCACTGATGTGCAGTCATGTTGGAACAGGAAGGGGTCATCCCCAAACTGTTTTCATAAATTTGGGAGCATGAAATTGTCCAAAATGTCTTGGTATGCTGATGCTTTAAGAGTTCCCTTCACTGGAACTAAGGGGCCAAACCCAACCCCTGAAAAACAACCCCACACTATAATCTTCCCTCCACCAAATGATTTGCACCAGTGCAAAAAGCAAAGGTTTATAAAGACATGGATGAATGAGTTTGGGGTGGAGGAACTTGACTGGCCTGCACTAAACCTTGTGGACAGCCTTCCCAGAAGAGTTGAAGCTGTTATAGTTGCAAAGGGTGGGCCAACTCAATATTGAACCCTATGGACTAAGGGAAGGACTGGGATGCCATTAAAGTTCATATGCGTGTAAAGGCAGGCACCCCAATACTTTTGGTAATATAGTGTATTTGCAGTGTCAGATTTTCCCAGGCTCCATTCACACTTCGGAGTATTGGGAACAATTGTTCCCGCTTGTGATTTTCACACAATTTTGCTTGTCACATAGGGCAAGCCTATTCATTTGAATGGTCTGCCCTACTCAACTTTGTTGCCTGGAAAGAAACTCCTGCTACTTTATGGACGTCAAGCTTCACGCGATTTTGAAAGGTGCAGTTTGCAGAAAGTGCCACTTGATCCAGTCACAGCAGAATCGCATCATGTCTGGGGTGTCATTAACGGATAATGGCACCCAAATGTGCATTGCACGTTGTGCAGTGATCGCCACATGATTTGGAATCGCAATTTGAAGCCTCAGTCATTGCTACCTCTGGCTGCTAGCCTCAGGAGATTTGGAGTGAGATTTGGTGATGTCACTACTGTACTGCTCACTGTTCTCCTTGCTGGAGAGGGAGATGTACCTGAATATCCACAGTGCAAGGATCTCCCTGCTGCTGCATCTCTCCTGCTTCTTCTTAATCAATCTCTACTAGTTATCAATGGTTAAGCTTTGACAGGAGCAAGCAAAGCCTGTCTCTACCAAAATGGATGTCAACATAGAGTCACACTGCAGAACAAATTTCTGCCAGCGTTGGAGCCCTAAGAAGGTTCCATTGGGGAGCTATCATTTGGAAAACATTTGTATTCCAAACAAGGGCAGTCCCATCATCTGCAGGGGACTACAGGTCATACTGTTTGTTTACTGTTGGTTAGTCCTTTGACCTCTGCCCCTTAAAGTGGTATTAAGTCAGAATAGTTTTTCCATAAATCAGATACTAATAATATAACTTACATGTATTGCATGTTTTTTTTATAAAAAAATTCCTCCTCAAAGCTTCTTTTTTAAATCTTACCAGCACCGCTCCTACATTACCATTCTATATGTTCCCCCTGTGCCTTTGAGACCAATATAGTCACTGTCAATCACCACTAGGGAAGAGGAAGAGAGGCGTGACTTTTGCTTGGTATCCCTCTTGCGCTGCCTGTGTCTTGCGCTCTGAATATCTACACGTACAGTCATAGTATCAGCGAGAGCGCACTCATAGTGGAAAATTGGACAGGATTCCATAGGTCCTGGTGGCACAGAGGGCTCACATAAAATAGCAATGTAGGAGCATAGCCGAGGGACAGTTTAAAAGGCAAACTCCCAGGAGGAAATGTATTAAGTGCTTGTAAATCTCTGAAATGAAAAATGAACAGAGCATACCCCTCTTTAGTGTGTGCTTGCCTCTAGTATGGTTTTTATCTGTTCAGTCATTCCTCTGATATCTGCATGAGTCACTTCTGTCTGTGCAGATGCCAGACAATCCTGGGAGGCTGCCCGGCCCCCACTCAATCACACAGCAGCTAATTAACAACTTCAGCTGTGCATGTTTCCCTATGAGACTGTGTAGAGGGGAGTGTCCATTCCATCCACTTAGGTCTCAAATTACACTCAGCTCCCTGCTCTGTGCTGTGCAGTGTGTGACATCAGAACTACTCTCTCTACCATCTGGAGCTGAGAAATGCTGTGTAAATTCTGGACTTTGAACGGATGTAGAAAAGAGAAGACTGCAGATAAAAGGGTACAATATAATAACAAATTTGGTGCAGCGCTTTACATTGATGAATACATGCCCATGTGTTAAATAAATGAACAAAGTCCCAAATGTGAACAAACGTCATGAACTGAGGGTCCTTTCTTGACTCAAATGCTCACTGCGAGTGCAATGTGCGAAAATACTCACCAGGGAGCGTACAAAATCAATTATAAACACTTATCTCCTTATCTGTAGTATCCCTCCTCTATTCTACATACTCACCAGATGGCAAGCCATTAGAAAGGCATTGCCTTAGAGCTTGGTGACATCATATCCAGAACTGTAGAAGGTAGGTGGAGGACTTCATAGGGGACAGGCACTGTGCAAAAAAAGCTCACCAGTGGGAGCCCAAGTAATGCTCATATAGTGTAGTTAGTATTTATTAAAACCAAGATACATATAAAGCTGCAGCATACAGGTAAAGAAAAGACCAAACAACACTTACAAATATGGCTGCCGCTCCTACCACAAGGATGAGGTGGCGCTCTCGCTGGTGAGCTTTTTTTTTTGCGCAGTGCCGGTCCCCTATGAAGTCCACCTACCTTCTACACTTCTGGATATGATGTCATCAAGCTCTATGGCAATGGCACAAGGCTTGTAATGGCTTGCCATCTGGTGAGTATGTAGAATGGTGGAGGTATACCATGGATAAGAAGCACTGTGTAACACTCTGGGTCCAAGTGTTTATGATTAGAGTTGAGCGAACACCTGGATGTTCGGGTTCGGTGGGTTCGGCCGAACTTCGGGAAAAAGTCCGGGTTCGGTACCGAACTTGACCCGAACTTTACCCCGAACCCCATTGAAGTCAATGGGGACCCAAACTTTTCGGCACAAAAATGACTGTAAAAAAGTCCTGGAAAGTGCTAGAGGGCTGCAAAAGGAAGTAAAATGATTTTAGAACAATACTCTGTCCCTTACAGCAACAGCAGGAACCTGACCCTATAGGAGTAGGCGATGATTTTAGAACAATAATCTGTCCCTTACAGCAACAGCAGGAACAGCAACAGCAGGAACCTGACCTTATAGGAGTAGGCGATGATTTTAGAACAATAATCTGTCCCTCTAAGCAGTAGACTCTACCTAGTCCAGTCAGATCGTTCTGTAATGCAGGATGAGATGTTATTAGATCTGCAATCTGTCCCTAAAAGCAGTAGTAGTAGTAATCTCTACCCAGTCCACAATCAGATCGTTCTGTAATGCAGGATGAGATGTTATTATATCTGCAATCTGTCCCTCACAGCGCCGGCAGCATCCTCTCCCTACACTACCCAGAGAGCATGTGACATGCAGCACTAAGTGACTCCAGCTTATAAAGAGGCTGGGTCACATGATGCACTGGCCAATCACAGCCATGCTATTAGTAGGCATGGCTGTGATGGCTTCTAAGGGCAAACCAGTGAAACGCTTGTTGATTGGCTGCCCTGCAGCTATTCAACATGCGTGATCAAATACCCGAACCCAGAACCCAAACCCAAACTTTTTTTCAAATGTCCGGGTTCGGGTCCGGGTCATGGACACCCCAAAGTTCGGTACGGACCCGAACTTTACAATTCAGGTTCGCTCAACTCTATTTATGATTGAATGCTGGATTGTGTTTCCTTGCTTTGCTGGTGAGTGTTGTAGCACACAGTCACAGTGAGCTCTTGAGTCAAGAAAGAACCCTCAGTTCATGACGTTTGTTCACAATTGGGACTTTGTTCATTTATTTAACACATGGACATGTATTCATCAATGTAAAGCGCTGCACCACATTTGTTATTATATTGTTTATTGGAGGTTGTATATTCACCTTTGTATGTGCTAGCTGCTATAGTATTTTTTCAGCGTTCACTATCTTCTATTTGTATGTTCTAAGATAAGAGGGTACAGCTTATGTAAGAGAACACCTGAGGCCAATCACTTTACTGGGTACACTGTATGTAAGCATTTACAATCACGTAAAAACCATCAAATACATGTACATACACATAAATTATATTTAGGGGAAAATTGACTTTATTACCACTTTAAGCATTTGTCTGAGAATGTTAATAGAACCACTTTCATATAATGAAGCTTCTTTGTTCTTGGATATGCTGTGAATTATTTTCTCTGATTACCATGTCTTCCCTTTCTGTGTTCCTACATTGTAGAATTCCTATTAATTTATGCCATTTGCTGCAATCATTCCGCCTCCTCCTTATTCACGGAGTCACAGGAGCAGCTGAGACAAAAGGTTTCCTTTATACACATCGAGCCACCTAATAAACTCCTGTACTCGGGCAAAGGCAATCATTTGTGTCAGGGAAGGTCACGTCACTGAGATAGTACGGTGAGGATTATTTTCTTGTATTAATGAATGAATTATGGAAATTCAAATTACACGCAATGCCCATTTCCTCTGTTTAGATGGAAGATGCTAATCCTGCTCCAGGCTAATGTTTTGTGGAACGGAGTTAATATTCATTACTCAATTTATTGTAAACATCAATGGCGGCTGGTGTTTTTTTGTTTTTTTTTGGGGGGTGGGCGCCGGAAAACACCCCCCCCCCGAGCGGCACCTTTCCCCCACTGTCTTACCTCTGCACTTACGCCATCTAGGTGGGTAGTGTGCAGCGGCTCAGTGTCCTCCACAGCGGCTTCCATCATGCCTCTTAGGAGTCCAATAGGATTGCCTGTGCTTTCAGCCAATCAGGTGATGGGTGCCAAATCCGTTACCTGAGTGGGCCATGAGCATTCTGTCTGCGCTTACAGCCCACTCTATTCTGAAGACTATTAGAGCCTCGGGCTCTAATAGTGTTCTTAAAAAAAAACTCCCACCCACCACCGCAATTGTAATTCATGCATCCCGGCGCCTTGAAAAGGGGCCGGGTGCATGGATAGGAGAGGTGGTGGAAGGGATAGGGGAGGTGGCGCTCCTGTGCCCATAATGGATGGGCCACCCCGGGTAAGCATGTTATAGAATATCTTTATAGAGTCATATACACCGATCAGCCATAACGTTATAAGCACCCACCTAATATTGAGTAGGTGGTATCTGGCACCAAGCCGTCAGTAGTAGATCCTTTATATCCTGTAAAGCTGGATACTGTCAGGAACCATTAATCAGACGGAGACAGAACATGCAGTTAAAAATCACACCTTTTAGTGTAATGGTAAAAATGGTACAAATAGTAAACATAGTCAAAACATAGCCAGGGTAAGGTAGCTAAAGTGGGTAGCCAGAACAAGCCAGTAAATCAGGAAGCCAGGGATCAGCATAGTCAGAGGCAGCAGCCAGGATCAGGAACCAGAAGGGACGTCAGCCAGGCTAGTCTTCAACAGGAACACAGCAGAGAGTCTCCAGATATGTTTGACCAAGACGAAGGCATGGAAAGAATGAACCAGACAGTTTAAATAGCCAGAAGGGGCTGGACTGACTAGCAGGAAATGATCACTAGATGAGCCATGTCGAACAATAAGTGCTGGCAATTAACCGACAGCTAAGAAACCTGAGCACTGAGAAAGGAGGGCTGAGAGCCCAGCCCTGACAGATACACACTATAAAACGTTTGTTGTTTGATTTCCTTTAGAGTTACCTTCAACTATGTAGTGCAAGGGTCGGTCTGATTGCATACAAATCGAAAGTGTTTCGATTTGACCTCATATTATATGGTTTTGGTAAATTTAAAGGAAAACATCTAAAGAAGATTGTAACATCTGTATCCAGCTTAAGTTGTGAGGTGGGGTCTTCATGGATCTGACTTGTTTTTCCAGCCCATCCCACAGATGCTCGTTTGGATTGAGATCTGGAGAATTTCGTTGTTGTCTTCCTCAGACCTTGAACCATTTTTGCAGTGTGGCAGGGCACATTATGCTGCTGAAAGAGGGCACTGCCATTAGGGAATATAATTTCCATGAAGAGGTGGACTTGGTCAGCAACAATGTTTAGGTAGGTGGTACATGTCGAAGTAACATCCACAGGAATGGCAGAACCTAAGGTTTCCCAGCCAAACATTGCCAAAAGCATCACTGCCTCCGTCGGCTTGCCTTCTTCCCCTACTGCATCCTGGTGTCATCTCTAAGTCACACACACACCCGCCCATCCACATGATGTAATAGAAAATGTGATTCATCAGACCAAGACACCTTCCATTGCTCCGTGGTCCAGTCCTGAAGCTCACATGCCCATTGTATGCACTTTTGGCTCTGGACATGAATCAGCATGGGCACCCTGACCGGTCTGCAGCTACACAGCCCCATACACAGCAAACTGTAATGCCCATTTTTTCTGCTTTCATCAACTTCAGGGACTGTTGCTTAATTTGTTTTTCATCCATCAAATGCCATTGTAACAAGATCAATGTTATTCACTTAACCCAGTGGTTCTCAACTCCGGTCCTCGGGACCCCGCAACAGGCCAGGTTTGCAGGATAACTGAAATACATCACAGGTGATATAATTTGCTGCTCAGTGATTGCAGTGTTCTAGTCTGCATCTCCCCAAGGTAATACTTAAAATCTGGCCTGTTGGTGGGTCCCGAGGACCGGAGTTGAGAACCACTGACTTAACCTGTTATGCTAGGTTCACACTTGTGCAGGTGGTTGCTGCTACAGGTCTGCACCTGTTCCCACCCCCACAAAAAAATGTGCTCAAGAGTTGCATAGGGGGTACCATAAATCCTAATCCACAAACGTATAGCCAGCTTAAAAATAGTACAAATAGAAAATAAATGTGACATTGTAATGCTTAGCAATAAACAAAATAATAAATAATACAGAAAACATTGCCATTATGTTTAAGATTTTGGCCATGCTGGTGAAAGATATGTGCTTCAAAGAACTACATTCAGGGCCGTTGCAAGGCTTTTTTCTACTAAGGCGAAGGTGAATTTTGACCTGTATAGTGGCTGGGAGTGTGTAAAAAAGCATGTCTGCAGCACTGTAAAAATATGAATCCCCAGTAAGGGGCTGGGGATTTGGATTTTACTACCCCCCATCCTGGTGCCCTAAGGCGGCTGCTTAAAGTGAATGTAAACCGGATTCTTTAAATTTGAGCTGGGCACATCTATCTGAGGCTGTTCACTTCACTTGGTATATGTGAGGGTTTACATCCACTCTAAGCTGCCTTATTGTGACACCAGCCCTGACTACATTGTATGGCTGCCGTTCACCAAAACAATCCATTGTATCCAGGTGTGCAGCCTGCCTGGTAACATTGTATCAACAAAGATAAAGATTAAAGGGTATATATCCTGGTTTCATACATAATTGCATTTTTTTATTTATTACTGTAAAACTAAAAAGAGAAAAACTTAAAAAAAAGTTAGTCCTATAACTATAATATATTGCATATTAATAGTCTGCATTTTCTTGTTGAAATGCATGCTCCTTTTCACATTTTCTCATCTTTTTTTTTTAATGTAAAGGCTTGTTTACAGCAGTGGTTCTCAACCCTGTCCTCAAGTACCCCCAACAGGCCATGTTTTGGGAATTTCTCTTATGGCTCTTTCACACGAGCGGATGTTTCGGGTCCGCCTGTCAGTTTTCCAAGCGGACCTGAACGGGCGCTCTATTGTTCTCTATGGAGCGACGGATGTCAGTGGTGACATGTCCGCTGACACCCGATCTGCCAAAAACAGATGGATCCGTGTTCATCCGATCCTCCATAGAGGAGAATGAAGCTGTGACAGGTCAGTCTCTGCACCAAGTGCAGAGACGGTCCTGTCATCCGTCGGCTCAGGATGGATCCCCGCTGAGCAGCGGAGTCCATTTTAGTGTGAAAGATTTAGATAAAATAGCTGTCCAAAATACCAAGCCATTGACTCGGATTTAAAGCACCTGTGCAAGATAAAGGAAAACCTGCAAACATGGCCTGTTAGGGGTACTTGAGGACTGAGGTTGAGAACCACTGGCTTACAGAACCTAATAGCTTAAGCTGAGAGTGTTTCTATTTTTTAAATATGTAATAAATGCCTCCCTGCAAAGCAATTATTTCTTACTTGTCCATCTGTCCATTCCACCCAAACCCTGCTGAAAGATCACTTCCAGGGGTATTGGATGCCTGGCCACTGTGCGTTGCGGTCACCCTTGTGTCTTGTAGTGATGTAGAAATCATCAGAATAAACCACAGACACAGCGGGAGATGTCAGCATGTGACAGTCCCAGAAGTTACATGTTTTTACACAAATTAGTGAATGACTCATTGCAGCGACCCATTCTTTTTTTGGAGAAATACTCAACTAGGAAAATTGATGTGTAAAGTAAGCAATGCCAGGGGACTTATCTCAATTCTGTATCTACATTTACTCTCTGCCACGACTAGCGGGGCACCACTGGAGGTGCACACCAAGTGGCAACAACTCGTCCCCAATTTATCTGATGAGGACTGGGAGGAAGTATGCTCCGCCCATTTACAGTATCTCACAAAAGTGAGTACACCCCTCACATTTGTGTAAATATTGTATTCTATCTTTTCATGTGACAACACTGAAGAAATGACACTTTGCTACAATGTAAAGTAGTGAGTGTACAGCTTGTATAACAGTGTAAATTTGCTGTCCCCTCAAAATAACTCAACCCACAGCCATTAATGTCTAAACCGCTGGCAACAAAAGTGAGTACACCCCTAAGTGAAAATGTCCAAATTGGGCCCAATTAGCCATTTTCCCTCCACGGTGTCATGTGACTCGTTAGTGGGCAACAATAGCGCAGCGCTATTCATATATTAAGCAAGAACAGACTAAGTGTTCAGCACAGTTAGTACTGATTAGGGTAGGTGAACTCAGTTCAAGCCAGAGATGTCAATAGGCAAGAATTGGCTAAACACATCAAGGTAAACCAAACCCACTGGATAACAGTAGGTTTTCAATGTTATATACTTAATTCCGATCTGAACAGGTCACATAAATGAGGAAAACAGGAGAAAAATATATAGAAAGTCCCACACAGTGATCCAAGTAGTAGGTGAAAATGTTAAATCTTCACAAAAGTGCCGGTAACTGCAAGCAGGTGTATCAGCATTATCCACCACCAGGCAAAATGAACACTTACCGGAAACTGGCAATAACCAGCATAAAGCTAACAATCAAAGAGAAAACAAATCCAATATACTGGAGTAGAGTTCCACCTTAGGGCCTTACGCCAACAGACCCAATATGGGATGCTGGCACCACAAATTCAGTCTTCAAGTCACCACAGATTAAGGCATCAAAGTGGCTCATCCATCCCTGCAAAAAAACAGAATCTCGCCATAGCATAAAATCCTTATTGAAGTTTATTAAAAACGGTGTAAAAACTTACATAGATGCAGTGTACATGAGCTCATCATCCCAAAGGTCTATAGCATTGTTCAGGGGGACCACAAAACCCAACGTGTTTTGTTGCCAATAGGACGTCTTCTAGTGTTACAAGGTCTTCACAGGGGTGTACTCACTTTTGTTGCCATCGGTTTAGACATTAATGGCTGTGTGTTGAGTTATTTTGAGGGGACAGCAAATTTACACTGTTATACAAGCTGTACACTCACTACTTTACATTGTAGCAAAGTGTCATTTCTTCAGTGTTGTCACATGAAAAGATAGAATAAAATATTTACAAAAATGTGGGGGGTGTACTCACTTTTGTGAGATACTGTATCTGTATCTCTGGCAATCAACAATAAATTAATTCACCTTTATATGCTACATCAAACATACCTGACCCCAGTTAGGCTGCACGCAATGCACCGTATACCTACCTCTGCCTGCACTAGGATCACCTGACCGCATGCGGATTTCACACATGTTATATGGGTCTGTCCAGTTATAGTGACATACTGGCAAGAGGTGACAGATATTTTCTGCAGTCTTGTCAATTCCTGTTCCATGCACCCTGCTAGTGTGACTGCTGGGGGTCCTGGACGAGGAGCAATGGCCAAGGAATATTAGGACCATGCTCCTGGAAACACTATTTATGGCCTGTAAAGCTGTAGCACTCAAGTGGATTCAACCCACTCCTCCATAAATACATAAATGGCTTTGGTTAGTAAATCAATGAAAAACGTATTTTTGAACACAGAGGTTGCCCGTCTAAGTATAATAAAGTGTGGGATGCTTGGTGCTCTTCCGCCCTTACTGTTGTTAATATTTTTGTGCTTCTTTGATGTTTTCTACAACATGTGGTATACTTGTAAAGACATATAACTTTTGTGCACTGCAGATGTGCCTTACTGTTTCATACGCTCTTGTTGAGCGCATTTGATTACTGTCATTGTCATGTACTTTTTTTAATAAAAAGAGTTAAAAAAAAAAAAAAGTAAGCAATGCCTTCTGTGTTGTCTCTATCATTATCTCATAGTGCTTTGGGAATCCTTTGTCACATATTAAATGTTTACTTGCAAAACAAAAATGATATATACTGAATACCAATAAATATATAGAGTCTTTAGACAGGATTGACTCTGTAGCTACTCAATAAACCCTAGAGATTTAATGTCAAAGTGCCATTATTCACAGTACATATTTCACTGATTCATGGCTTATATAAATATGGGCTTGTCAGAAAATCCTGGTTTGAGCTGACCTTTTCATTTATCATTACCGACTACAGGCAAAACCTCAACACTTGAAAGACAAAACCAGAAAAAATCCCCAGCTCAACTCAGCAACCAGTCTGCTTACCAACCAAATCAACCTGTCCATCAGTATGCGTTAAAAACAGGGGTTTATTTAGCACTCATTTGCAAACATGTGTGAGCTGCAAGGCCTCTTTGCGGGACCCTGTGTATTGCTTGCAGTCCTAACACCACTATTTATGAGCATCTCCATAATGGAAGCACATGCATTCTAATGGATAAGTAAGGGGTAGGTGGGCCTGGAGGTAGCCCAGTCCTCCTTAAAGGCAAAGGGGCACATTCGACACCCAGCACATAGCACAATGGCAAGGTGCCCAGTGTGTCCCCTGACCAAATATACACCAGAAACAAGGAGCCCCCACCTATAACTGGCCTTCACAGCAAGGAGCAAATGGAAGGGCACCTGAACACTTCCCATCAGGGTAAATTGATATTTCAAGAGCCTGTACATAATAATATTAATATCATACAGGATTTATATCTCGCCAACAGTTTGTGCAGCGCTTTACAACAGGAGGGCAGACAGTACAGTTACAATACAATTCAATATAGGAGGAATCAGAGGGCCCTGCTTGATAGATCTTACAATCTAAGAGGGAGGGTCAAGTGATACAAAAGGTAATAGCTGTGGGGGATGGGCTGATCGAGAAAATAAAAGTACAGTTGTTAGGTATGGGTAGGATAGGCTTCTCTGAAGAGGGGGGCTTTCAAGGATCGTCTAAAAGCAAAAAGAGTCTCCTGGGGTACTTGATGTAGGATTTATGTTGTTAGGTCTGATGCTTGTTTTATGACATCTTCCATTTTGTAATGATTCCTCCACTCCCATGCCTTCCCTATTCCTCTCTATATCCCTTCCTTCCCTCCTTTTCCCTTCTCTATATCCTTACTCCCTCTTTGGTCCCTCTCTCACTCCCTTTCCTTTCTTCTCATACCCCCCCCCCTTTCCTCTTTCCTCCAACACTTTTTATTTCCTCTCCTTTTTTTTTAATTTGGAATCCTGGAATTACACCTATACCATCCCAGTCTTGCCATACATACTACCTGCTGGTCATTACATTCCTCCTGTCTGTTCTTGTCTTTTGGCACTATGTGCACTTTTGTCGCGGTTTCAGACGTTCCGACTCAAGACACTGTACTGATTACCATGTTTTGTTGTACATTGCTGTTTTGACTGGACCAGACACACTTCTTGTATTGTTTTTTTTTTTTACCTCAAACCATATTTGTTAAAAAAAAGGCAAAAAGAGTAGGATATAGCTGAACAGATTGGGGTAGGGAGTTCCATAGGATGTGAAAGGCTTGGGAAAAGTCCTGGAGGAGATGACGAGGGAGCTAGAGAGCCAGAGGTCTTGGGAGGGACGAATTGTAATTTGCTAGTATTTTGAATTTAATTCGTGAGTGGAAGCCAATGGTAGCAGGCACTGAACGGTTGGTAAGGTGGATGAGTCTGGCAACAGCATTCATGATGGACTGAAGAGGGGATAACCTATTTAAAGGTAAGTCAATGAGGAGGGAGTTGCAGTAGTCGAGGCGAGAGATGACCAGGGAGTGAATTAGAAGCTTTGTGGAGTCATTGGTTAGAAAGGGGCGTATTTTGGAGATGTTGCGGAGGTTGAGGTGGCAAGGTTTGGAAAGTGATTGAGTGTGGGGCTGAAAGGGTAGTTTAGGGTCCAGGATTATACCTAGCACCCTGGCATGGGATGGGCTGATGGTTGAAAAGAGATGATTCCCCTGCCTCTGTGGGGAGGCAATGGGAAAATGGGGATTTAGCATGCCCAAGACAACAATTCAATATGACAACATATAAAATCACAGAATATTTTATTTATACAAATTTTTTTAAAAAGAGGGGATGTGAATTCCATAAAAGATGGTATGTTTTAAACATAGACATCTAATGCACCGTCTGTGCTTGAATAAATGACAAGAAGTGTATGGATCAATGCTATTCGCCCAGATAACGGGCTTCTTCAGGACCCACTTCTCAATGTTTTAAGATTTTAAAGCTAATAAATAATACAAACAGTATATTTGTTACACAAATGCTTACATTATCAGCATATAGTAAAAATATAACATATATCAATGGTTGTGCCATTGATCTTAACAGAGAAGTCAGGAGAAGGGACAAGTGGTGGAGGAAATATTATGAGCTTGGTTTTGGATAGACTGAGTTTGAGGAAGTGGTGGGACATCCAGGCTGATATGTCTGTTAGTAAAAGTAACATATCATCATAACATAGGTATATCATCACCCTTTGCACACCAGATGACATTTCAAACTAGGCTGACAGAGGGAGCACCTGGCTTATGTAGATGGAAAGAAGGAGAGAAGAGGGGTAATTTACATCTGCATTCTTTACAATATACAGCTGTGATAGTGCCCTACCATAGATCAGTAACGGCTGGTGCTTAATATTTTGGGGGGGCAAGGACCCCCCCCACTCACACCGCCGCCACCCGCCACTGCCTCCCCCCCCACTCGCACCACCCGCCACCACCTCCCCTTACCTTAGGAGATGAGGAGGGGTAGAGCTGGTGCTCCTCCCTCGCTCCAGCCGAGGCTTCTCCTCTCGGCTGAACAGACAGGCTTCTCCTCCCTGCCAAACAGGAAGTGGGTCCTGATTGGCCGGGAGTCCCAAGACTCCCTGGCTAATCAGGTCTCAGGACCTGCTTCCTGATTTGCCGGGAGGAGAATCAGGAAGGCAATAGCGAATATTAATTCATTATTGTCACACAACTTTTTTAAAGCCAATTAGAGCCTCAGGCTTCCAAAAAAAAAAAAAAAAACATTGAAATCCATGCGTCTGGCACCCTGCATGGAGTTTAGGGGCTGGGCGCATGGATTAGGGGAGCAGCACCCTTGCGCCCCTTATAGATGGGCCACCACTGCCATAGATGCTGCTGATGGGCAGGGCAGCTATGCTTCATACAGTACATATTGAGCCATATACACATCTCAAGGCTTAATTTTCATTTCTTATTTAAGCGTAGGCAATGAAAGTGCTTAAAAACAGCCTAGAGAGTCAACTATTATTAACACCCTCATTTTTTTTCTTCCACATCTCCCTTTGTTTCTAGTTACTTTGCCCTTCTTCCCCCTACCTATCTTTACACCACTTACCTTCTTCCATACCCTTATTCCCCTCCCCCCTCACCACTATTGCTTCCTCCCACCTTCCCAGTCCCCCGTGCCTTTGACATCATTTAAAATGAATTTCAAATAAAAAAAAACACTGCATCGGGTGCACTTTGGACACCACACGTTTGATGGATGATTTAGGATATATTGCCCCCTTTCCCCTACTTTGGTAGGATTATACCGCATCACTCTTTCCTTGGGTTGGATTTGGTTAGGAACGCTCCACCTGGCTACTTTATTTTATCATGATACTACATGTCTGGTGGCATACCGGCACCTGGCTTCTTGAATTTAAATTCCCCTACTTCCTGTGTGTGTCCAATTTGTGATCCACACACCCCACTGTAAGCCCAGTCAGCCCTCGCCCTCCGAAATACTGGTGTTTCTCTAGCCAATTTTTTCATTGGCTGCAGACCCTCTTAATCATTATGCTGCTGATTTGGCACATTTCTGTATGCTTGGGTGTACAATATAAAGTATTTGCAACCTGGCTACTTTTTTGAAGATCCCCAATATCCTGTGTAATATGAGGATTTGTTTTTAATATCTTGACCACTCACCCCTGAGGAAGATCTCAAACATTGTTGAAACGCGTTGGTTCATCTTCTGCCACCAGCAGGCAGATCTAGTGGTCTTCTTTTAAGCTTTTTGGCTATTCCCCTATGTACTCGTTTTTGTATATTGTTTATTACATATTTATATTTACTCCATTTTTGTCTATGTCTTTAATGTGAACCATCACACTCCTTGGGTGGTTTTCTCTTTCTCCTTTTTTTTAAAATGTATCAAAAAATATTAACTTTTTACACGATACCTTGTTCTTGTTGAGTTGGTCTCCCCATTTAAAGTCCCAGAGGGGGTTTTCCATGTGCTTCTAAATAAACAAAACATGTTTTATGCTCAACTATTACATTTGTTATTCTCCTTTTTCAATTTTTAACATTCACACCATTCAACATTGTTGTCTTACAATATTTATGCACATCCCATAAAACCTTAATAAAAACTATTGGATCGGCAAGTGCCTAAAACCTCTTTTTCCTTTTTTTTATTTGAGAAACCGAATCACATCACTGTAATGACAGAACACGATCTACACCTCTGAATAGCGGATTCTCCGGACGATCGTTTGTAATTACTCCTATTAATGTAACCAGCCTCCTATTACCATTCTTGTTCATTCGGCATTGTGGACAATCTGTTCTGGCTTTTCATTTCATGGGCTCTCTTTAGTATTCAGATCTAAACATTTTCTTTTGATTTCACAAAGAGATTAATAATGAAATGAGGACTGTAATCACAAGTGATGGGGGGTTAATGAAAATACCTCTTAGAGAGGCCAGCGATAGACGCATTGTCAGACTGTATTGTGTTGAGCCAAACTGATCATCTTATTTGTAACGTGGTGACCGCTGGTCAATCCGACCTCCACAGCTTCCATTGTGAGAAACAGCCCAGGATGAATCACTCTATGGGAAGTAAAATAACACAAACTATCGTCTAATGTCAGAATAGACTCACTTGATAATGACACATTTTGCTGGTCTAAGAAGCCAGAGTAACTCGTTCTATCAGCTAAGGATTTGGTGGCACCCAGACAGCCTTCTGGTTCTTTTCATGAACATACCTGGACTCCGATCGAGCAGGGCTTGGTGAACATTACTTAAGTTTGGGTGCTGAATCCAAACCCCATTGAAGGCAATGGGATTAAAGTAAAAGTTCTGGACATTTTCATTGCTTATAGGAAAGTGTTTATTGGAATTACATGATATTATTGACCATAAATGGTCAAAGATGTCACCCAAGAGACCCCACCCCTTGTATACATCAGTTGTCATCCACCATACCTATCATTTGACACGGAAGAAGTGATAAGAGCAGATGCATGTTGGCAAGTTCCCTTTCTTCTTCTTTCATTGGGTTAGTCAGGCATTGTGATTGATGTGGATGGTTTGGCCCCCACAGAGCCCTGATCCCAACGTCATGGACCTGAGAAAAGTGTGTGGGCCGCTCAGGCTCGATAGGGAGCGGGTATGTGAACAGTGCATCTGCAGCTGCTGCTGGAGTGCTGGCTCCTACAAAGGTTCAAGAAAGGAAGGGTGACCCCTAGAAGTCACACATTCATGGCATCCTACTGCAATTAATAGAGTTAGCAACCTCAGCTTGGACTCCAACCAGGCTATGCACACAACGCATTTCACTCTGCCCCCCGGAGCTTAATCATGGGGATTACATGAAGAGACAGAAGGATTTGAGGCAGCCGACATCTATGGAAGATCTGTGGTTAGTTCTCCAAGATGTTTGGAACAACCTACCTGCCGAGGTACCAAGGAGTATTGATGCTGTTTTGAAGGCAAAGGGCGGTCACACAAAATATTGATTTGAGGTGAATTTTTCTTCTGTTCGTTTATTTTCCATTTTTTCAATTGATAAAAATAAACTATTAACACTTCTATTTCTGAAAGCATTCTTAATTTACATTATTTTTTTCACACCTGCCTAAAACATTTGTACTGTACTGTATATATCAGGGGTGTGCATAAAGGGTTTGCAGGGGTTGTGCAACGCAGCCCCCTGTACACCTGGATAGAAGGGGCAGGGGGGTGGCATATAGAGGAACCAATCCCCGCCATTTTCGCTAAAAGGCTGGAAAAGGAAAATGGTGGGGGATCAGTTCCTCTACATACCGGCCCTCCTATCCACCTTCTGCTGTGATCAGGCTCCTGTGTATTCTCTGCCCCCCCCCCCATGCCAGCTGCTGCGGGGGATGTGACAGGATGGCGAGCGTGGAAAGGGACAGTAAATGTGTAATTTACTGGCCCCTTCCTTGCCTTAATGAATAGAGTTAGTGATCCGTATCAATCACTGACTCTGTCCATTCATAACCGAGGCATAGTAAGCTGTGTTTAATATGCTTCAGTTTATGAATGTACGGGAAGCTCTGAGCTATTCCTGTCAATTCATTCTGTGCAGCTGAGGCTGTAGAGAAAGAAACTAGGGTCTGTGTACTTAATCTCCTTTCTCTGTCTCAGAGATGAAACATTAGAGGTCTGTTAAGACCCCCAACAAGTCACCAAGGCCCCCCAACAGAGCTGCTAAAAATCTGTATAAAATAAAAATAAAAAATAAAATGGTAAAATAAATAAAATGGTAAAAAAAAATAAAAAAAAAAAGTAACAAAAACTACTGACACCAGTGGCAGAACTACAAAGGTCGCAAAGGTCACACTTGTGACTGAGCCCTGGCATTCTGCCATTGTGAGGGGCTCAGGGGGTCCTTTATGATTTCTTGCACCAGGGCCCTGATGGTTTTAGTTATGTTTTAGAATTTAGATGGTAAACACTGCGCTAAGTGAATTAGAGAGGGTCGGCTGCCACACAACAACCAAACTATTGTCAATAACTACAGTTGTATGCAAAAGCTTAGGAACCCCTGACAATTTCCATGATTGTCATTTATAAATATTTGGGTGTTTGGATCAGCAATTTCATTTTGATCTATCAAATAACTGAAGGAAACAGTAATATTTCAGTAGAGAAATGAGGTTTATTGGATTAACGGAAAATGTGCAATATGCATCAAAACAAAATTAGACAGGTGCATAAATCGGGGCACCCTTGTCATTTTGTTGATTTGAATACCTGTAACTACTTAGCACTGATTAATTGGAACACACAATTGGTTTGGTGAGCTCATTAAGCCTTGAACTTCATAGACAGGTGCATCCAATCACGAGAAAAGGTATTTAAGGTGGCCAATTGCAAGTTGTTGTTCTCTTTGACTCTCCTCTGAAGAGTGGCAGCATGGGGGCCTCAAAACAGCTCTCAAATGACCTTAAAACAAAGATTGTTCTACATTATGGTTTAGGGGAAGGCTACAAAAAGTTATTGCAGAGATATAAGCTGTCAGTGTCCACTGTGAGGAACATAGTGAGGAAATGGAAGACCACAGGCACAGCTCTTGTGAAGGCCAGAAGTGGCAGCCACATAAAATATTGGAGAGGCAAAGGTGAAGGATGGTGAGAACGGTCAAAAGCCACCCACAGACCACCTCCAAAGACCTCCAACATCAACTTGCTGCAGGCGGGGTCACTGTGCATCGTTCAACAATTCAGCGCACTTTGCACAGGGAGAAGCTGTATGGGAGATGTGAAAGAAGCCTTTTCTGCACACACGCCACAAACGGAGTCGCTTGAGGTATGCAAACGCACATTTGGGCAAAGATTGAGTTATTTGGTCATAACAAGGGGCGTTATGCATGGCGGCAAAAGAACACAGCGTTCCAAGAAAAACACTTGCTACCCACAGTAAAATTTGGTGGAGGTTCCATCATGCTGTGGGGCTGTGTGGGCAGTGCCAGTACTGGGAATCTGGTTAAAGTTGAGGGTCGCATGGATTTCACTCAATATCAGCAGATTCTTGAGAATAATGTTGAGGAATCAGTCACAAAGTTGAAGTTACGCCGGGGCTGGATATTTCAACAAGACAACGACCCAAAACACTGCTCAAAATCTACTCGGGCATTTATGCAGAGGAACAAGTACAATGTTCTGGAATGGCCATCCCAGTCCCCAGACCTGAATATCATTGAACATCTGTGGGGTGATTTGAAGCGGGCTGTCCATGCTCGGCAACCATCAAACCTAACTGAACTGGAGATGTTTTGTTAGGAGGAATGGTCCAAAATCCATTTATTCAGAATCCAGACACTCATTACAGGCTATAGAAAGCGTCTAGAGGCTGTTATTTCTGCTAAAGGAGGCTCTACTAAATATTGATGTGATTTTTCTGTTGGGGTGCCCAAATTTATGCACCTGTCTAATTTCGTTTTGATGCAAATTGCGCATTTTCTGTCAATCCAATAAACCTCATTTCACTACTGAAATATTACTGTGTCCTTCAGTTATTTGATAGATCAAAATGAAATTGCTGATCCAAACACCCAAAAATGTATAAATGACAATCATGGAAATTGTCAGGGGTTCCTAAACTTTTGCATACAACTGTATATATGCTAAATGTGTAGCGCTCAACCAAAATGACAGTGACTAGTTAATGTGGGAAAACAAGGTATAAAATCAATTAGACCATCTTAATATAAAGTGCTAGTGCAAATTAAGTAATTAAGATATAAATTCATACATGATTATGGATAAAACTCATTGAAATAGTCCATAAAAAATGTGCAACTAATGCAAAAATGTGCAAATGCATGCAAAACGTGCAATGGAAAGTTCATCTGTAAAGTTCATGTGGATCATAAATTTCCAGGGACTGGAATATATTCAAATGTGTGACATGCAAACCCAAGTGAAATCCACCACCATAAGGATGCAAGGCTTACTGGAAAGCCAATATATTCAAGTCTGAATATATTGTAAGATATGGAACAGGAGGCATCTTCCTTGGTTTAGATGTCCAATAAAAATGTCAAAAAGCCAGGCATCACTTGGGGATGTCCAATGGAAATGTAGTAAGGTCCTATCCATGAGTACACCTCTTTGAAGTTGCACTCCAAGGAGGCAGTTCCCCCAGACGACGTCTGAGGACGAAACGTGTTGGATGTTGCTGACACCAGATCGATGTGCTGTATTCGCTGTGCCGGCTATACTTTTTATCTATGAGCTCATATCGTTTTTGGATGATGTAAGTGCATTTCCACAATAAAACTCCCCATTTAAGAGGTTTTATGCTATGTGAGGTCCCTTTCTTTGCATGCACCACTGTTTCCTTGGAGTGCAACTTCCAAGAGGTGTTCTCGCGGATAGGACCTCCCTACATTTCCATAGGACATCCCCAAGTGATGCCTGGCTGTTTGACTCTGCTTCTCTTGTTCTACCGTACATGACTCTGGCTTGCTCTTGACTAGTCTGCTGCTTGCTCCACTGGATCCCTGTGAATGTCCTCGGCTCTGTTCTTGACTACGCTCCTGCCTACTCCCTGGCTTGCCCTCCTGTATATGACTTCGGCTACCAACGTGACTATACTTCTTCAGTCCAGTTCTGCTTGCCTGATCCTGCTTCTTCCTCGTGTGCCACCTTGCCTGTGGTTGCTGCCCTGGTCCTGTTACATCTCCAGGGACACCTAAGGTCCTGCTATCCATCCTGACAGACCAGCTAACAGCTATCCAGTTCCACTGTGTGGACCAGGTACGTGACATTGCATTGTTCTTGATTGCATAACTGCTTGCTTTTACAGGGCTTTACTGCCTTTAATAAAACACATTCTAACAAGTTCTAGGTGTGTTGGTGTCACTTGGGTTCAGGTAAGGGTGGGTCATCAGTAGTGTAGGGCAATCCAGAGGCTCCTCTGGGTGTAGCCCTATATATATATAATATACACATACATATGGCTGTGTATTTAGCTGGGCCTGGAGCGCAGTATGTAAATCACTGAGGTTGTAACGACAAACCTACTTTATCAATGGTCATGGATTGAATCCAGGCAAATCTACATTGATTAGTAAATACATAATGTATCAGTTTCCTCTGATAATGAATATTTATGCCATAGAAAGCTTCAGATTTCATGTGCTAGCTATCTAGCTGACAATGTGATCCTCATTGCTCTCCAGGCTGCCTGTGCCAGAATTGCTTTGTCTTTTCCCCAAGCCTAATACAAGCAGGAGCCCAGCGCAAATCTTTGCTGCAGAATTTTAATTAGAAATCTTATTTACTTGCAGCTCATTCTACATTTATAAAGTCTGGCTTAGGTCTCACGTTCCAGGTAAGCAGGCTTTGCCGCTTAGAAGAGGTCTTGAATCGCCTCCTTTGTGATGAAGATGTGAACTGACAGTTTCCGATGTGCTTTGAGCTGGGGGCTTTCATGGGGGAAAATGACTGAGTTTTACCAAGGAGCCATTTAGAACCTTTGTTGCTCTTACAGGACATAAATAAATAATACCCTAACTGATAAGGACAGGTGATCCATTCTAGGCAGGGAGCATTAAGCTCCAAGCAAACAGACTGAACTCCAGACTTCCCTGACCTTTGTCAGCGCGCGAGCCACAGTGGAATCTGACGAGCCCCGGGAGGCAACGCAGGACAACCACAAACCACTGATTAATTTTAAAACGCTATATTTAATGAAGTGATACACATTAAAGGAAACCTAGATCGAGTCTGCAGTCACAGATCTCCTTCTAAGGCCCCTTTCACACTTGTGCGACGAGATTTTACTGCGATTTTGCGACGCGATTTGGGATCAGTCCAACTTTGTTGCAATTTTGGCACAATAAAAACATATTACAAGAAATTCGTACAGAAATCACATCTATATTATTCAGGTGCGATTTTCATGTGACTTTGAGGGTTTAACAATGAAGTCTATGGACTGCAAGTTGCATCAAAGTTGGACCAAAGTAATGCAGGGACTACTTTGAAGTCGGCACAACTTGAAATCCTACAGAAATGAATGGTACTCATTGGAAATCATGGGGAACGACTTGTCATGGGACTTTGCAGTCCCAAATCACAGGACAAGTCGCATAAGTGTGAAAGGGGCCTTAAATATGCTACTTTCCTGATGGTCTCTGGCTTCAGTATTTTGAGAACATGTATGGAGATCAGGAGAAGCAGTGTGAGGACAGATCTCCTAATCCACAGTAAATACAAAACCACTGAAACCTCTGGATCAGCATGACATGTAGGCACATTGAGGTGTGCTAAAATATAGTCCTGACAGTGTTGGAGTCCCGTATCCCATGGTGGAATGCCCATTTAAATTGCAATGCAATTGTGCCCAAGAGGCGTCTCTCCACTAATGGGAATTGGTCCCACTCTCAAACTGATGGCATAAACTTCCCTCCAGTGACCCCCACTGGCTAGGGTGATATGCTCCTCCTGTGCTGATAGATTGCTGGATAGCATCTATTGGTAACACTCTTGAATTTACACCGCACTCCTGAAGAAGCTTTAAAGTGGTAGTAAACTCTTTATGTTTATTTTACCTACAGGTAAACTTATAATAAAATCAAACAAGAAATTGGCCGCACACCTTCACCAATCCAACAGGTTTATTGAACATGTAAAGACTGCAACCAGGACACAGACAGGAAAGAGGTGACGCGTTTCACACTGACATTGTGCATCTCCAAAAACTTTGAATAAGCACAATGTCAGTGTGAAACGCATCACCTCTTTCCTGTCTGTGTCCTGGTGGCAGTCTTTACATGTTCAATAAATCAATTCTTCAAAAAAACTTTGAAGAAGCACAATGTCAGTGTGAAACACGTCACCTCCTTTTCTGCGTCCTGGTCGCAGTCTTCACATGTTCAATAAACCTGTTGGATCGGCAAAGGTGTGCAGCCAATTTCTTCTTGTTTTAACTTATGCTTACGGATGCGAGCCGGGCCAGCACCCAGTTCCTCCAGCCTGCAGATCATCACATTAACCTCCAACAGAGGTCCGCCTTTCTTTCCAAACTTATAATAGAGCTTACCTGTAGGTAAAATGAATATCTCCTAAACATGCGCCGTTTA
>BLSH010112492.1:539854-552970 GCA_018402905.1 Glandirana rugosa
GTTAGCCCCCCCCCCCCCCCCGGGCAGGCCATTTATTGCGATATGGCACTGCGTTATTTTAACTGACAATTGCACGGTTGTGCGACGCTGTGCCCAAGTAAAATCTTTGTACTTTTTTCCCCACAAATAGAGCTTTCTTTTGGTGGTATTTGATCCCCCCGTGGTCTTTATTTTCTGCGCTATAAACAAAAAAGACCAACAATTTTGAAAAAAATATATATATTTTTTACTTTCTGCTATAAAACATATCCAATAAAAAAAAAATGTAAAAAATTAAATTTCTTCATTAATTTAGGCCGATATGTATTCTGCTATAGGAACAAAGAGAAAACGCTGCTCCAGGTTAGTGTAATCCAAATGGCTTGGATGGATTGGGTGCCAGCCCCGGCTCGCTTCCGCAGCAATTGTGAAGAAAAAAGAATTTGGCTGCATATCACTGCCAATTCAACAATGTTTACTGAAGTAATAAAAGACTTCCACCAGGACATAAAATACAGGTACAGAGATTGACGCGTTTCACACTAAAATTGTTCTTTTTCAAAACCTCATTGAAACCTCAGCTATATTCTGCTACATATTTTTGGTAAAAAATGTTTTTTTAAAAAGCGTATATTGAGGTTTGCGCAAAAGTTATAGCATCTGCACACTATGGGATATTTTTATTTATTTATTTTTTTTACTAGTGTAGCCATGTGCTCCCTTGAGAGTGGCTGGTAGTAGTGGTTCACCTTATAGCTGCCCTCAGTCGCACCATATGCACACATCCAGAGACACTGACTAGGGCGGTTCATGTCTTTGCTGTTTTATTTAGGGGAAATAACTTGGATGGGGATAAAAGATGACTTTGGGATGCCCAAAGAATTATAATACACAAAGTCCATATACACTCCTGTATATGCACACTTTACTGCAGATCGTCCCTATGCAGACTGTTACTTCTCACAACTCTCCAGCACTGCACTTGGTTTCCAGCTTGAAGGGAAATTTATCAAGCTTCTCTGTTCCTTTCTCTTCACCACGGCTAGCACATGGTGAGGCCTCCTCTCAGTAGAACTCTCAACACTCTCAGTAGAACTTTCAGAACACTCATTACAGGCCAGGGATCACGGGCCCCTGAATGTGTAGCAAAAAGGTACTTGAGTGCTAGCCGGACCTTTGATGGGCTACAAACTCCCAGCCCATCTCTCTTCCAGGTCCCACCAACCTTTTTCCTCAGTGACTCTCCTTCCCCTGACTGGCTCCCAAGGCTCCCACAGACTGTCCACTATTCCTCTCCCAGCCCGCTCCAGCACTTTCTCTTCCAGTTCCCAGGGACCGCCACTCACCAAACCGGTGGATCACTTTAAAGTCTCTCAATGTGTTGAACCTCCACTGTTCTGTTCCTGCGTCCCCAGGAATCACCACCACTCCTGACTGCACCCGAACCTCCAGGCCCCAAGGTCACCCTCCCCAGACTGGGGCGACCTCCCGGATAGGGGCCTCCACAGCGCCTCTGCTACATCTCCAGACTTCCACCCTACACTTAACCCCAGATTGGGCTTGCCCCCTGCCAATCCTGTCTGGGGATTGGTCAGGGCTCCCTAAGATACTCCAGATGGCTCCACCTATCTCCCATCTCTCTGACCAGAAACCCTCCCCAGGTTTCTAGAAAGAAGTGGGTGGTTCTGGGGACCTCTTCTGTCAAGTCCAATCAATCCTCCCTGAGCCACTCCTCCCGGCCCAGATCAAAACATTCAGGCCTACCTTTACACTCAGGCCTGACTAAATTTTACCTCACCTAGCAAACCCTGCTAGAAAAACGCAAGTACACTATGGGGGCGCTACACTAGTAATGGCGGCAATCAGCGACTTATAGCGGGACTGCAGTATTGCAGTGGACAAATTGGACAGTAACTGACATTTTTTGGGGACCAGTGACACTAATACAGTGATCAGTGCTAAAAAAATATGCACGGTCACTGCACTAATGACACTGGCTGAGAAGGGGTGAACCATCTATGGCAAACAAAGGGTTAAATGTATGCCTAAGTTGTTCTTACTAACTGTGGGGGAGGTGCTTTGAATAGGGAAAGGTAAAGATCTGTGTTCTTGCTTAGCAGAAACACAGGATCAGTACCTTCCCCTCTGACAGAACGGCGGTCTGCCTTGTTCACGTGCCGTGTCCTGAATGGTCGGCGGGTCTTGGCGAACATAGAGTCCATCAGGCCTGCTGTTTGGCTCCCGCTGTGCCCAATCACAGCTGGAGCGGGTCGCCGGTGGCACATGCCCCAGACCTGGAAGTGTCAGATCACGTAATAGGTATTGCCCTGCCGCAGTATATGCGCGTGGTGTGGTCTGCAAGCAGTTAAAAAGATATAAAAGTGTGTTTTGCGCCTAGGATGTGCTATTTCTACAAATAACCATGTGTTTAAGCAAAAAATAAATATATGGCGGAAATGTTGCAGCCAAATGTGTGCTAAGTAAATACAAATAACCAAACAAACCTTGAAGCAAACCGCGCGGTTTATTTCAAGGTTTTTTTTTTATAAGGAGATAGGCAATGACAGCCTGCAGATTTCCATTATAATGAATGTTTAATGAGTGGGGAAGAAGAGAAAATACTATCAAGGGTGATCTATAGGGCACGCCTCCAATGTATAATCAGATTTGCTTTACACTGAACCATAAATAAATTCATGCATAGAATATAAGTGCCCTCCACGGACTCCAGCCAGCAGTGAACATTAAACATCACAATAAAATTGGTGGATAGTGGAGGGATTTCTGTACTACAAAGTAAATTTCCTATTTTTATTTGAACCCCCCACTCGAGAGAGCCTCCCACGTTCTCAGGCGCCCCCCATCCACGTCTTCATTCCCTTCTCCCACAACGGCTCTGACTGCGAGGTTTCCAACATAATCACATTACACCCCCCCATGTATTATTTTACAGAAAGCCAAGTTCGGAGGATTGTTCCTGCTGGGTGCACAGTCCTATTTAATAGAGCAATTTGTTTTCCAACAGAATATATTGTTCTGAGAAATAGTTCTGTTCTGCAGATCCACTGGGTAATATTAAGTAATATTAACATTTTGATTTCGATCATTATGTGCACATTTCCGTCTGCTTTGAAAAAGCCAAAATACAATTAAAAATGTTAACAAAACAGGATTTTTCAAAAGAATACAAGATGAAAATATAGCTTCAATGGTATTACAATAGATAGATAGACTATATTACCAAAAGTATTGGGACACCTGCCTTTACACGCACATGAGCTTTAAGACCCCTTTCAAACTGGGTCATTTTTCAGGCGCCATGGTGTTAAAAATAGCGCCTGTACAGTGCCTGAAAATCCACCCCCGCCCCCCCCCCCATTCTCCCCTGCGTGAAAGCGCGAGTGTTTTCACATTGGGGCGGTGTGCTTGCAGGGCGAGAAAAAAGTCCTGCATGCAGTATATTTGGGGCGGTGCGCTGAGCGGTGTATACAGTGCTCCTCCACCACCCCCTCCATTGTAATCAATGGGGGGCACTTCCGAAGCAGCTGAACGCCACCTCGGAAGCCCTGAGTGCTGGCGCTTTTAACCCCTTGATAACCCATTCTTGGGGGTTAAAAGCGCCCCGCTCCCGCCTGAATAGCAGCCTTATAGCTAAATCTAGCGGCGCTTTACTGCTACCCCCCACCCCAGTGTGAAAGTAGCCTTATGGCATCCCAATCTTATGCCTCGTACACACGGTGCGACTGTTGTACGACCGCACGTTCAACAATCGGCTGTTGGCGGTTGTGCCTAGCATACTGACGAGTCAAGTAATCGCCCAACAAATGTGAACGTAGTGACGTGTTCCGAGCGTATAACAAGGAAGTTCAGGTGAATGTGATTTATGAATTAGGATCACAGGTTTACGCGACCGAACACTTCCTGGATTCAGAGCATGCGTGTTTGCACTTCCAACTTTTGTTGGGCCAACTTCTGTACACATGAACCGACAGTTTTCTAGTTTGCTCAGGCAACTTTTGTTGTACGATTGTCAAACGACGGCTGTTGTAATCGCGTGTACCAACGGTCAGATTATCATATAACAAGCTGTTGTACATCCATCAAACCTTGCGTACGGGCCATTAGTCTGTAGGGTTCAAGATTGAGTTGGCCCACCCTTTGTAGCTATAACAGCTTCAACTCTTCTGGGAAGGCTGTCCACAAGGTTTAGGAGTGTCTATGGGAATGTTTGACCATTCTTCCAGAAGCGCATTTGTGAGGTCAGGCACTGATGTTGGATGAGAAGGCCTGGCTTGCAGTCTCCACTCTAATTCATCCCAAAGGTGTTCTATCAGGTTGAGGTCAGGACTCTGTTCAAGGCAATCAAGTTCCTCCACCCCAAACTCGCTCATGCATGTCTTTATGGACCCTGCTTTGTGCACTGGTGCGCAGTTATGTTGGAACAGGAAGTTAGGAGCATGAAATTGTCCAAAATGTCTTGGTATGCTGACGCCTTAAGAACAAAAGGACAAAGCCCAACCCCTGAAAAAGAACCCCATACCATAATCCTCCTTCCACCAAATGATTTGGTCCAGTGCACAAAGCAAAGTCCATAAAGACATGGATGAGTGAGTTTGGGGTGGAAGAACTTGACTGGCCTGCACAGAATCTTGACCTCAACCCGATAGAACACCTTTGGAATGAATTAGAGTGGAGACTGTGAGCCAGGCCTTCTCATCCACATCAGTGCCTGACCTCACAAATGCTCTTCTGGAAGAATGGTCAAACATTCCCATAGGCACTCCTAAACCTTGTGGACAGCCTTCCCAGAAGAGTTGAAGCTGTTATAGCTGCGCTGTGCTGGCGGTGTCACGTCGCTCGTAGCTGTTATGTGACAGTTTGTTCATTGATCTTTCTCTTCTAGTTTGGCCTCATATGCCTATGTATTGCGCAGAGGCGCCTGGGTCCTTTAGTCGCCCCTGGTTGGTGGAGGATCACCCCTATTTGGCTTTTTGCATATGTCCATGCTATGGGCAACTGAATTGGGTCTGGATTGAGATAGCTGTGTTCTGTCTCTTCTCTCCCCCCATTGCAGTTTGGCTCAGATTGGACGTATAGTTCGTCCCTTATTGACAAATCAAGATTGCCGGCCTTCTGGACGAGCATTGGGATTTGCTTATAAGATCCCCTCCTTCCCTTCCCCTTTCTACACATCTGCCGCCTACTTGCCGGGTGAGGGGGCCAATTCACCAGCAGCAAGGGAGCTGAGCCTCTCCTACACACTCTATGAAACTCCCTGAAGAAGAGATTGTACACCTAATTTCTCGAAACGCGTTGGTTATTTAATCTACCATCTTGTTGTGAAAGAGGCCCATGTATTTAGTTAATTTCTTGTCTGCTTGCCCCACTGTTTTGTATTCACCTTCTAGCCCTCCCTAGTCTTCCTGCTCCCATTGATGCTTTTATACCATTTTTAATAGAGAATTTTATACTAATTTTCTTGGTGTACATTCCTCTTCTGTTGTCCAAGTAGGCTCTTAAAGTCATCTATTGGAAGGATCTCTCCTTTTTGTTTAGCTGCAAAGGGTGGGCCAACTCAAAATTGAACCCATGGACTAAGACTGGGATGCCATTAAAGTTCATGTGCGTGTAAAGGCAGGTGTCCCAATACTTTTGGTAATATAGTGTAGATAAATAAATAGAGAGAGCGATATACAGTAAATAGATAGACAGATAAATTGTTTTAATCAGTGACTAGTGCTCAATAAAAAGATATATCATACCAATAAACCTGTGCTGTGTTTGTCTATTACTAGCTTGCACCTCATCATATAATAAAACCCTTTGTGCACATTGAAGCAATAAACATTATGAAAGCATGCATAGTATTGAAACATATAAACATCTAAATAATAGAAGTCCAATAACTGCTCCCAAGTGGTGTTCTGATTATAAAAAAGCCACATCCTAACTTCCAGGTAGCGCGATGATGTTACTAAAAGCCTGCCTGAGGTTTATTGACTGCATAGCCACCTAAATCTACATAGATTGATAGAGAACATTCAAAGCTAAATGAAAGAGAGAAAGAAAGAACCTATTGATATAACTGCATTACCTTTATTTTCTGAATTAAAAGAGATCCAGGATTCATTAAAAAAAATACATTATATATATATATATACACACACACACTATATTACCAAAAGTATTGGGGCGCCTGCCTTTACAAGCACATGACCTTTAATGGCATCCCAGTCTTAGTCCATAGGGTTCAATATTGAGTTGGCCCATCCTTTGCAGCTATAACAGCTTCAACTCTTCTGGGAAGGCTGTCCACAAGGTTTAAGAGTGTCTATGGGAATGTTTGACCATTCTTCCAGAAGAGCATTTGTGAGGTGAGGCACTGATGTTGGATGAGAAGGCCTGGCTTGCAGTTGCCACTCTAATTCATCCCAAAGGTGTTCTATCGGGTTGAGGTCAGGATTCGCTCATCCATGTCTTTATGGACCTTGCTTTGTGCACTGGTCCAAATCATTTGGTTGAGGGAGGGTTATGGTGTGGGGTCGTTTTTCAGGGGTTGGGCCCCTTAGTTCCAGTGAAGGGAACTCTTAAGGCGTCAGCACACCAAGACATTTTGGACAATTTCATTCTCCCAACTTTGTGGGAAGAGTTTGGGGATGCCCTCCTTCCTGTTCCAACATGACTGCGCACCAGTGCACAAAGCAAGGTCCATAAAGACATGGATGAGCGAGTTTGGGGTGGAGGAACTTGACTGACCTGCACAGAGTCCTGGCCTCAACCCAACAGAACACCTTTGGGATAAATTAGTGCAGAGACTGTGAGCCAGGCCTTCTCTCCAACATCAGTGCTTGACCTTGGCCTGGCCTTAAGATCAAGAACTGAGCAATCAAACACTGCTGATTGCTCGGCTCTCTGTCTTCAGGCTGCAGAGAGCAGGTGACTGTCAGTCACAGGCTCTCTGCTCTGCCCCTCCAGCGCTCACTGGAGCGCTTGGCTTTGAAGGGGGTGGGAGCAGTTGGCTCAGGCTCTCAGCAGTTCACTGGGAGGCTGAGCCAGCTGCCCGTCCAGGCATCTGGGTGGACCCCGACCATAAAGTCGGGATCTTTTCTGAGCCTGGACCAGCTCTATGACATCAGCCGACAGTGGACTTTAGCACACTGTCAGCAGAAAACAGGAGTACAGAACGAACTGCACTCATGTAATCCATAGGAGAAAAATACAAAACTTTGGCCATACTTCTCCTTTAATTCAGTTTGTAATTCATATTTTCTCACCTAAAAGTGGATGGGTAACCTGGAAATGCATTCTTTGCATTAAGGTAAAAAATCTTCTGTGATCAGCCCCCCCAAATACTTACCTAAACCTGATCACAAACCAGTGCTTCTCTCTCTCTCTCCTCGCTGGACATGGAGGCAGGAATGAGGGGCGGGGCAGAGCGGGCCAACTCTAGATCAAGCCCACAAGAGTGCCCCCTATAGCAAGCAGCTTGCTATAGGGCACTCAGAAGGCAGGAGAGGCCAATGTGGGACCCCAGAAGAGGAGGTTCGGAGCTGCTCTGTGCAAAACAAGGAGCATTGCAAGGAGCAGGTAAGTATAAAATGTGTAGCAGGTACCGCTCTAAACTGCCTGTCATGTCCCTGCATGAGTTTCTCTCCCTCCACACACAGAGATCAGATTACACTGCACTTGAAATTGTGTTCCTATGGGGAGAATGGTTACAACAACCAATGGGGGAAGCTTTTACAAGAGCAGCAGCAGAAGGATTCCTGAGAGCAGCAGTGCCTTATGGGGGAGTCTATTTAAAGCGGTAGTAAACTCAGCCTAAGAATCCTAAATCAATCCAGATTAGTATTCCACTATACATAACTAGTCATTTTAAGATACAGATGATTAATATAAAATTGCTTACATTCCATAATCCAAGACTTTTATAACGCTTCCACACAGCATAAGACGCGGCCATTATAACTACTGTCTTCTGCGTCTTTACAATAATGTATTTCCGCCCTCAGTATTCGGAGATGTCGAGAATCTCGCGCATGCACATTAGTTCCGATAACCAAGCCTCGCTTTCGGGTCAGATTTCTATGGGAACACTATTTAGAGGATAGCAGGGGCACCAGGAAATGCCTTGCAATGTGGAAGCATTGCTATCAAATATCGCGTTAGGTCGGGGCTGACGCCATCACAAGGAGATGACGTAGCCCCGGTATAGACGCTGCATTTTTCCGGCAGCCTTAGCTTGCCGGAAAATGAGGGGATATCGGCGCATGCACCAGACACGTCATATGCACAAAAATTAAGGATTTCTGGGAAACTGAGCAGGTAAGGAGACAGCAAACACCGGCATGTTAATCTTTATTACAGCTGTAATATTAGCTCTAAAAATGATGTGGAGGGGTTTACTACCGCTTTTAAGCAGAGACTGAGGCCTGATTCAGTCTCTTTGGACAGCGTGATCGATCAGTGAGGGCCATGTGTGCTTTTACAGCGGGACTGCATCCTGCCGTCTACACACAGTGATCCAGTGGGCTACATTTCCACAGTGTTCCAGCGGATGACCTGCAGAGCCAGCCCTACTACCGCCTGAGTCTGTTCCAGGTCCAGCAGCAGCGGTAGCGATAGATCTGGGAGAGCTGCAAGGAGTGCAGTGGAGGCCGTTTTCCAGGAGTATTAGAGTGGGAGTATTTCATCAGCCCCAGAGTCGGCATCAATATCATCATCATCTGAGCAGCCGGACCAGTTGTCTGCAGTCACTCGTTTGGTTGGGTGAGCGGGCTCAGGCCCATCCATAAGAGTACTGATCTGTCTAATATAAACCCTTCTAAGAAAATTAGTAAACGTCTGAGCATTACTATTAGGCTGTGGAGGCTTGGTTACAATTACTTGAGTGCACTGGATTGCTGCTAGTTGCAAGCTTACCTTAAAGTCAGTAATCACTGTGAAGGTTTCCATTCATTTCAGTAAAGTTGCTATTCTACCTTTTTTGGCATATCCTGAGGATTAGAGGACACAGTTACTTAATAGGTACCTAACTCTGGAATAACAATAACAGAACCAACAGAAGACACATGGAACTTTAATCATGGCTCCGCTTCAACTACAGATACTCCCCGATACTCCCCCCCCCCCCCTCCCCACTTAGCAGGACTCAGGGCTGTTATACTTTTTTTTATCACTGGATTACCCTAAGAACTCTCTGAAATAGAGCAGGAAAATTCAAATAAGCGATAATATAGTGCACTGAAGTTATACCAGTTTAGCTGTAATCTTGTAGAGTGGTATTGATTCATTTGTGTTACATTGAGTGGTATCAATTTACCTTTCGTTCATCAATTCCCAGCTAATCTCATCATTATCTGTTATTGATTGACTTTGAGTGAACTCCCCTTTTCAACACCTATCGGTGAACATTCAGGTATTTTGACTAAACTCAATGGGAGGAATCCAAGTGTAACCTTTAATATTTAACTGCCAGTGAAAAGGAGGGAGTAGAGATCTACAATCTGCTCTTGTCTCCCTTTTATTCACTAAGGTTTCAAAGGCATGTTAATGTTGTCTAGACATATTTATAAGTATGTGACTTAAGAGTGAACTGTTAATCCTTCACATGTGTGATACAATTCGTGTTTAATTTGGAGTTCCACTTTAATGCAACAGAGATTTAAGTAAATACTTCAAACTCTACTATTGTGTCACTTCTTGAAAGGGAACTGACTCAAATAGTGATTCCAGGTGTGCCAGAGGGGAGTGAGGCTGTTATTGGGGTTGAGAGGCAGAGTAATGGACACAACATACTAAAGCAGCTCCTATGGGGGTAGTGCTACATATTTGTTATTTTTAAAAAAGAAAAATTAAGCATTAGAATCACTTCTTTACATGAGTCTGTTCTCAGTACATTGAGCTGTGCATGCTGAGCCAGCAATGCAGAGATGAATGAGCTCCCACGCAATGTGACATCATCTCAGCTGAGCCAATGAAAATGGCTGAAGATTGGTACCCGGAAGCTGATCCGGTCAAAGATGACAGCTGCCGGCAGGGAGCTCCAGGACACCACAGCACTGCATAGATGAGGTGAGTATAGTTCTGCACTCAATATAGTACCAATTTACCACTATGCCCATTTCTGGATAAGTAACAAATATGTATGTAAGCATGTGCAGTCTACTTTCTCCACTGCAGGTGGTGCTCTTCCACAGCGGCATTGCAGTTGGAGAGTCAAGAGAAACATAGCTGCTCTGTGGTTTCCTGAGTCACTGCGGAAGCTATCCAATTGGATAATTCCATGTGATTCTAGCAGCCATCTTGAGCCTATTTAAGGCCCTGGCTCCAAGGCTCGACGTGCATTTTGCGAGTGAGCAGAGTAGGGACAGGTACCCCATCTGGTAGGGATAGAACTAAAGGCAGGGAAAGGTTCCTGAGGGAAAGCATAGGGCTCACAACTTCTTTGGACTTCTTCCCGCTTGGGAACAAAATGGCCAGGCCACATTTTGCCCCTCCTAACAGGGGCTGTCAGTTCAACTAAAACCTGCTCTCAACATGCTGTTGGACCCGTAAGATGGGCTGTCTTCCCACCAGGATTATTGTGATCTGTCTGCATAATTTTCATCACACTTGGAGTGTGTGTGTTATTGCCGCTGCACCCCACCTACATGTATTGCTTACCAGTGAAAGGAGCCATTGCATGGAATGGGTTTCTCTGTGTTGCTCCGCCGATGACCTGCCCAAAACTGACCTCAGGACTCACCAACACTACTTATGGCTTGTGTTTGGTTTGAACCCAAAAGTCAGCTGTCATTCCATGGCCATATTAGGTCAATGATGTCACAAGCATTCCTGTCCCTTTGTGAATGTCAGCTGCAAGGTGGGGAATCCCTTGTCCACAGCTCATTGGCCCAGAAATGACTGCTGACTTCTGGGTTCGGAACAACCTGTTTGCAACGAGCACAAGCTCATGTGACTTACAAAAGGGCTTTATGAAAGGATGCAAAAGCCCTGGAGGGAAAAATTGGTTAACACAACATCAGCAGTATTATACAACACAGTAATAATGTAGTGAAACTGTATAGTGCAATGGAACTGGAAATATAAATAACTATTAAGTAAAAAGCCACTTCTATCAAAAAGACCAAAAAAAATGATCCCTTACAATCCTACTGGCCAGCAGTACTAAACACAGTCCTGCCGGTGTTGGGGCCTGGAGTCTTAAAGTAAATGCTCTAAAACAGAATATTTGTAATCAAAACAGGGAAAGGATCGATGCACTTAAAGGAAAAGGTCCAAGGCAATCCCAGAGGGCAGTACTATCCCACAGAACGGGTCACTGTGGTTGGTCTCTGGGTCTCCAGCAGTTTTACGAAGGCCAGCGAAAGGTCCCCCTCTCAAGCCAGCATCCTGGAGAAATTTCAGGTGGCCTTCTCCTCAAGGGTCATATACAATTGCTGACTCTCACTGGAACGCAACTGTAGTCTCTCACTAGATCCAACATATGGCGCTCTGGCTTTTAGGACCAGCTCTAACTCTGGATAGCAGTCTCAGTGTGCCTCCCTCTCTGCACAGTGGCTCTTTCAGCAGCAAAATCCCCACCTGGGCAGTCCAGCACAGGTCACAGTGACAGCAGAAGTCTCTGAGCAGCCCTACACAGAGGCTCCCTGGCTCACCATAGCACAGTCCAATGCAATGGCAGCCTTGGAGCCCTGGCACATAGCGGCAGTCTAAGGTGGAGTACCCCTTTGGCATAGAATACTTGCACTATAATTTATGTAGAACTGACTTATTTAGATGGCAGAACACGTTTTGCCATTTCCCCAAAAGTCCATTACATTTCTCTATTACATTAATCAGCCGAAAGTTCGTTTGGGCAAAAATGAATGTGTTAATTCATCAAGTCGCGGCAGGCTGTGCATTCGCCTTAATTTCCCTTCATAAATATTAAGGATGACATAACTCACAACAATTAAACATCGCTGCAGTTCTTTTCTCAACCTTGGCACATGCAGGTTACGAGTTAATTGCTTTACTGTGTATTGTTGTGGTTTTTGATATGAGATGGAGTTAAAGCGGAACTTCACCCAAAAGGGAAAGTTCTGCTTTACGTCTTCCTTTCCCCTTTTATCACATTCGGTACATTATTTTTTTTTTTTTGGGGGGGTAGTGTGTACCTAGTCTTGATAGGTATCCACTTCCACTTCGTTCGGCACCCTTCTCTTTGCCTACAGTCTTCTGGAGCACGTCACTGGTCCCAGAAAACTGCAGGACCATTCACAGAATGCGCAAGGGCAGTTAACATGCTGGTGCCATGGATCTAAAGACCGGCACAGAAACGGCCTGGGTGGGGACGGCACTGGAACAGGTAAGTGACCTTTTATTAAAGGAGAAGTACAGCCAAAGCTTGTTTGAATGCAATTCTCCCGTGGATCACAGGATAGCAGTCCGTTATGCACTACTGTGACCTGTTTTCAGCAGACAGTGGGCTGAAGTCCGCTGTCTGCTGACGTCACGAACGGTCCAAGCTCGGGCAAGATCACAACAATGGATTCGGGATTTGCTCACATGCCTGGATGGGCATCCGGCTCAGCCTCTCAGTAAGCCCATGAGAGCCTGAGCCGGCTGCTCCCGTCCACAGCTGAGCGCTCCAATGAGCCTGGGGGGGGGGGGGGGAATAAAGAGCCGTTGACTGACAGTCACCTGCCCTTTGCTCAGTGAGCTCTGAGAACCAATCGATCAGCAGTGTTTGATCGCTCGGCTCTCAGTGTTCGAGCCGGCGGGGGACCGATGCTGAAGCCTTCCTTCTTCATGCATCAAACAGAGTCAGCATCTATTTCTTTGAGTGAGGTGTGAGGTCAGAAATGGCACAATCATGTATATGTTGGTGCTTTTGAAGTTTACAGCTGTGTTCACAAATGTCTGATACAAACCAGCTCTACTGCAGCCTCTCACCTTATGTCTTGCTACAAGGTTACAATGTACCATCTGATCCCTGAAGAAGAGGAGACTGGGGATATGCTCCTGCCTGCAGCCAAGTGATGATTTCATCTTATCCTAAGCAGTCAGTGGTATGGAGCTTAAAGACAAGCATTTGTTTTGAGTGAAGAAAACTGCTTTTGTAGCTTTCTTCAGGTTTTGGTATTCCTGGAT
>BLSH010112492.1:552980-565465 GCA_018402905.1 Glandirana rugosa
GCCGGCTGCTCCCATCCACAGCTGAGCGCTCCAATGAGCCTGGGGGGGGGGGGATAAAGAGCCGTTGACTGACAGTCACCTGCCCTTTGCTCAGTGAGCTCTGAGAACCAATCGATCAGCAGTGTTTGATCGCTCGGCTCTCAGTGTTCGAGCCGGCGGGGGACCGATGCTGAAGCCTTCCTTCTTCATGCATCAAACAGAGTCAGCATCTATTTCTTTGAGTGAGGTGTGAGGTCAGAAATGGCACAATCATGTATATGTTGGTGCTTTTGAAGTTTACAGCTGTGTTCACAAATGTCTGATACAAACCAGCTCTACTGCAGCCTCTCACCTTATGTCTTGCTACAAGGTTACAATGTACCATCTGATCCCTGAAGAAGAGGAGACTGGGGATATGCTCCTGCCTGCAGCCAAGTGATGATTTCATCTTATCCTAAGCAGTCAGTGGTATGGAGCTTAAAGACAAGCATTTGTTTTGAGTGAAGAAAACTGCTTTTGTAGCTTTCTTCAGGTTTTGGTATTCCTGGATGGAGCTCCGTAGTTTGGAGATCCCATAGTGTCTTGGGCGGGATGGAATGTCCAACCCAGTGTCCGGCTTTTGTGGAGGACCAGCAGGGTATGTGCTCAGGTGCAAACAACCCTTATAATGGAGGTGTAGGAATAGCTCAGGGCTCTACCCAAGAGAGACAGGAGGTCTTCAGGAGTCAGAGAGGCTGCATGTGGCAGCCAGAGCATGTGTATCTGCAAGAGACAGATAACGACCTGAGGACTAAGGCCAGAGAGGAGCTGTGGGAGTTAGAGTGAAGCCGTCTGTGCTGAAGAACCTATGGTCTGGGCGAACAGCATAAAGAGGAGCGGTGCTGTGGTTAAAGCTGAGTGAGAGTTTAAGAGCCAGGTAGGCTGGCATTTTTTCATTTGTGCATATTGCTAGAGAAGAACCTGTGTGTGGGAAACCTTATGTGTTATAGACTTTTGGTTTTCCTTTTAATAAGTGGGCTACTGGGCCCTCAAACATAGTTCCTGACTTACGTGAACTTACTGGAAAACGCACCTACCACTGAGTTAATGATCCCCCGTGTCACTATATATATATATATATATATATATATTTATTTCAAATAAACAGAATAAAATGATAAATATAAATGAATAAAAAATATTGTATATGAGTTTTTACTTTAAGCTCAGATTTAAATGGAGATGTTCTTTTAAGCTAACACTACTTAGAGCCATTGTGAGTTAGATCACACACCCGTGACTCTTTCACAGATTGTCCAAATAAATTTAAGACTTCGACAGAATAATAAAATTAAATGACTACAGCGAGCGCAATGCCATCTTGTAAAATAACTTTTGAAAACTGCAGCCAGAGAAAAGCACCATTTGAAAATAAGCACCGCAAGGTATCTTAAATACATCTTTTCCAAGTCACACACCATTTACCAGATTTAAGTGTCTCTTGTCTCAGGATTTTGACAGCAGAGCGGAATTTCTGACAGATCCTCAGAATTTCCTCCTATTTTAAGATTATTCCAATGGGACCTTGTTACACCCTTTCTAGGATTCTACACCAGCTGTTATGTCTTCTCAACATTCCTCTTGAAGACCCATCAAGGAATAGTTTGATTGCAAAGATCTAATTGTCAAGTTTTATGACATCTCCAAGGGCTGGGAGTTCTGCAGAAATAGAAGGGAAAAATATATCATTTCACACAGCGAGGAACATTTACTATAAAATGAACCATCCTTTTAAGTAGAACCTTCACTTACAGTCACTTCACATGTTATAGAGATTCGCTACCGACACTTGACAAACAGGGGCCCAGAACTTCAGAGTGAAAATTGGCACGTGGCTTCTGCTGCTCTGTGTTTCAGAACTTTGCTTTAAAGGTAAGCTCCCATCAAAACCTTTGAATAGGTACAGGGAGCACATTCTACCAGCTTTAAACTTCAGCTTTTCATTCAGAAATTGTTCTGGTGCACTAGTTCTCCTTAGTCACTTACATATAGGTAATCTGATGATCTGAGACCCCAGGCTTGTGAAGGGATTCAGGCGATGGTGGTCCTCAGCGGTCCAAGAGGACGGACCAAAAAACAGATTGGAGACCCATAAAAAGACCCAAGGTATCAACTGTAAAAAAAAAAAGAGAGGAGGGAGACAGGAGAGCCCTTATAGTGTAGTATGTATCTAAATGTAGATAACTCCTCAATTAACCACTTCAGCCCCGGAAGGATTTCCAGCTTTAGGACCGGAGCCCTTTTTGCGATTTGGCACTGCGTCGCTTTAACTGAAAATTGCGCGGTCGTGCGACGTTGTACCCAAACGAAATTTGCGTCCTTTTTTTCCCACAAACAGAGCTTTCTTTTGGTGGTATTTGATCCCCTCTGCGTCATTTCTGTTCGCCGCTATAAACAAAAGAAGAGCGACAATTTTGCAAAAAACCCAAATTTCTTACTTTTTGCTAGAATACAAATCAAAAAAAAAATATAAAAAAAAAATTTTTTCACCGTTTTTGGCCGATTTATATTCTTCCTCATATTTGCGATAAAAAAAATCGCAATCGGCGTTTATTGATTGGTTTGCGCAAAAGTGGTCGCGTTTACGGATGATGAGAATTCATTTTTGGGGTTTTTTTTTTTACTAGTAATGGCGGCGATCTGCGATTTTTAGCGGTACTGCGATATTTGAGCGGACATGTCGGACTATTTTGACACTTTTTTGGGACCATTGGCATTTATACAGCGATCAGTGCTATAAAAATGCACTGATTACTGTGTAAATGTCATTGGCAGTGAAGGGGTTAACCTGCAGGGGGCGCTCTAAGGGTTAACTATGTCCCCTGGGCGTGTTCTAACTGTATGGGGACTGCACTATCTGGGGAAGGGAAGTGGTCACAGCCTTCCTATACAGGAAGGCTGTGATCACAGCCCTTCCCCCTTCACACAGAGCGGAGGTCCGTGTTTACATACACGGACCTCCGTTCCTCCGCTCGGGGGGGCCATCGCGGGTAGCCGGCGGCAATCCAAGCCGCCGCACCCGCTCCCTGGCCCTCCCCGAACACAGTGAGCGTGTGGGCGCGCCTCCGGTGGCGCGCGCTCACTAAGCTCGATCCCGCAGCTGCCGTCGTATGATGGCGTTTTGAGGGAACGAACCACTTTGCTGCCGTCAAATGCCGATCGGCGGTCGGCAAGTGGTTAAGAGAAATGGAAAAAAAAATACTTACATCCATCTCATGAGGTTGCGGTGACCCAGGTGGGTAAAACCATGCAACCTTCCATGAACTGGGTGAAATTGGTCACTCTCAATGCTTCCTGGGTCCCAATACTGGATCTTTAATGGGTTCTCAGGTGGGTATTGCAATGGTAGGATCAGAGGAGATAAAAGGCCTGTAGGTGAAACAAATGGCAGAGGTAGTGTGATGTCTCTAAAGATGGGTTGGAGCCATGAAGTTAGAGCTCACAAGAACACGCTCGGGTGGAAAGTAAACTGGGATATGAAAAACGTGTGCATTACTGTAAACTGATGAAGTGGCACGTTATAGCCACAAAGCACATCTTTTGGTGAAATAAAGCCATTAGACAAACATAAAAGCTATTTGATGTTTGTCTAACTTGATAACTCTGACCCATCCTTAGAGCCACGGCACTGGCCTCTGCCATTCATTTCACCAACATGCTTTTTACCTCCTTTCATCCTACCTGGCTTGTGATGCAAAACAGTTCTCGCACTTGCATAAGCACCACAGGATATTTTACATCCCTAATATTCACTGATTTGGTGATATCCTTGTCATCGCTTAAAGTGGAACTTCACTTGGTTGAAGGAAAATAAAAGAACCAATAGGATTTCTTGAGATTTTTAAGGTGCCAACCAACAATACATACGTTTAAAACATTTTTACAAAAAAAATTGAACAACATATCCCATAGTTTCTATTAAGCATATATTTTTGATAGGTGCCACAAATATGTTGCTAGACATAATTATCTTGACATGTTTCGCCTTCTATATGGCTTCCTCAGGAGAATATATTACAATATGCAGGGTGCATCAACAATCTAAACCGGAGAACATAGAGAAAAACTGTTTATGTCTACACAATTTTCTTTAAAATGCATATACATTATGCAACAACTTTTTTTAAGCTATGGAAAAAACATTTTTTCTGTTGTTTTCCAGAAAAAAAATTACATTTTCTGAAAAATTGAATTTTTTTTTTTTTTTTACAAATTAAACTTTGTTTTGTTACATTGTGAACATGAAATGCACTGTATATACAATTAATATATTTGAAATAAAAGCACAGCTTATTCAATAAACTAAACTTGCTTTTTACAATTTATTTTTTTTATTACAAATGGAATAACAAGGACTGTATATGATAAGAAGATTTCAATTATACCTGAGAACAGGTAACCAACCCACTTTCCCTCAAAATAATGTAAAATCAACCTGCCAATATGCATTTTCAGCTATTGACAATGCTGATCCAGAAGCATATATTGCTTTTGCAAGAGATTGACAAATGTTCTCCTGATTTTCAGGTGTCATTTTATCTATAAATGAAGGGATTGTGTATGTTTGGGAGGCCATGGTTTGCAACAATTCCTTACTTGAAGATGCTGCTGGTGAAGAAACTTTGTGATGATCCAGAAGCAGCAGAAAGTGTTTCTGAAATGAGAACTCTGGAGGGAAAAGCTACTTGCACTTCCATTCTGGTCATCATTTCATTCTATAAAGTACATTTTAATGTTTAGAAAAAGTATGACCCAGCACACATATAAATTGATAGCCTCCATCCCTGGATATTGTTTGAACAAAAAGGAGAGTAATTTGATGGGACTTTTAATGAAGCAAAAATAATACAAAATTGTACAAATAAAAATGTATTTTAAACAAATAATTCTTTCAAAAAACCTTTCATTTCATAAAAATCCATGGACCCAACTTTGATGTACCATGGTAACGTGCACATTGCTACATATTGAAACACATGATTTCCAAGAATAAATAGCTGAAAATAATGAATTCATACATGGAATGATACAATGCTTCGATCTAACTTGTCTTTGCATCTTTTCAAAGCTTTACGCGATTTGTGGCTACACTGCCACTCAGCAGGAGCAGGATACAAGAATATGCTATACACAGATGGATAAACAAAAATAAAATAGAAATTAGCACTTAATGCCCTTTCAGAGGAAGGGGGATGGTGACAAAGAACAGGAGGTCTGTTACCTGTGAATAGACTTACAATTAAGCCCAGCTTCTGAAGGTGAACCATGGGGACCTCCAAAAAACTGTCAGCCCTGGGGGTGAGGCAAGGAACCCCACCCAAGACAGCGAAAAGCCAGGGAAGGTCAAACCACCACCACACAGTCCATGTGTCTTGCGAGTGTATGTTTGATGCCATGTCGGTCTGCAAAAGTGTGAAAGGATGAAAAATAAATGTAATGTAATGTGGTGCAAAAAAAAGTGGGTGTTTAAAATCGTGCATGGTGCAGGTGAATGAAATGAACTGCTATCAAACTATGTATCCAGAGATGAGGCTCTCAGGTGTAATAAGTGTGGTGGAAAATAAAGAAAAAAAATCTGACCATAAACAGTGAATGAGCAATGATATGGTAAAAACGCACCAAGCCAGGAAGTGAGTGGAATCAGCATGATGTACCTGTGTGATTGAGTCCAGTGTGTGTGCTGTGGATGTCGCCCTCTCTGGTGATGGCTCATGTGTGACGGCATGCCGGCCAACCCGAGCCATATATACCCCCGATCATGGGCGGGTCCAAGCCAGCATCATCTGCTACAGCCAGAGGGGGCGGGGGGGGGAGACAACAAGGCCAGATCCAATAAAGTATTTGTTAATGTCTTTAGAGCACAACTGGCATGTAAGGATGTGATTTGTCATCATTGTAGCATTTGGAAAAGAATACTTATCACAATAATTGCAAATTGCAGTTTTGCTCTTAGCAGAAATTGCACTGTGGAAATGTTTCCAAACTCCAGATAATGGCCACGATATGTTACTGAAAGGAGGAAAAGAAAATCCAATTTACTGAGCAGGCTATAGGTAAACACTATGCTGAGAGTTTCTACAGTGTAATAAAGATTTCTTCTGAGTTGCCAGGCTGCACAAATGTAATTAACCACTTGCCAACTGTGTAATGTATATACATGGCCGCAAGGTAGATCAATTGTTCTGGGAGGGCACACTATAACGTCCTTCCAGAATCACGCTCTTGCACGCCCCCTGGGGCGTGCACCCCGAGCATCCGTAAATGGCCGTTCGCATGACGGAGCGATCAGATGTAAACAAGCTGGCAAATATCTAGCTTGTCTCTCCCCTTTCCGCACCGAGCGGTGCAGTGTGAGAGGAGAGGGGGGAGAGATGAGAAGCAGCGGTGCTGTGGGCAGGATCTGAAGTGCCCACAACACTGCTATGTGCCAGTCTGGACCCCCCATCTATCCGTCCATGCATGCTCACCCATCCAGCCTCATCCATGCTCACCCATCCAGCCTCATCGGTCACCCATGCATCCATGTTCACCCATCCGTGCTCACCCATGCATCTGCGTTCACCCATCCAGCCATGCTCACCCATGCATCCGTGTTCACCCATCCAGCCATGCTCAACCATGCCTATGGAATGTCTACTTTCCAAAAAGGGGTCATTTGGGGGGTATTTGTTAGGGTCTCAAGAAATGAGATAGGCCGTTAGTACATCAGGTGTGATACATTTTCAGTGATTGGCACCATAGAGTGTAGACTCTATAACTTTCACAAAGACCAAATACTATACACTTATTTGGGTTATTTTTACCAAATATATGTAGCAGTATAAATTTTGGCCAAAATTTATGAAGAAAAATTACTAATTTGAAAAAGTTTATAACAGAAACAAAGAAAAATGCTTTTTTTCAAACTTTTTACAATTATAGCGCAAAAAATAAAACTCCCAATGGTGATTAAATACCACCAAAAGAAAGTTCTATTTGTGTGAAAAAAGAACAAAAATGTAATATGGGTACAGTGTAGTGACTGAGTAATTGTCATTTAAAATGTGAGAGCACTGAAAGCTGAAAATTGGTCTGGTTAGGAAGGGGGTTTAAGTGCCCAGTGGTCAAGTGGTTAAAAATGACATTGTCACTGACCCCAAGGTTCGGATGAGGCTTAAGCCGTATCGTATTCCCGAGGTCCGCAGACAGGCCATAGCTGAAGAAGTACAGAGGATGTTTGACCTCAGGGTGACAAAAGTGAATGGTGTAGTCCTAACCCCATGGTTCCCTAAGATTTTGTAACAATCTCTGCAAATGAAATGAAGGGTCAAAGTTTGACACCCCATGCCCTGGGTTGATCAAATAGTGGAGAAGCTGGGCCTCTTCAGGTACATAACCACCCTTGATCTCACTAGAGGGTATTGGTAGGTTCCCCTGACAGAGGAAGCAAAAGAGAAAACAACTTTTGCAACTCTGGAGGACTTGTGGTAGTATGTCCGGATGCCCTTTGGGTTAAATGGAGTTTTCACTACATTCCAGCAGGTGATGGATAAGATTCTTAGCCCACAACAATGCTATTCAGCAGCCTATCTAGATGATATGGTTATTTGGAGCACAGGTTGGGAAAGTCACTTACCGAAAGTCCAGGCTGTCATAATTTCTATTAGAAACACCAGTTTAACCGCAAACCAAAAGTGTGCCATAGGGTTAGAAGAGGCCTGGTATCTGGGATACACCATTGGGCAGGGCCTAATCAAACCCCAAATCCATAAGGTAGAAGCCATGAAAGACTAGCCTGCTCTTGCCACCAAGAAACAAATGAGGACCTTCCTAGGTATGGTTGGGTATTAACGGAGATTCATCCCAAACTTTGCCACAATGACAGCACCATTAACTAACCCTACCAAGGGCAGAAGCTCCTTTGTAGTAATTAAGTGGAATCCTGAGGCTGAAGCAGCTTTCCAAACTCTGAAGGAGGCCCTGTGTAAACAGCCAGTCCTGGTAGACCCAGACTTCAACAAAGAATTTTCAGTCCAGATTGATGCCTCCAGTATAGGTCTGGAGGCTGTCTTGTCCCAGGCAGTGGGCTGAGAGGAACACCCGGTGGTCCATTTGAGTTGGAAGCTGACCCCTGCAGAGGAAAATTATAGTATTGTGGAGCTAGAGTGTTTGGCTATTAAGTGGGCCTTGGAGGCACTATTAAGTGGGCCTTGGAGGCAGTACTACTTGCTGGGGCAACACTTTGGACTCACTTCCGAACATGTTCCCTTAAAATGGAGGGCCCAGGCTAAGGTCCACAATGCAAGGGTTACCCATTGGTTCCTAGACCTCCCAGATGTTTCCTTTAAAGTAGAGCACAGGGCTGGGCGGAAACCAGAAAAATGTGAATGCCCTTTCTAGAATACACTGTTTGATAGCTGGTGTTCAAACCCACGGGTTCAAACAGAGGGGTGAGGTATGTGACAAACAGCCTGTCAGTTATCGATGGAGCATATCTGCCACACAGAATTTTGCAGTTCTTAAAGCGGAGCTCCACGCAAAAGGGGAAGTTCTGCTTTCAGCACCCCCTACCCATGCCATGTCATTTTTTTTTTGGGGAGGGGGGGCGGGGGAGCAGGTACCTAATTTTGACAGGTACCGGCTCCCACTTCCGCTCGAGTCGCCTAGTTCTCCTCTTCCCCTCCCTCCCTGCAATCTTCTGGGACATGTCACAGATCCCAGAAAGTTGCCGGGCCATTGAGGAGGCGCAGTGCGACTTGCGTATGCACAGTGCAGAATCGGCTGTGAAGCCACAAGCTGTCACAGCCGGGTGCCCATACTTGTAATGCTGGGAGGGAGAGAAGCGAGGATTCAGGCAGACACATTGCTGGATCATGAGACAGGTGAGTGAGTGTTTATTTAAAGTCAGGAGCTACACGTTTTGTAGCTGTTGACTTAAACACAAAAACGAGTGGAACTCCGCTTTAAGCTCTGGAAGTAGCAAGGGGTTAAGCACTGCCCACACTGTGCTCACCACCTGGGTTATAATTTGGGTTAATCAGTGCAGACTGTGAGGGAACATGTATCAGAATATATATGAGCAAAAAAACACAAAAAAGACACGAGCAACTTTAAAAAGCTACAACACCTTGTTACAAAAGTGCAAAAAAAGGGGTAACTATACCGTAAAACAAAGTGCAGATGTGCATTAATAAATTAATGTACTTCAGTTAGATCTATTGACTAGCCAAGGAGGCTTAAAACCGTCTGCTGAGCTTTTGTTTTGGGACTGTATCCCTGCATGGGAATTCTTGTTTTGTTGCACACGATGGCCAATAAACATGGGCAGGAAGCCCTTTAACCTAACATAAGACTTGGATTACCTGTCTGCAAGCTCTCCACTTGAAGCTGAACCCCACAGTGGATACAATTATGGCCAATACTCTATATACATATGAAATGATAAGTATATATTGGATGCAAGGCATTTATTGCGCCAAGTCACATTTTTCGCTGTTAAATAGGCTTTATGCAATCAGATCTGGATTTAAAGCAGATTACCATACCTGGTTGTGCTGGGGTAAATGCAATGCATTTATCTGATTGATTACGCACTATACACATATACAGAAAGAAAAAGAGGAACTAAACTCTGGAAGATTACGGGAGGTATTCTTGTGTCCACGGAGGCTTTCTAGTAACACAGATAACGAAAGACGGCTCAAATCAGTTGAGACATGTTTCTCCGGAGCAAGCAATTTAAAATCTGCTTTTGGTGCTGCTCTTCTGAAAATGCAGTAATTGGCTGACGGAATCAGACAAGTGAATTGCAGGATTTAATTACGTCCAATGAAAACTTTCAAGCAGTAGAGACCAAAGGATGGAGAATTGTAATGGAGAGGCAATAGAATGACAGATAGTGTTGAAAGATGGTCATTTTCGCTCACTGTAACACAGAAATCAACTTGGATTACTCCGGATTGTGATTCTCAGAAATCGGAACGAACCTTAAAACCGAACTCCAGGAAATCTAAAAATTCTCCTGCTTTAACCGCTCATTTCTGTCTAGGGAATATGGAAAAGCAGATGTACCTTACCCCAGTGGTTCTCAAGCCTGTCCTCAAGTATCCCCAACAAGCCATGTTTTGGGAATTTCTCTTAGATAAAATAGCTGTCCAAAATACCAAGCCATTGACTTGGATTTAAAGCACCTGTGCAAGATGAAGGAAAACCTGCAAACATGGCCTGTTGGGGGTGTGACGAATGCAGGTATCAGATCGCTGCCCTCCTCACCGACCGGCGACCGAGGACCCCCCTGATTTAATACCACACTTGTCACAAACGTAACAATGCCACTCTCAGCTGCTTTCAGCACAAAGATTTCCCAGTTTGCAGGACCACCGTCTAAGTGTCAGCCTCCTGAGAGTGATTGTTACCGGGCTAATTCAAACAATTAACCCTTTCACTGCCACCCCTTCTGGATGCCGGCCAGAAGACCCTTATGTTAGCAATACCAGTATTTCAGAATAACCGCCTGTACACACACTGTCACCGCAGACAGATATATTCAGATGCGTTATTCTAAAAACAGTAGCGCTCTTCAAAGGAACAGATTCGTAATAGTTGCATTAAGAGCTTTAGGGACAAAATTAACACTTTTCAAAATAAGGTTTAAAAATGAAAAGGTCAAGTTTTAGGTGCAATAAATTATTTACAGAAAAATAAGTACAAAGTGAGACAAAATGACAGCGAAAGAGAGCAGAATGAAAAAATACCTTGCATTTGACATGTTGCCTAATCAGTGTTGAAGATGATTTCCTGGTCCTCTGATGTTTCATTGATGGTGAGGACTGCCCCATTGATCTTGGCAGTCCTTTTTTCTCTGAATCACTAGGGGTGGAGCCATACTTCTCTGGCCATTCAATAAAAGAGGGCATTTCCTTAGACAATGTCCAGGGCTGATCGTGGAGATACATGCCTCATAATCATGCATGGATCATAACTTGTGATTGGACCGTCCGACACATTTCACAGCAAGAAATGTAATTTCAGCTTGCATAAAGCTTTCAAATGACTCCAAACACGAGGATTCTGAGACCTTCCCGGACCTTGGGGAAGGAACAGACTAATTCTACCCCTCCTTGGGTAACAAGGGGTGAATGTATATACTTCAATTATCCGGGCCGAAATTCTACATTCAAATATGTATGTTTTATCACCATAGTATATTCCTACTGGAAATTATGGGTTGATGTAGCTTTTATGTAAGTTTAAGGCAGAGAGAGAGAGAGTCATCCCTAGGTCAGACCTGCCAGGGTAATTTATGGGCCAACATCAGTTTGTTGTATGTTTATTCAAGATAAGCGGACAGGCCTTCTCCTGGCCTGGTCATAAACCATAATCAGAGGCCCCTTTTTAGTTGATCTGGCCAGAGACAGAGGGGGTGTAAAGGAAAAGCTTGTTCTAACTGCCATGTTAGGAGAGAAACAGAACCTAACCCTTTATGTAGCTTCTCTTCCAAGATGGAGTCAGTGTCGCTTTGGGCCTGGTATCATTACCTTGCATGGGTCTCACGCGTGATACCATCACAGGCGGTACTTGAGGACAGGGTTGAGAACCACTGCCTTACCCAATTCTTGGCTCCTGCAAGCTCTACTGTCCTGCTATACCAGTCCCTGTAGCAGGGGCGTTGCTAGGTGGGAAAAAGACCAGGGGCTCCAGCCCGAAGAAATGTGGCGCGTGTAGCACGCTGCGGCAAAAAATGGGTGTGGTCAAAATGAAATAGGGGCGTGGTTTAAAGGGGCGTGGCTCACACCTGAGATGAATAAGGGATGGGGGGAGGAAGAAAGAAAGAAAGAGATAGGGAGAGAGGGAAGGAAAGAGAAGAGAAGGAAGGAAAGAAGTCAGGATGGAGGGACAGCAGGCCCAGATCCTTCACCACAATAGCAATATGTGTATTTCAGAAAGTTTAACAATCAGCAGATAAAGATACTCCAAACGCTTCAATCATCCCGGCACCATGGTTGTTATGGTGTCAGGATGATTGAAGCGCATAATTTCTATTATTACATTGTAATATAAAATTAAATATTTCAACTCACCATAATGCAGAATCAGTGGGAGCCCCGAGCGTGTCACTTGCCACATCGCCTGCCACCAGATGTCCCTAGCGGAGTTCCTCCTTCCATCACAGGTGCCCCAGTAGAGTTCCTCCTTCCATCACAGGTGCCCCAGCGGAGTTCCTCCTTCCATCACAGGTGCCCCTCAGCAGAGTTCCTCCTTACATCACAGGTGCCCCAGCGGAGTTCCTCCTTCCATCACAGGTGCCCCAGAGGAGTTCCTCCTTCCATCACAGGTGCCCCTCAGCAGAGTTCCTCCTTCCATCACAGGTGCCCCAGCGGAGTTCCTCCTTCCATCACAGGTGCCCCTCAGCAGAGTTCCTCCTTCCATCACAGGTGCCCCTCAGCGGAGTTCCTCCTTCCATCACAGGTGCCCCTCAGCAGAGTTCC
>BLSH010112492.1:565888-592354 GCA_018402905.1 Glandirana rugosa
GGAATTTTAAGAGGGAACACCGCCCCGACGAGGACGTAACGTTCCTAATTGACGAGTAAATCAGATGTGGGGTGTAAGGTTTCCAGTCAACAAGGAGTCATAGGAGTAACTATAACTGGACGTAACCAAAACTAGTCGCCCGCTCGCGGCTCTATCAAGCCGCTCGCCTGCGGCTTCAGTCAGGTCTCCCGCCCGCCGGGCGGGTGACCTGGCGCCGCCATTAAGGGCCCCTCGGGAGGCTCGGGGCTGAGGGCGTGGGACTCGGGGCTCCAGCCCCCATAGCCACCCCTTGGCGACGCCCCTGCCCTGTAGCCTCTTCTTCCCCATGCGTCGGCAGTCTAAGGTCCTCTGACGTCATCAAAACCAATGCAGGTCAATATCAATGAGGATACTGAGGAACAACTGACCTTTGGAATGTGGGGTGTAGACTAAATGAGCAGTTAATCCTTGCAATGCAGGAGCAGCCCCGCCACAAGGGAGAATTTTAAGGCTTCTTAGAGTTGGGTTTTAAAGGAAACCCACATTGTAGGACTGTGCACAAAATTGACTCTAGTTATGAGGATTTCCTGTGGTCTCCTTACAGCTATCTTATTACTGACAAACCACGCCATGTTCTGTGTGGTGTCCCAATGTGAAAAGGTGAAGATCTTGGTAGAGGCAGAAGGTTGCTTTGTCATGTCAGAGCTGCCCTCTTGATGACTTATGATCTGATGACTAGGGTTGCCACCTCATCCTTTAATCCAGGACACATATTAACCACTTGCCGACCGCCAACCGCAAAGTGGTTCGATATTGCAAACCGCTGTCATACGACGACGGCTGCGAGATCGCGCACTGTGAGCGCACGCCCGCACGCTCACTGTGTTCGGGGAGGGCCAGGGAGCGGGTGCCGCGGACTCGATCGCCGCTGGCTACCCTCGATGCCCCCCCCCCGCACTGAAAGAACGGAGGTCCGTGTAAGTAAACACAGACCTCCGTTCTGTGAGAGGGGGAAGGGCTGTGATCACAGCCTTCCTCTACATGGAAGCTGTGATCACTTCCCTTCCCCAGCTAGGGCAGCCCAAACACAGTTAGAACACGCCCAGGGAACACAGTTAACCCTTAGAGCCCCCCCTGCAGGTTAACCCCTTCACTGCCAATGGCATTTACACAGTAATCAGTGCATTTTTATAGCACTGATCGCTGTATAAATGCCAATGGTCCCAAAAAAGTGTCAAAATGGTCCGACATGTTTGCCCCAATATCTCAGTACCGCTAAAAATCGCAGATCGCCGCCATTACTTGTAAAAAATAAAAAAAACATAAAAACTCCAAAAATGAATTATCATCTGTAAACGTGACCACTTTTGCGCAAACCAATCAATTAACGCTGATTGCAATTTTTTTTTTTATCGCAAATATGAGGAAGAATATAAATCGGCCAAAAACGGTGAAAAAAAATGTTTTTTTGTATTTTTTTTTTTGGATTTGTATTTTAGCAAAAAGTAAGAAATTTGGGTTTTTTTGCAAAATTGTCGCTCTTCTTTTGTTAATAGCGGCGATCAGAAAAGATGTAGTGATGATCGATACCACCACAAGAAAGCTCTATTTGTGGGAAAAAAGGACGCAAATTTCGTTTGGGTACAACGTCGCATGACCGCGCAATTGTCAGTTAAAGCGAGGCAGTGCCCAATCGCAAAAAGGGCTCTGGTCCTAAAGTGTGAAATCCTTCCGGGGCTGAAGTGGTTAATTACACGCGTTCTGTGGCTGATTAAGGTGGTAATTAAACTCACTTGGTGCCTTATCTGCATTAAATTAAACTGTGTAATTCATGTGTGCCCTAGATTAAAGGGATTATGTGGCAACCCTACTGATGACTAGTGTGGTAAAAATCTGGTGGCAGTAGAAGAGATTAAGGAAGCACAGAACCACAGAATGAATGAATGATCACCAGAGAGGTCCTAGCATTGCAGGGGCTCAGGTACAACTTCCTCTCCAGCGAGGATAACAATGAGCAGTGCAGTAGTTACATTACCAAACACCACTCCAAATCTGGTGAGACTAGCAGTCAGAGGCAGCAGTGTATTGGATGACCCCACAGTTCACATTTACAGCTGTAGGGCTGTAAGCACACGAGAGTCCAGGCACCCTCACATACCAGGAAGTGCACTGCTATCTTTTGGGAGGAATTACCATTTCTAGATGTTCCCTACAAAACAGCAAATCTTCACTTTTTGAGTTCAGGGCCACTTTAAAGTTAACCTATCAACCTTTTATACGGTACTCTACTTTGCAAGTAAAGGCCTGCGTGTAGCACAGTCACGCAATCCAGAAAGAGAAAAGTGTTGGCAGGACCAACAAGTATTTGAAACTTTAATTGCAATAATTAGGCCTCATACACACAGACGTTTTTTGATGCCGGCATTTTTTGCAGCTCTCCATGTTAGTCAATGGCCCCATAAAAACGCAGATGGGCGCCAGCGTTAGTGAGCTGCAACTAGAATCCACGGCCAGCGCGTTCTGAGGCTGTAACGTTTTGGCGTTTTTGACGCCGATGCCGCAAAATGCTCACCGACGCCAACGTTTTTAGGTTGAAAAAATAGCAGAGGATTTTTTTAAAAAAAAAAACGCCTGTTGACGCCAACGCTCACTAACGCCGAAAAAAATCCCAGATTTTGCCCTGACCTCAGACCCGACGTTTTGCTTATTTTTAAACATACGCCCGTGTGTACGAGGCCTTAAAATTAACAATGTGCATCTGTCACAAACCTGGAAAAAAAAACCTGCACTGGCAGCACTAGGAGAGTCAGACGCTCTGCTCAGGGACTGACAGCGGTGTTGATTAGAGAAGTATTCAGCAGGAAATGTCAAGACTACAGGAAAGCTGAGCAACAGTCAAACTCCTATGGGCACAAGGATTTTTTTTTTTTTTTTTATTAAAACAAAAGTTAAAGTGTTACTAAACCCACTACAGTAAAATCAGTCTGTATATGCAGCAGAGCATGCTTGTTATACTCACTGTGGAGCCTAAGAATTGTGTAAAAAGGCTGTCTTCTCTGATCCTCCCCTCCTTCCACTGTACCCTAATAATTTCCTAATAACACAGGGTCTATGGAGTTAGGCTGCACATGCTCAGTTTGGTGTGTATTGCTGGAGAGGTTTTTTTTTTCTTGGGAGAATGCATGTGATCAGCACTGTCCAGACAGAGGGTCAGGAGTCTTGCAGTCTCATAAGACGGTCGGAAAACTCCTCCTACAAGCTTTAACCAGTGCTTGGCTGGACACTAAAAGAAGTCACAAGACTGCTATATACTGCTGATGAGAAAAGGTATTTAGCAGTTTATATTTGCTAAAATAATTGCATTTCCATGTTCTGTGTACTGTGGGAGACCAGATTTAGTGAATGCAGGCTCATGGGTTTAGTAACATTTAAAAAAAAAAAAAAAAAAGAGGCAGTTAACCGGTTGCCGACCAGCCGCCACAGCTTTACTGCGTCAGGTTGGCTCGGCTGTGCAAACCTTCATCATGGTACGTCGGCCGCGTATATGTGATTTGCGAGAAAGCGCACGCTCCATGAGCGTGCCTGTGAGTCGAGCGGACTGAATGTCCACCAGTGACCCACAATCGCCTACTGCAGAGGCAGAAGAACGGGGATCCGCCGATGTAAAGACAGCGGATCCTCATTCTGTCAGGGGACAAGTGATCGGGAACAGTGAGATCTGTCATGTCCCTGCCAGCCCAGCCCCCACACAGTTAGAACACACCTAGGGAACACAGTTAACCCCTTGATCGCCCCTAGAGTTTAACCCCTTCCCTGCCAGTGGCATTTATACAGTAATCAGTGGCTATTTTTAGCTCTGATTGCTGTATAAAAGTCATTGGTCCCAAAAAAGTGTCAAAAGTGTCTGTTCTGTCCACTGTAATGTCGCAATCCCGTAATTACTAGTAAAATAAAATAATAATAATAATAAAAATGCCATACATCTATCCCCTATTTTGTAGACCAGCCTTTCTCAACCTTTTCAACACCGAGGAACCCTTGAAATAATTCTCCGGTCTCAGGGAACCCCTGCTAAAAATTAAAAATCTACAACTCATGATACATTAGTGTGATGGTCAATGGGAAGAATTCCCCCCTTACAGATAGATAAAAAGATCAATGATGTCATTGGGAATTTATCTGAGAGGTAGAAATTGACCATTGCTCAAGGAACCCCTAGCAACCTCTGGAGGAACCCTGGTTGAGAAACCCTGTTGTAGACGCTATAACTTTTGCGCAAACCAATCAATATACGCTTATTGGGATTTTTTTTACCAAAAAAATGTAGAAGAATACATATCGGCCTAAACTGAGGAAGAAACTTGTTTTTTTTACTTTTTATGGATATTTATTATAGCAAAAAAATATTGACTTTTTTTCAAAATTGTCACTCTTTTTGTTTATAGCGCAAAAAATAAAAAACGCAGAGGCGATCAAATACCACCAAAAGAAAGCTCTATTAGTGGGAAAAAAAATTGGAAAAATTTTGTTTGGGTACAACGTTTCACGTCAGTTAAAGCGACGCAGTGCCAAATCGCAAAAAGTGCTCTGGATAGGAAGGGGGTAAATCCATCTGGGGCTGAAGTGGTTAATCACTGTAAATGCACTGATTGCACTACACTAGTAATCTAAGAATTCAGTTGGGCTTTAATGACAATTTTTTTTTACAGCTCTCAAAGTATGACGTAGTACCCTTTAGTGCACTCTTCTGCTCAAGTATTTTGTATGAAGTTTATTTTTGTGGCAATCTGAAGACACAGCAGAGCAATTTTGTTGTAGTCGCATCTTCCTGCAGTCAATATTTGCAGGAGAGGTTTGTTTAGCAGATGCCTAGGAGGAGGAGGAGAATGCAAGGGGGGCCTCAGTCATGTGATGGGGTTCAATCACTGTGCAATAGGCAGGCAGGTGACACAGCAAGCTGCAGAGAGAATACTTGCGAATTTTCTCTAATTTGCAAACTGACAGCCCAGTCCTGGAGATTACACTGAGAGATCGAGGCTCTCCCTGTGTAACCAGCAGCAGGTTGCTCTGCTGTCAGTGTGTCACCCGCCCACTATATGGAGCTCTGTGTGCTCCTGGTAAACAGATCACAACACCTAGCTGTTGCAGAGCTCCAATGATTACACAGAGAGAACCACATTCTCCCTGTGTAATCTGCAGAATGGAGCTATCACATTGACAGCTCAGGTCCTGCTCTGCATTCACTGTATTGTTGCTTTGAATGATAAATTACTGTTCAAGTGATAGTAATGATCACCTTGTAAAACAATCCATTCAATTTAAAATATATATATATTTTATAAGTGATTATATTCCCTGCGTTCCCTCTGTTCTCTCAGCTGCATAAGAGCTGGGAGAGGAGCAGCAACAGCACACTGAGCTTCCCAGTGAATGGCTGTGCAGGGGAGGCATGTCAGGACAAATGTGATCATTGGAGGAGAGCAGGCTGAGTTCCCAGCACAGCTAGAGAACTGGCAGGAACACCAGGGATTGAACACAAAAGGAAGCAATACAAAAAACTGGAGACCGTCATAGAAGTACACGGTACAGCAGGCACATATCAGGAATATTAAATTTTGGAGTAACAAAGGTAAATAAAAAAATATAAACAAAAATCCTTTAACAATATCTCCCTATTACCCCTCTTAGAGTATTTCATTTCATTTGAAGGTAAGCTTTTTAAATTTGTGTTTGTAGAGGCAAATTTTACCAGTAATTTTTTTTCTTGTAGGATCTTTTGTCTTTAAAGTGTTACTAAATCCACAACAGTAAAATCAGTGTGTATATGCAGTAAAGCATGCTTGTTATGCTCACTGTGGAACCTAAGGGGTTAATCCTCCGCATTGTGTAAAAAGGCTGCTTGATCCTCCCCTCCCTGCACTGTCCCCCTAGACAAGTCCCGATTAGACAGAGCCTTTGGAGTCAGGCTGCACATGCTCAGTTTGGTGTGTATTGCCAGAGGCGTAACAATAGGGGTTGCATGGGACCCGTGTGCCTCCCCTGTACACCTGGATAGGAGGGATGACGAGGGCGGCATTTAGAGGAACCTATCTCCTCCATTTTCCTCCTAATGGAGGAGATTAATTCCTCTATATGTTGCTCCCGCCACCCCCTCCTATGCAGTTTACTTGTCTTCTGCTGTTCCCAGGGTCCCTGTGTGCTTCCCTGGTCCCCCAGCAAAGCTGCTGTCTCCCCCCCTCCTCTCTCCTGCCAGCTGCTGTAGAAGCTGTGTCATGATGGAGAGATGGGAATGGATTTGTAAACGTGTCATTTACCGACTCCTTACTTTTCTGAATGGACAGAGTCAGTGATTGGTACCAATTGGTTCATTCATAACTGAAGCACAGTAAACTGTTTTTGCTGACTGTGAAGAACTTTGTGTATGCTAATTTGTAAACGCTCTACTTTTTAGAATCTTGATCTTTTCTCATTTTACTTGGATGCACATCATTGGCCCTGAAGAAGTGAATCTGTTCTCGAAACATGTAGGATATACATAATTTCTTTGTCAAGATTCAATTACAACTGCATGGAATGTACTTTGTTTTTATGGTTAATGTATGTAACAGTTTTGACCATACATCTTTTAACTTTTTTGTACAATAAAAAATTTGGAATTTTTTATCAAATATTTGTTTAATTGATAAACTGCCATTAAAGTCCCATCATTGCGCTGGGGGAGTACTTAAATTCACATTAGCACAAGCATTCTTTTTTGGGGAGGAGAGTACTCTTACTCCCTGTGATCTTGTTAATGTACTTCTACAAGGAGTGACCAAAGAGATATCCATCAAAGGGCAGGCACTTGAGGCATTTCTAGTGCAAGAGTTCCACTGACCAACATTTGAGCCAAAGAATTATCCACATATTGACAAAATGCCAGCACCCTGAGACTGGCATGAGTCCCTGAGACTAGGCCAGCACCCTAGACTCCCTCCAGAGGTGGGTTTGGCCAGCACTGTTGATTGCTTAAAAAGGGCCTGGATTCTTTCCTTAATGTAAATAATATAACTGGGTACTAACATTTATAGGTAAAGTTGATCTAGGGGGAATCCAATTTCCTCTCGGGGGATCAGGAAGGAATTTTTTCCCCCACTATAACAAATTTTATCATGCTTTGCTGGGGTTTTTTGCCTTCCTCTGGATCAACTGTGGGTGAAGCATTGTATAGTTATATATAAATTATTATTATTTTTTTGGTTGAACTAGATGGACTTGTGTCTTTTTTCAACCTGACTATGTAACTATGAGACCGAATTTAATGGTATAAGCCCTGCACTTATCATGGCATATTTCTTTGCACTCTGAACTGGATGTAAGGGATCAGAACCCATCCTGGCTTCGACCTCCACAATGTCATACCCCCCAAAGGGTTCTTCAGGGACAGGGACCTACCACCAGCCCTAGACCTGTATAGCACGATGTGGGTAACTCAACACACTATGCATTAAGTGCTAAGGAGAGTCCCTATCGCAGTATCCAGCGCCCAAAGCAACGTTACAAGCGGACCTTGCATCTTCTTCATGTTCGCCCAAGATTCAGCTGAAGAGTCAACTGGAATCTACAGAAGTAACAGCAGAGGCTGAAAGGCCAGATATCTTAGTAAAAAACTTGTTAAAGGAAAAAAAAAAACCTCTATGGAAAAGCGGTAAGCTGCTATAAGTAGAGCGAAGTGGTCCATAACCTAAGGACACCAAGGAACTTTTTTTTTTTTTATTGCCAGTGTCCAACCACCTGAGGGTAGCTGCATATAACCCATGGTTGAAGACTAAAGATCCTGTGTGTACGATTAAAGTGGTAGTAAACTCTCCTATCATTTCCAGCCAAGGAAGCTGCCATCTTGGCCTCTGTTTAATCTAAAACTGCAATGATGCTGCCCATGTGATCAGCTATGACACCAGCCATTGGATGGTTTGACAGTTTGGTTTAGAGCACAACCAATGGGAGTGTTACATTTCCGGCACGTGCCGGAAATGTAACTGGTTTTTAAACTGTTAAATGGATGGGTTTACTACCGCTTTAAGAAAAATGCATTGTACCAGAAACGTGATTCTGGTGCCTTTATAAGAAGGGACAAATCACAGAATACCATTTGTAGTTAACCCCAACTCCTTCATCCCAATCCTGTTTTACCCTTTCCATAAAATAATTTCAAACGTGTGCTAGGCTTTGTGAAGGTGATTTAAAAAGCTTGGGGGGCTGAGGTTGTGGGCATTTTTGCCATGGGTACCAGAAGACCTTGTCCTGACACAGATTAGTAGGAGTAACAGTGGGGTTAGAGGGGGCAGCACCAAGCTTCAGAAATAACAGAGTATGATAATGGTTTCCTTATTAGGTTTCCTTCTTCTGGTCACCTCAGGGCATTTGTGGGTAAATTCAGCAAAAGAACTGTAGAGAAAGGTGGGTGCAGAAGATGTTTGAAAGGAGTCATATGACTCTTTACTGCTCAGGAATTATGAACCATGTTGTCTCAATACAGTACTAACTGATGATGCCTATTTTCTCCAGTCAAAATGTATTTCTTGTATACACCAGGCAAAACACAGACCACTCATGTGACACAGTTACCAAGCTTTGCTATGCATGTCAGTGAATTTTTTATAAAAAAAAACAAAAAACACCATTTAAGTTCGTCATTAGTGTTTTTATTCCACAATCATATTTCCAATCAACATTTTACCCGAAATTTAACAACTTGATTTAAATAGCAAGCAATAAAAAGTGATTACAACATTTGCAAAGCCCAGCCAACGATCAGTAAAAGTAAATTCTAGAGACATTTTTTAAGACAGAGAAGACAGAAAGCATGGGGGGGGGGTAACTTGCAAATACAATCTGCCCTATAGCAACGAACCAATCAGAACCCTACTGTTAAGGGTGAATATGATGGGCTGTGTGGGGCAAGACAGACTACCTAGGAAAGTTTTTCCTTCTCTTTTGATGAAATTTGAAAATGTCAGTGTTTTAGCAATTTCATTACCACCCAGTACAGTACAACATTACAAATGCAAGGCTTGTGCATTTCAGCACAGGAATCTGTACCCTCAGAGGTCCACAAGATCTGAAAATTTTAGAAACTTACTGGTAGTGGTGAAGTCCTAACCCTTCTGACATCTTTCTATTGGTCGGCAAAGCTGACCATCATAGGGATAGGCCAATAAAGACTCAGGAAGAGGGAAGGTCAGGCTTCAACACAACCAGGGAGTGCTGAAGTTTTCAGATTAGAAGGCTTCTAGTTTCAGGGCTTTTTTTTAGAGCACTGAAGGTGTGTAAATGCATGTAGTTAATCTTTTTTATATTTTTTAATTCTCCCGATGGAAATATGAAGGCTGCCATTAGGTTGCATGAAGGCTGTCAAACTGACTCTGTGGCTTCAATATGTTGAGTCACTAATCCAGAACAATTGTTCAAAAAGCCATTGCACTTCCTGATCTACTGACATTTTACATGTTTGAGGACTGTGTCTGGGAAAGCATTGAGGAAACTGAGTCACCACAAAGGCCAGGCAAGCTAGCTTTTTCAGAAGGTGGTCAACAATGGCAGCCACCATAGTTCTAGCAGGCCTATGTGTATAGTGTATGCCCCATACACAAATTATATGGCCACACGTACTGTTTAGTTTCAGCACATGCTCAGGCCTCTTCATCCTGGCTGTGAACAATTGCGCATAGTGTTTGTAGTGCATCTGGTGAACACATCTAGACTGGTAATTGCATCCCCACACTGCATGCACTAAACTGACTGCAACCAGGATGTACTGCCAGCTGTTTGGGTAATAACATCAGTCTTTGTAGCCACCGGAACCTAGTAAAAGTCAGTATTTGCATATTAAAGTAGGCTATGTCCAAACACCTAGAGCCTAAAGATGCCTGCCATACCATACTAGATGTAGCTTACAAGGACTCCACTGAGATGCACCTTAATCCTGGATCAACACAAATATGCAGTAAATGCAACACCAACTCCGAGACATTCTTGTGGCCTACACCTGGATACATCCAAGCCACAGAATAGAGTTGCATAGAATATAGAGATACAGTATAATGATATATAGTTTACAGATGTATATGTTACACCCAGCCTTAGTTATTTTGTGTATGAAGGACAAGCTGTTTTGTTATTGCCTATGTCCATTCATGTCCATATTGTCTATGTCTGTTCATTCCACAAGTACAGTATGGGAGAAAAAAATAGGCTAACCATGGACAGTTCCTTCATCAGACATTTGGGTAAATAGGGCCAGGAATGACAAAAGGAAGGTACAAAGAGAAGTTTTAGCTTCCAAATGTAGACAATTGTCATGTTTAACATTCAGACACCCATGTGGAATGGAGTTCTGGGGTATATTAGAGTCAGCTGCACTCTGAAATGAAACCCATTGGATGAGTCTGGTAAGAGTTGGTACATCAAAGACCGGAAGGTATAATTGGAACACCAAGTTTTAAGTCTAGAAGTGTCTAACGGAAGAACAGTTTTGTATTGCACAAAGCAACACAGTTTTTTTCTACTCACACAGAAAGGTCTTTTACACACAGTTCATGACGGCCTATGATCATTATGGTCAGTGATTATTTTGTATATAACTTTCTCTTTTATTTATCTTGGAATAGAACTCGTGCACTTGGAGATGAGGAGGAATTTTTTAATTGTTGAACATGACAGCCTTTTTGGGCAACTTACAGTGATATTAAAGGCAAGTTTTTTATTTTTTTTTGTTTAAGAATAATAAACACGTTATACTTATCAGCGCTGTGCAGTGGTTGCACATAGCAGACCCAATACTCCTTTTATTGGGGCCCCCGCTGGCACTCCTGGCCCCTTCCTCTTACCAAGTGCCCCCAGAGCAAACAGCTTGCTGTGGGGTTACCCGAGCAGACTTGCTCCTGAGCCACTGCTCTGCGTGTCCATTCCCACACAGGGCCATGGCTCGGCCCTGTCTCCTCTCTTCTCACTGGCTCCTACTGTTGTTTCAGTTAATGAGGGAAAGTCCCTGGAGAACTGAGGCTCTCGTGCACATTGCTTATCGAAATAAGGCTCAGGTAGGTATTAGGGGGGCTGCTGCACAGCTGTGGTTTTTTACCTTCATGCAAAAAAGTCTTGAGCCTTTAGAACCATTTTAAGTTGGCCAGAGATGGATCAAAATTTAGCCGGTTCAGCAGGGACTGGTTGAATTTTGATCTATTTATGTCTAACAATCGTCTTCTGTTAAAAGAGCTTGTTGAAAAATTTTTCACCTGCAGCCGCTGATCAGTGTATTTTGACAGCCGAGAGTCCCAGCTGTCAGAATACAAGGTCCCAGCAGGAAAGATTCCTCTACCCACCTCAATTGTGTGAATGGAGGATTCCATTCTTTTTTTTTTTTCCAGCCCGCTGGTTGAACAAAAAAAAAAAAAAGCGCAATCTATGGCCAGCCTAAGAAAAAAAGAGCACTGCAATGTCATTGTGGAGGGGAATGAATACAATTTTAGAAATGAACTCAAGGCAAACCGCTAAATACACAGACAGAATACATATATGAGAGCGGTTTTACCTGCCCAAAGGATTTGTATTTCTGTCTGTTCATTCATCCATGAGATTTATACAGCTCTGCCACGCAAAGCACTGTTTGGCCAGGCAGGAGACCTGGATTTTGTCTGCTGCGGTTCAAGAGGAACTTTACTTACTTGGAGTTAGTTGTACATTAATTGCTTCCTACCTGGTCTGCTGAAGTGAGAAGAAATAACATACTTACCTGCATAGGGAATCCAGCGTTATCCCGCTGTTATCTGCCAAAAGTTGCTGCACTGCCGGGTCCAGCACCGGCATCTAGTTTGTGATGTCATAAGGAGGCTGGCTGTCTCTTCTGGGTCCTAAGAGCCCATATCCTGATAATGCTACACTGTGCATGCGCAGTGTGTTATAAGGAGCCCCATAGCCTCCAGGAGGCTTCTGGTGGGGGAGGCAATATTCTGGCCTAGGTTAGGAAGGTAGAAGCGCTTTGCTGAAAAGAGCCCCCCCCAGCCCTTTACCAATTAAAAAAAAAATAAGTATGAGGAGCCAGATTAGTGGGACACAAAATCCTCAGTAAAGTTCCACTTTAAGTTCTTATCCTTCCCCTGGCATGTGACTGAACAGTGAAAGAAAAACAGAAAACATATGAGCTCCTCTTTGTCACTCTTCTCTCTCCTTCCATAGCAAATTCCATGTTAGTACAACTGATTGGTTCTTGGGCTGCTTTCACTCTCCTCAAAAGTGGAACTTCCGCTCATTGTCTCCTTCACCCCGTCTGGTGCCACTTTTGGCACCTTTTGGGGGGAGCGGATACCTGTCTGACATATACCCTGTCCCCACTTCGGGGAGACCAGGCCGCGGCGAATTACGTCAGCAGCTCGGCTCCCCTCCTCCTCCTTCCCCCGCCGCCGGGCCAGTAGGAGAGCACAGCGCGCCGCGTGCATGCACAGAAGGGACCCGACCGTGAAGCCGTAATGTTTCACTGCCGGCCTCCCCCTGCGGCAGCACCTGGGGGACCTCCTCTTTAAACTCTTTGCATTGTTAAAAAAGAAAAAACATTGCGGCCAATTCACACCATGTCCATTGGGCTGCATTGCTAAACACAGGCTCAATGCAATCTTGCTGAAATCCTTTGTTTCTAATAGACCCAATTCACATCAAGGTCCGGTGTTAATGTGCGCTGGGCGAAAATGGAACTGCATTTAATTACACTACAACATGCCATGGCATGCATTAAGGAGAACAAAAATATAACGTATTTTGGCTTCATTTTGTCACAGCAACGCAATAGGCATGGTGTAAATTGAGCTTTAGGGCTCATTCACACTTGAGCAGGGAATTGCATTTTTCTAAACTAGAAAAACACAGATCTCCACAAGGGCACAAAGAAAATCAATTGTTTACTTTTTGCCCTGTTAACTTGCCAATGCTGCTTTCTGGTGGCCTGTGGTGATACAAAAATGTGACACGTTTGCATTTTTTCCATGCTTCACCACAGCTCACCCGCAGCTCCGTGTCTGTCTGCATTTCCACGCAATGTCAAATGGGGATGGCCACACACTGATCAACATTTCGTTGGTCCATGCTGAACCGGAAAAATTTCAACCCATCTATGCCCAAGCGCAAGCCTGGAAGCTAATAATAAAAACCCAATACATTTACAGCTAAACCTCTTGGGGAACAGGGCAGACTGGGCTCCAGGTCAGTTATTGGGACACTGCTGAAGATGGTGGCTACCTAATAAGAGACATCTGAATCTCAAGTATCAGAAAAGTAGATGCTTGCAATGACTTGTAAACTTGTAGGAAAATCTCTGATGCCCCTCCATTGTCTCAAAATAGACTTCAGATTTGTTTTGTTCACATGAAATGGAAGAGTTTACGGAAATTTTAAAAAGTGGATAATTATGTGAAGTTTAATCAGCTTACATGTTGCCTTCCCTCATTTCTTCCTAACCTCCCCATCAACATGCTAAATGTTATTTGTTAAATAAAACTTTTTTTAATATATACCTTTTTTGATCCAGTCAGTTATGTCATCTTTGGGTCTTTGTAGTTCCCTATGTCATACAGGCAGATCATGGCTGGTGGGAATGGCCAACCAGCTCCCTGCCTCAGTACTCCTCTCTGGAGCCATCAACCTTGATTGAAAGCAGGGGCCTGGCTCTTGGGAAGAGTTGTGCACATAATGAAATGCCTTCATTGAGAAGTACCAGTCTGGAGGAGTGGGCATTCCTAGGCTAGACTTGCCTAGGTAACACCCACGCGATGTTGGTCCTCCATGGCTGAATTAAAATCAAATAAATTAAGGGCTCATTTACACTTGCTTCGGCTTCAACACACATTAACGGCTTTGTACACGCTTTGTTAAAGCTCCTGTCACTGAATAAAATACTTAGCTTACAGTCCTGTTTACACCTTGCTTTTGCTTTGGCTTCGCTTCTAAAATTATACCCCATGTAGCTCTAGTGGTGCTTCAAAGCGTCTTCAAAGCCACCATAGAAGTCTATGGCAAAGCTCGCTTGAAGCCCCACTGAAGCCTCATCGAAGCACCACAAAGCCTCATCGAAGCCTCACCGAAGCCTCATCTAAGCACTAAGCAAAAGCAAGGTGTAAACAGGACTGTAAACTAACCATTTTATTTAGTGACATGGGCTTTGACTGGCGTTCAGAGAACTTCAACAAAGCGTGTCCGAAGCCATGTTTTGAAGCAAGTGTAAACTAGCCCTAATGGAGGTGGGCAAGGGAAAGTCAGCCTGGGGAAAAAAAAAAAGTTAAATGACACCGAACATCCTCCAGCCAAGAAATGAGATGGGCTCTACCTGACTTGCTGCAGCTTCTAACCCACATTGCAAGGAGCTCACAGTGTGCAGTGACGTCAGAGTAAACAATTTCAGTATGGGAGAGAAACCTGAACAACTGTGCAAGACTGAAGGGGAGGCTGGATTTTAGCTCTGAACCTAAATTCCCATGTGCCCTGCTTGTTGGCTGTCATGGATGTTGGTGCTCCTATTATTCTGCGAAGAGAAAGGAAAAGGTGCTACTACCCCAAATCATCCGAATGCCGGAACCTTCTGAGCTGTCAAGTGCAGGAAAAGCAGCCGCTCAGCTGCCAGCACGATAATCTACAAAGACGATCTGCAATTCCATACATGCGCTTCAATTTTTTCAGATTTATTAATACTCCATAAAAAAAGATAGGTACAGCAGATGTTAATGCGTTTCAGCCATGACGGCCGTGTTCCCAACGTGAGCCTGAAATGCGTTAACATCTGCTGTACCTACCTGTGTTTATGGAGTATCAATAAACCTGGAAAGATTGAAGAGCATGTATGGAATTGCGGATCATCTTTATTGACTCCTATTATCTGGTCTTTCTTGACAATTGCACATTGCAAAAGGTACACTTCAAGCCAGCTGACAGCAGAACAAAAGAGATGCCATCTTGGATGTGACAAGGAAAGCCACTAATTAGGTAGTTAATAGTGAAATCTGACAATGACTTCCAGTGTTACATAGTGAACTGAAAGATTGGAGGAATGTTCACATTAAATCAAAACCTCCAAGCCTTCCTTGCTAAAAAAAAAATTAAGACAGAACAGAAGAAAAAAAATATTTTCATATATAAATTCAAATAAAATAATGAACTAAACAGTATTTATCTCAATGTGAAAGGACATGTAACCATTATTTATATACAATTCCAGCCATACATGTTTTTTTTAGATTTGCATGAAGCAGAGAGAAGGGGGGTTTGAACGTTTGTCAGATGATTTTGAATTCTGCCTGTGTCCCCACTGAGATTTTTCTTTGTCTGACAACCATTGCCTGCACAGGAAGTGAGGGAGATCTCAAGGAGCAAAATAATACTGAGAGAGGTTGTAAACCTTCCTCATTCTGGTAGAAGAAAACGTGTTTTATTTTGCAGTCTTTTACCCCCTTGGGGGGGGGGGGGGGGGTTCCTCACCTCACCTCCTGTTCTATCTAAAGTCTATCAGACATGAAGTGAGAGGAAATCACCCCAACCAGGACATAGTCATTAGTTGACAATGGCTTTGCCCTTACCCCACTCTATCCATCTATAACAGTTATGGCTGGATTTGGGCTTGAATGCGCATGGGGCTATGATGGCTTGTAAAAGCTGTAACATCAGACTAGTCAGGAGGTAACCCCCAATGGATTATCTTTTTGGTCGGTCCATGTCATCAATAGCAGACAGGAGCTTCTGTCTGGCCTTTTTATTTATGTGGGAACCAAGGCATACATTCACCAAGTTTGTTAGCTGCTTCGTGGAGTATTCCTATAAAGAAAAAAGAGAAGAAAGGAAAAAAAAGAGAAATACTTATCAATACATCAGACATCTGGTGAACATTGTGTCATTTCATAAAATAGTGCACCCAATTAATGAGCCCATACAAACTCTTAATGAGGACCTGTCAGCTCTGAAATGATCTCATTATCTGCTAATAAACCTATTTTCAGAGCTCTCTTTCTACAGGAAAAGCTGACCTGACTCTTGGGTGACAGTCTGCGGACATCTGCTCTATATACACTATATTACCAAAAGTATTGGGACACCTGCGTCTACAGGCACATGAACTTTTTTTTTTCTGGTTCAAGCTGTTTATTAAAGAAAAAATAACAGAGAAAAGTGGCCGAACGGCCCAGCATAAGTACAGTCAATCATTAATAAAAGGATAAACAGAGTTGCAATCTCTCGGCATAAAAATAGAGCGAGACACTGTTGCAGCCAAGAGTAACTTCTGAGAAGGGCTTTGACGTAAAGGCAGAGGAACATTAAGAAAATTACAGTTAAAAGGGTCTGCAGAGTACAACTACAGGCACATGAACTTTAATGGCCTCCCAGTCTTAGTCTGTAGGGTTCAATATTGAGTTTGCCCACCCTTTGCAGCTAAAACAGCTTCAAGTCTTCTGGGAAGGCTGTCCACAAGGTTTAGGAGTGTCTATGGGAATGTTTGACCATTCTTCCAAAAGTACATTTGTGAGGTCAGGCACTGATGTTGGACGAGGTTTGGCTCGCAGTCTCCGCTCTAACTCATCCCAAAGGTGTTCTATCGGGTTGAGTTCAGGACTCTGTGCAGACCAATCAAGTTCCTTCACCCCAAACTCGCTCATCCATGTCTTTATTCATGTCCATGTTGGAACAAGAAGGGGCCATCCCCAAACTGTTCCCACAAAGTTAGGAGCATGACTTGTCCAAAATGTCTTGGTATGGTGACGCGTTAAGAATTCTATTCACTGGAACTAAGGGACCAAGCCCAACCCCTGAAAAACAACCCCACACCATAACCCCCTCCACCAAATGATTTGGACCAGTGCACAAAGCAAGGTCCATAAAGACATGGATGAGCGAGTTTGGGGTGGAGGAACTTGACTGGCCTGCACAGAGTCCTGACCTCAACCCAATAGAACACCTTTTGGCTGAATTAGAGCGGAGACTGCAAGCCGATCTTCTTGTCCAACATCAGTGCCTGACCTCACAAATGCTCTTCTGGAAGAATGGTCAAACATTCCCATAGACACTCCTAAACCTTGTGGACAGCCTTCCCAGAAGAGTTAAAGCTGTTATAGCTGCAAAGGGTGGGCCATCTCAATATTGAACCGTATGGACTAAGACTGTGATGCCATTAAAGTTTATGTGCGTGTAAAGGCAGGAGTCCCAATACTTTTGGTAATATAGTGTATGTTCTGGTTTACAATAATCAGACTTCTGTCTAACCACCCTCATTCCTGCTCCATCCTCTCCAGTATGCAGATTGTGAATTAGGACTTACCTGTCGGCAACATTTTTCTAAACATTAAATCCAGAAGCAGTCATGAAACTAGCCTTTTTCAAAGGAGGTCTGCAATGGCGGCCTATATATTTTTTTCTCTGTGGCTATTCTTCAAGCTACTCCTTACCTTCTTCCATACATCTCTTAAAGCTGAACTCCAGGTAAACAGCTATACACCCAGTGAGCTGATTTATTGCTAACAGATTTGTATTTCTGTCCTTCCAGTTCCGAGTTTTACACCAGACCTTAGAAAAGCAGACTTTTCTCTAATGTAGTTATACTCTTTGCACTCGTACGTCATCCATTCAGTCACGCTTTTTTCAAACAAAAAACTGATTCAGTTTGCAAATCCGTTTTCATTTCAGTTTATATCAGTTTTTGCAACTGTTTTTTCTTCGTTGTTACAGAGACCAATCAAAGGTGACAAAAGTATAAACAAAAAATGTTTTTGTTTTTTTTTACCTAACAACGGACACACACACGGACTGGAAGTAAACGGATGGCATCTGCTTACATCCATTCAGATCCATCTAAACCAGGGGTGTCCAACCTTTTGACCCTCCTGGACCACATTGGAAGAAGAGGAATAGTCTTGGGCCGCACATATTATACACTAACAATAAGGATAGCAAAGAAAGCTGGGCAGATCACAAGGTAATGATCACTAATAGAACGTACCTATCTGAGTAATAAAACTTAAAAAAAAATAAAAGTAATATAAACAGTAAAGTATAGTACAAAAAGCAAACAACAGTAAACATTTATTTTTGTAATATTTATTAATACAAAAGAGGGTGACATAAAACGAGTGCGATATTTGACATTGGTTTTTGGTAAACTAACACATCAATATCTGGTTGGATGGATGGAGTAGAAACTCTACCATAGGTGCTGCTGAAAACTGAAGACATGGCAAAGGAAGACCTCTACCCATGGCACATCCAAATTAAATTATCATAAAGGAAGGGCTGGGATATACGCTGCTGTTGCTGGACTTTATTGGCATGACGAGACCAAACACACTTTTGAAAAAAAAAATATGTATGTAAACATATGTAATTCTCTGTTGTATTCTATTATGAACACATCAGAAGAAAGTACTGCAATATGATACACAAAACCCCATATAACACCTTCTAGTGTACATATATCATAAACTTGAGAACTAGAGAAGTTACACAATCCAGTGAAATATGCTGACCCTTGGAGGATATAATTACTTAGCACACCTCAAGTTTGTGATATACAGTATCTCACAAAAGTGAGTACACCCCTCACGTGTTCGTAAATATTTTACTCTATCTTTTCATGTGACAACACTGAAGAAATGTAAAGTGCAGGCGGTCCCCGGGTTACAAACAAGATAGGGACTGTAGGTTTGTTCTTAAAGCAGAACTTCCGCTTTAAACACTCCTCACCCCCTTACATGCCATATTTGGCATGTCATTTTTTTTTGGGGGGGGGAGTGTGTCCCCAGGTTTCAGAGGGACTTCCTGTCCCTCTTCCACCTTCCGCCTCTGATCTGATTTCAGGTGCGACTTCAATAAACATCTGTGCATGAAGCCACGCAGATGTCTATCAAGTAGCACCTGAAATTGCACGCTACTTCATGTGAAGTAGCAGCAATTTCAAAGTATCATCAATGTGAACCATGGCTTAAAGTGATTGTAAAGTCTCACTGTTTTTAGAATGCACTAAGGTGAAAAAACTTTTTTGCTGCAGCGACCCCCCCGAGGCCCCCTTTTACTTACCTAAGCCCGATCTGTTCCAGCGCCAAGCACAAGCCCGATGGCTTCAGCCGGTCTCTGTCCTCATTGGATAGACTAATAGCAGCAGGAGCCATTGACTCTCGCCACTGTCAATCAAATCTAATGACACGAAAGTGGGGGGGGGGGCAGAGTCCCGGTGTCTGTGTCCATGGACGCAGCACTGCAACTCAGGAGCGTGCCCGCAATGGGTTCCCCTAGGGAGAGCAGCTCTCCAAGGGGGCACCCAATGGAGGGGAGGAGCCAGGAGTGCCGCCAAGGCACCCAGAAGAGGAGGATCCAGGCTGCTCTGTGCAATACCCAGCTCGTTACCGCGGTTCTCCCTGTTTGTTTAGATCACATGACTGGCTATGATTGACACAGCCGGTCACGTGGTAAAGAGCCAATTCTATTGGCTCTTTACACTGATTGGAGCTGGGCTTTGTCCGAGGGACAAGCCTCAGCCACGATCGCCGCACTGCGCGCCCCTGGGGGCGCACACAAGCGGCGTGCACGTGAAGGTCGGTAGTGATCGGCTGTGATTGGACACAGCCGGTCACGTGGTAAAGAGCCAATTTTATTGGCTCTTTACCCCGCTCGAGGGGGGGCTGTGTCCTGAGGGACATGATCGATCTGCGATCGCCGCGCTGCGGGCCACGCAAAAGCGGTGAAAAGGGAAAGGCGTCATATGACGTCGTCCCAGATCGATGGAGGTTCCCTGCCGAAGTAATTTCTTACCAGATTGGCCCTACTGTGTGGGTGACTGTTGTAGGAGCATTAGCATGTGAGCCGCAATCGGGACATTTAAACATAATAAATAAATAAACAAACAAAAAACAAAATTCTGTCTTCTCTAGTTGCTGGTCGGAGGACATGGGTGTCCAAGGTCAGTCGGATTGCACCCGATTGTCCAACTGCCCTCTATTGTCTATGGCCACTCTAAAGTGGATTCCTCCATCCCACTCGTTTGTGTGAACGGAGGGATCTGCCTCCAGGCTGAAAAGTCTTGCACACTACTAGATTTTTTTTTTGTTCAACCCAGCTGGTTGACAGGTTAGGTCGGAGCCACTATACTAACAATCGGATGTTAGTACATCGATCTCCCTTGCTGTGCTATTGTGTTCTGACACCAGAGGGGATGCCCCCCACCAGAACACTCTGGTCAGTGCTCTCAGCCTTTGGCTGATTGGGAGCCAATCGACAGACTTTTTTCGATCATGACCCTTTGACAGATGAATACATAAGCAGTCCGACTTCTGTCAGAGCGGCTGCCTTACACACAGGCCTAATGTCGGCCGGTTTCTACTGAACTGGCCGATGCTGCCCAACATTCGGTCTGTGTGTACTCGGCTTTACACTGTATCCTGCCTTCATTACCGAAATTTCTTGCTTATCTACTGGACATTCTGGACATTAGTAAAACAGTATTTCTTTTGCTGGAGTCCACAAAGACAAAATTGAAAGCCAGTGCTTTGAAACCAGCAGTTTCCATGGCAAGAAGCAGTTCTCAAATCTTTTAGAAAAGTGTGCATCAAACTCATTGATGAATAATTTAGTTAAAACCGACCAATTCTTTTTAAGGTGTCAAAGAAGAATTCCATTATTAGCCGTCTCACTCAGGAATTTTCAGGAGCTCGGGCTATCTGGGCTCCTGGAGGTTTTCTAGGTCAGCATCTTAATATAAAGCTACTGTATACGGTGCTCACCCTGTGCTCCTTGATCCATCGCTCCATGTCGTTCTCAGTCAGGTAATAGGCCTTGATGTAAGTTTCCACAAACTCCTTATCAGGAATGGGACGGATGTCCGTCAGCTTCTCCAGCTTCATCAGGAACTGCTGGTAATCCAACTGCATCAGAGCTCGCCCTTCATTGCTGCACTTCTTCACATTGGCGTACCTAATTGTGAAGCAACCAACTTTATTAGTATTTAAAAGCAAGCACCTCATGGTCATTAAAGTGAACCTGTAACTGCTGCCCAAAGTGTGGTCACTGAGATGCAGATTTGCTCCATGCTTTCTGGTCGTGTCCCAGGGTTACATGTTTTAGAGTTCAGTGGTGCGTTATACCACCACACATTTAGTAAAGTACCTACCTCTGACCCTTGAATGGGCACTTTTTGGTCTAATTGGCAATTCTTGGGATCTCAAGCGGCATCAAACAACAACCCCTTACTATTGTATCCCTTGCAGCATGGGAGACCATCCTCCATAAGTGGATCTATCAGGAACCCCCAACTATTTCGTTGTGTATAGGTAAACTATCTTATGTTTTTCGCATGGACTGGGTGGAGGCCTCTTTAAGCAAAGAATCATGAGTCAAAAATGTTTTTGACGTTTCTGAATCCTTTGTCCAAACCCTACCTAATGGTAAGCAAGAGTCATTAATGAAGTGTTTCCAATATACCGAGTGGTATCACACAAGATTGCTAATTAACTACTTGCCTACTGGGCACTTATACCCCCTTCCTGCCCAGGCCAATTTTCAGTGCTGTCGCACTTTGAATGACAATTGCGCAGTCATACAACACTGTATCCAAATTACATTTTTATCACCTTTTTTCACACAAATATAGCTTTCTTTTGGTGATATTTAATCACTACTGGGTTTTTTATTTTTTGCTAAACAAAAAAAAAAGACAGAAAATTTTGAAAAACACAGGTAATTTTTCTCTTTCATTGATGTGCGCTGATAAGCACTGATAGGCTGCACTTATGGGAACTGATAGGGGGCACTGATGGGGCAACACTGGTGGGCACTGATAAGGCTGCACTGATAGGTGGTTCTGATGATAGGCAGCACTAATAAGTGACGCGGATGGGCACCGATTGGCAGCACTGGTGGGCACTGATTAGCAGTACTGATGAGTACTGATAGCTGGCACTGATTAGCAGCACTGGTGGGCAATGTTGGGACCGATGTCCCTTTAAAAGATGCCGGTTATCGGCTATCCTCTTTTCGCCACGTGCTGTCAGTGTGAGGGGAAAAAAAAAGCTGATAAACCACTTCTGTTTACAGCATGTTGATGTCAGCTGATCACGTGGTAAAGGGCTGCTGGTGATTGGCTCCTTATCCCAATCTGTGATCAGCTGAGTACGAAGTACTTGACAATCACAGAGCACGCCACCTGAGCGCTGCGCAGGCAGTGTGAGCACGGGAGGCAGTCCCATGGACCCCACCTGGCATTGTAAGCCCGCACTGTGGCCGTCTTTCGGCTATAGCACGGACTGGAAGGGGTTAATGACCCTCTAATTGATTCTGTATTCTCCACGTGATTGGAAATATCAATTAAAACCTGGTAGTTAAGGCCTTCCCCCTTTCCATCTCCACCTATCAATTTTCAACTGACCACTGCCCATCCTGGTTATCACTGTGACCCCTTTCTAGGCCCTGTTCAAACAATGTTTTTAAGAACTGTATATTATCATTTTCAATTCTTTCCTCGGTCAAATGTTGCAGCCCCTAACATTGTTAAATGCGTTCTCACGTAAAATATAAATGAAATAAAAAAAGTGATCCTGTCACAGGATGACTGTAATGGCAGCTAAAAAAAATGTGGGTACTCACCCTTCCACAAGTGTCCTGTTGGCGAGTCGTATACAGTGTTCCCAAAGGATATTGGACACAGGCAAAGGTACACGGACGTGCTTTGACAGCTCAGCCAATTTCTTGTTAAACTCTTCGAATTCCTGTAAAATAATAGTTTCAATATATTATTATTATACAGGATTTATACAGCGCCCTCAGTTTGCGCAGCGCTTTACAATATATCGTGATTACCGTATATACAATATTCTTACATACAAAACTATTATAACACCCGGGACATGGCAATTGCTACTTTTGTTTACTTCATTTACTACTCTGTTTCAAGCAGCAGGAGGATACAGAAAGGCTTCTTTATCGTAAGAGCTGTGAAAATGTGTAATACTTCAACAGGAGCTAGTTATAGCTAACTGGTGAGTTTTTTACTGGCTGCCAGCAAAATTACTGACGGTTGGCAACACTGACAGTGTCACTCTCTGCATTATCATTGCACTCACAGTATGTTCTCAGTATTCAGCCCAGCTTCCTTCAGATCAGAAAACTGAGCACATCTAGTTGCAGAACTGCATTTCTTCAGGGGGTAAGCACCATAGGGAAGATGAGTATTGCAGCCAGAGTGTTTTTCAACTATTGCTGGGGGCACTATTTAAAAAATAAATAAATAAATTGGCCTTTACAAACTTTGTATCCTCAGGACCCCAAACCCACAGATGATTCAGAGGAAGGCAACACATTCTATACAAAGTGGTTCAACTGCTTCAACAGGGAAAAAAATGCTTCCTTATCCCTGAGACAACACTCTGCTTGCTCAGCGGGGGATCTGTCAGCTGAACCCCGATATGCAGAGCAGGCGCTGATCTATGGGTGGTTAGTAGTGAATGGACCGGCTGTCTGATTACATCCAACTGTCCTCCGATCTGCCCAGACGGAGGGGATCGGATCCCCTTCTGTTTGTTTTTGGCTTATTGGGTTGGAGGTAGGCGGGCGTAAACGGACAAAACTCAGTTTATATCCACCACTCCATAGAGGTGAATGGAGGGCCTGATCAGACCACTGAAGTGAAAGGGACCCTAGATAATTCCTTGGGTCAACAATAAACAGTTACGTTTTTTATACATATTAACCACTTACCGACCAGCTGCCCTCATTTTACTGTGGCAGGTCGGCTCGTTCCCACGAATTGCAGTAGCTGTACGTCGGTCGCGGGAATGGGTTTTGTGGGCCTGCGCACGCCCACTGGCCAGCGGGGGAGCCAATCAGCGGGTGGGGCTGACTCCATGTCCGCCGGCCACCCGCGATCGTTCCCCACAGTGACAGAACGGGGATCTGCCTGTGTAAACAAGGCAAATCTCCATTCTGACAGGGGAGATCACACAGATCCTGTCTTTTTGCTATGCAGGAAGACGGATCTGTGTGTTTCCCCAGTCAGCCCATCCCCCATACAGTTAGAAAAAACAAAGAGGGAATACATTTAACCCCTTGATCGCCCTTGGTGTTGACCCCTTCCCCGTCAGTGTCATTAGTTCAGTGTCTGCGCATATTTTTTTTTTTAGCATTGATCACTGTAATAATGCCCCTCGTTCCCAAAAAAGTGTCAAAAATGTCAGTTAATTGTCCGATCTGTCCGCCGCAATGTTGCAGTGTCGCTAAAAATCACTGATTACCGCCGTTTCTAGTAAAAATAAACAAACAATAAAAATGCCATATATCTATCCCCTATTTTGCAGACACTATAACTTTTCTGCAAACCAATCAATATACGTTTATTGTGATTTTTTTTTTTTTTTTTTACCAAAAATATGTAGAATACATATCGGCCTAAACTGATGAAGATATTTGCTTTTTTACATTTTTAAACATAAAAACTGCAGAGGTGATCAAATACCACCAAAAAAAATCTCTATTTGTGGGGGAAAAAGGAAATACATTTTATTTGGGTACAAAGTCGCACGACTGTGCAATTGTCAGTTTAAGCGACGCAATGCTGTATCGCAAAAAATGACCTGGTCATTAAGAGGGTAATTCTTCCGGTCCTTAAGTGGTTAATAGCTAATTATATTTTGTGTATTGGGAAACCTATCCAGCATTTTTTTTTTTACACCAATTGGCTTCGGGAGCGCTGCCCCATTGTTTTCAATGGGCAGGGGCTGTATAGGAGCGGTGAATACACGGCTGCAAAGATGAGGCTTGCAGGACTTTTTTTACCGTCCCGCAAGTGCACCGCCCCAGTGTGGGGCATTTTTCAGGCACTATTTTTTGTGCAAAAGCGCCTGAAAAACGCCTTGGTGTGAAAGTGGTCTTAGGGAACACAGTTATCCCCTAGATCGCCCCCTGCAGGTTAACCCCTTCACTACCAATGACATTTAGACCCCTTTCACACTGAGGCGTTTTACAGGCGCTATTTAGCTTAAAATAGCGCCTGTAAAGCGCCTCAAAAATACCTCCCCACCCACCCCAATGTGAAAGCCGGAGTGCTTTCACACTGGGGCGGTGCGCTTGCAGGACGTTACAAAAAGTCCTGCAAGCAGCATCTTTGGGGCGGTGCGGTGAGCGGTGATTCACCGCTCCTCCACCGCCCCTGCCCATTGAAAACAATGGGCAGCGCTTCCGAAGCGGCTGCACACCGCCTCGGTAGCGCGGTGCTCCGGCACTTTTAACCCCGTTTTAACCCCTTGTGGGGGGTTAAAAGCGCCGCGCACCTGCCTGCATAGCGGCGCCGTAGCGCCGATATAACAGCGGTAAATCCCCGCTGAAACTAGCGGGGATTTACCGCTCCCGCCCGCCAGCCCCAGTGTGAAAGGAGCCTTATAGAGTAATCATTGGATATTTAAATTTCTGGTCACTGTATAAATGTCATCGGTCCTAAAAAAGTGTAAAAAATGTCCGACATGTCCGCCACAATATCGCAGTCCCGATAAAAATCGCAGATCGCCGACATTACTAGTAAAAAAGAAAAAATTGTAAAAACGCCATAAATTAATTCTCATGGTTTCTAAACCCGGCAACTTTTGCGCAAACCAAATGCAGATCACATTTTTTTTTTTACCACAAATATGAGGAAGAATATATAATCGGCCAAAACTGATGAATAGATTTGTTTTTATATATATATATATATATATATATATATATATATATATATATATATATATTTTATTTTTTTATTTTTTTTTGGATATGTATTATAGCAAAAAGTAAAAAATATTGTTTTTTTCCAAAATGGTCGCTCTTTTTTTGTTTATAGTGGTGATCAAATACTACCACAAGAAAGTTCTATTTGTGGGAAAAAAGGGTGCCAATTTAGTTTGGGTACAACGTCGCACAACCACACAATTGCCAGTTAAAGCGCCGCAGTGCCGAATCGCAAAAAGTGCTCTGGTCCTACAGTGGAAAATCCTTCCCGTCCTTAACCACTTGCCGACGGCTGATCGGCATTTGACGGCGACAAAGTGGCGCTGTAACGCGAATCGCCGTCATACGACGGCGGCCGCGAACTCGCGCCGTGTGCGCGCGCCCCCTAGGCGCGGGCGCTGCAACGGCATTTGTTACAGGGGCTTTCAATCTACAGGGCCAGGCCAATGATTTTTGGCCTGGCTCTGTAGATCGCCCCTGCCAATGAAATGTTCCCCTGCCTCTGTAAATGTAAACAGAGGCAGGGGAAGTTCACTCTTCTTCCTCCCTGAAGTCCTTTTCGACATCAGAGAGGAAGAAGAAGCAGCTAAAAACGTGAGTGCACCAACACTACACTAACACCAGGCCACATAGGCACATTTAACCCCTTGATCGCCCCCTGATCGCCCCCCAGTTAACCCTTTCACTACCTGTCACCCCCCTGTCACAGTATCACATAGTGCAGCGATCTGATTTTTAGCGATC